>JAWWMS010000001.1:13593263-13615922 GCA_035048045.1 Chlorospingus semifuscus
GATGAAGTTCCCTCTCACTTGTCTCTTCTCAAGGCTGAACAGCCCCAGCTCCCTCAGCCTTTCCTCATAAGAGAGAAACTCCAGCCCCTTCCTCATCTCATAGCCCTCAACAAAATGCTTTTCAGTAAAAGAATATTTTTTTTATTCTGGCTATATGTATGAGGGGTGTTTCAATAGTTCTTTGGAGTGAGTTTAAGTCGCACCACCACAACCTCCTGCATCAGTATGTTCTCAGATAGTACAGGGCCACAAACAGAACTGAAAAGAGATGAGAATGAAGATTGAGATACAGCCTCTAATTTCATTCTTGCTGGATTTCAGCAATATAAGCAGTATAAGTAATATAAACAGTTCTGTTGCTTTTTCTTTCTGTTTGATCTGTCTCCTTGGACTAAGCGAATAATTCAGACTCTCCAGAAGGTAAGTGTGATTATTTATCCTCACCTCTCTGTAATCTTTTTGTAGGATTACAGGACATGCACTCCTACCTGGATAGCAAAGTATGTTAGGAACAATATGATTAAAAGTCTTATATAATTGTATGTCTGTCATTAGAAACAAAATATTCACTACTCCAAAAATAGAGTAAATGTTTGGCAGAAAGATGTATCCATTGGATAAAGGAAAGTTTCAAGAAAACTTGCAATGCAGTAACATGCATCAAACTCTAAAAGAGTTTTAAATATTTAAGGCAGTTTTTATGATAAAAACCTTCATCTATGACGTATTTAACACATATCGGTACATAACAGTATCTTTGCCATTATTTTTAGACTGCACTAACATTATTCACATTCCCAAAAGCTCAATCAAGAAACTGCACGTCCATTGACTTCCAAATCACATTTAAGGTAAGAGAAACTTCTCAATATTATCAGTGTTCCCCACATAAGTGGAAAACTACTGGAGAAAAGAAGACTCAGCTGCTAGGAGGCAAGAAGCCTTTTACTGAGGTGACCTCTAAAATCCCTGTAATAGTAATATATTCATAAAATATTTAAACATTATATTTTTTTGTGTATCTTCCATGTTTGCAGTATTTGCATGGTTTCAGCAGTATGTTTGCTCTCACAAAACTTATGATATATCATTCTGTCTGTCATTGCATGGTGCATGAGAATTCCTTTATTATATACTAAATTTCCCTTGTTGAGAACTCAATTCACAATGACAATTTTATATCCTAGATTGCAGAAGAAGCATTACAAACATGTTACTGGCTTTCTTCATATATTAGGTGGTGTTGGGATTGCCCTGGTTTCAGAGAGGGAGTGGAGAGTGTGGGCATGGCCAATTTGCTATTCTTACCACCCACATCATCTTGGGGAGCATAGTTTTGGGGAGAAGAAAAGGTGAGCACACCCTGGAAGACTATTTGTATAACTTAAGTAAATATGTGGTTTACCATTTAAACTCTTTGTGTTCTTCTGGTCTATATCCATGACTACAGATAAGCTGCTGTATATCTAAAAATTTCAGTGCTAGACTAATGTTATTTTTACATCTGATATCTCACGGTCTGTTAGAGATATTATACAGATATTAGACCAGATTTTCAGATTTATATCAGCATATGGTTATTAATTTCTTCTCAGCTGTGTAACTGAGGACCTGACATGTCTTTCCTTAATGAGACAGATGGAATCCCAAGTTTCTTTGTGGTTTAAAGTATTATATGAAAAAATAGAGTTTTGCTTTAATCTTGTCTAAAATATGTGTTCTAGTTTGGGGGATGGTTTTGGTTTGTTGATTTTCTCCCTTGAAGGGAGAAAATATTCAGACAGGAAGAAAATGGTTAAAGGCAAGACAGTGCCTGCTGCGTATGTGTATATGTTTTTGTATATGTTCTCACATGCAGATGTACACTTTTAAGAAAATGTAGATGTTTATTCAAAGGCTTAACTTAAATCACATATAATACATAAAATGGTGTTTTACAAAATTGTGGGGATGCAAAGTAATCCGAATAGTATTTTGAAACCTTTCCAAAGAGTCATGCATACTCACCCAGAATATTAATAAATACACCACAATTGAAACACCAGAGTCTAACATTTATGTAACTTAAACACTGGAGAATATTAAATTAAAAATTCATCTTTTTTTTTTCAGCTGTGATAGTTAGGAATTTTTTTGAGTTTTGAATCGAGTGAAAGTCAAGTGAGGCCACTTAGGAATTTGCCTCTGGACATGCTAAAATGCCAAAAGCAATTCAACTGTCATTCAAAACATTGGATAGCTAATCAGGTTTTACATTTGAAACAATGGAAACATTATTTTAACAGAGATCCTATTTTTTTTCAGTTAGTTTTCAAGACACTTTTGCTACCAGGAAAATTCACAATGTTAATACAAACAGTAAGTAAATTAAAACAAACCAAATAGTTACACTTGACACAATTCCAGAGAAAGACCAACTTCAGTAATATGGCTATAAATCCACTCTGGAAGATATAAATAGATTAAAGAGGATGAAAACATTTCAAATAAGTGAATAATTCATTGGTTATTGACAAAAATTATATTGTGTTATCCCTTTGTATACCCGAGTTCAATTAAATTGGCTGTTGGTAGATGCATTGTTTTACCACAAAGTAACATTTGACACCATAGGACGAATCACTTTAGTCATGTTGTGAGCAGTAATTCTTTTTGATTTCTTTTACTAAATCTGAAATACACACAACATTATTCCAAGTGGTATTTGTATAAAAAGTGCATCTCCCATAGAGGTTACTGTTTATTTATAGTTCTTCTGTCTTCCTTGCCTTGATTGCCACATGTTTAGATATTTTAGAATAAAATAAATGTCAAATAATATTTGACTGCTAAAAGTTTCTAGGGTTCTTATCCCCCTAAAAGAGGGGCAGAGTAGAAAATAAGGACACTGGGAGTGTCAACAAAGTTAGGGGGGCTGCCTGTTGAGGACAGTTCTCAAGTTCTCAGAAAGGAGTCTCAGTTTATCTTCCACAACTTTCAACCCCTTGGCAACACAGTACATGGAAGACCCTGAAAATTGCCTGAAAAAGCCAGATTTACCAAACTCTATTACAGAAAATTATAAATCCTTAAATTAAAGCTGATGCTTCTGAAAAATACCTACCTCTTCATATGTGCTCATGAGTGTAGAAAACATGAAGATTTCTACAAAAACTTTTGAAATCACTTTGAAAATTGGCTTTTTGACCTTTTGTATACTTGGAATTTGATGCTAACATCTCCTAGTATTTAAATCATGACACCAGCCCTATAGAGACATGATGTCCAACTTTATTTAATTTCTCATTATTCATATATTAGTTTGCTGCTTTTCAAATACTTCAGGAATACATACAATGAAAGACTGTGGTATCAACATTGGAGCTGAACTAGCATAGACTAGCTCTGAAATATTTCACAGCTTTGCAAGATAATTGAAGTCCCACTGACTTCCATATAGCTGGGATTTCATTCTATGTTTTTCATAATCAAGTCAAAAAGTGTTCAAGTTGCAGTTTGACTCTTTTAGGCAAATCTAGTGTATACATTCATATGCCAGAGGAAAAAAAATACGCTTAATCTTCTAATTTTCGGTTATTTTTAATTAAAATATGGGTATTGAAACTGTGTTTACTGGGTAAGTTGACAAAAAGAGAAGGAGAATATGTTGCACCTTGATGTTCTGACTATTAGATCCTTATTTCATGTCCCATAAAAAGTTTTCCATAAAATGCAGGTTTCAGATGTATTTCCTCACATGTTAATCTATATTTCTCCCTAATTTTCTTGGGTGGCTAAATAGCTGAATTGCAGAGAAATTGAGGAACCTGAAATTTCCTTATTGTGAGTGTTAGACCTTTTAGAGAATTCCTAACTTGTTTGAATACCAACTAATTATATCTCACTGATATTTCATTTTCCTATAATTATTTCCTGAATCTAGGTAGGAGTCATGTTCTGAGTTAATAAAACATCAGTATACCTGATAACATGATTCATGACACACTTCCCTAATTACTCCCCTTACAATTTGTAGGTATATAACACATATTCAATATCATATGAAAGAGTGGAAAATGAGTATTTTAATTATCAATTATTCTTGTCTGTACTTTTTCAACTTCTTAAAAATACAATTTGTGGTGGGTTGGCAGAGATATCTGAGGGAGAAAATAATCCTGTAATATATTTGTTGTAGAGCTATAAATCAGCTTCTACCTGTGCACAAATAGCCAAGTAAAGTCATTCATGAGATCTCCTTAGCCAACAGTTTTTCACTTTGGCCCATATTTCCCACTTTGGATTTCACGTCTCCTGTTTTTCTGAGCCCCCAAATTCACTTCTCTTCATTACAGTTTTTTAATTCTGGCTTCTGTGAACATACCATTGCTATTATATTTTTAATTAAAATTTTAAATATTGCAAAGAAATATCATTCTTATCATAGCTTGGCACACAGTCTAATCACCATGAATCATGTTCTCAGGTACACTGATATTTTTATTAACTGAGGACATGATTCATATCTACATTCAGTAAATCATGAAAAGGAAAATGAAAAATCAGTGAGTTGTGATTAGTCTATATTATATATGGACTATAAAATAGCTAAGAATTCTGCAAAGGTTCTAAGACTATCAGAATAAGGTTTTTCAGGGGTCTGGGTTTAAGTCTGTTGTCCTCAGCCTTCCCTGCAGCAGAGCCTATTTCTGGCAGCATCTGCCCCAAGAAGTCTCCTTCTCCTTTTCTTTCTGTGGCATTAGCAAATTTATAGGCATTTAGAGGGCAGGAGGCTGTGACCCCATGTTCCCTTTTGACACAAGGTTTACAGTGCATTTTGTGCAACACAGGATGCCACATTTTTTCCTGGAACTACTGACCCATGACATTTTTATGACACTGGGAAAATAAAAAGGAAAGCAGCAAAAAACCCCACCTGGCATTATACTACCCTTGACTAAATACTGAGAGTGTGTTGAGGGTTTGAGGTTAATTTTCCCAAATGCATTTATTCCTAAATCAGAGCCTCTCAATGCTGTGAAAATATATGTACCATAACACTTTAAATGTCTTACAGTAACAGCGATGACAGCTTAAAAGAGGATATAAAAAGGGAAGTAAAAATGATTTAAGGCTCCAAGTATGTCTCTGTATATGTGTATGAACTTACTACCATGGTTAATTGAACCCATTCTGATAAACTGAAGAGGAATGTTCCACCTTCAGGCGCAAAGTAGACAGCAGAGTGAAAACACCAGGGGCTATACCTACCACACTCAACATAAAAAGGCTTTTTTCTGAAATAAATGCTCTAAATTTCCCAAGCTTCCTGTGATTCTCATGTTCCTGCAGTGTCATACACAGGCCTTCACATCAGCCAGCTGATACAGTAGCAGTGACGCTGCATTGGAAGTGCTGGTATGAATACTCTGATGAGCCCCATAAGAACCAAATATGCGCTGATTTTTCTCAGAAATGGAAACAATGTATTTTTGTTCAATACAGTTCCTCCATTTTGTCATATACTTCATCCTAAATGTGACTTATTATGAAAGAAATGAGAATATGTGAGCAATTCTTTTAATATCTGTAGCTTTTCCTTCATCTAAATGTTGTGCTGTTATCTAATAATTTTATCTTTTTTTTGTGCCTGCATCTTTCCCTGTTCAAAACAATTATGATCTCACACAAATTCATTTGATCCCTTGATCAACCTTCAGCATTTGACTACCCTCAAATTCTGCAAAAGGTGAAAGAAAATCAGAGTTAAAGGAGCATACTTGGATTGTGGAGACATTAGTAAATGGAAAGAAAACTTTATCTTTGTATGGCAGAACCAATGTGCACTGTTCATATGATGATATTTTTGCTCATCACCTTTTTTGAAAGACACATTGAATTCTTCATATGTGTGGCAATAGAAACTGAAAATAGGTATAGCATATCAGATGAATTATCTTAATAGGATGGAGGGAACACAGGTCTTCTATAGTTACAACATGAACACTATTTAAGCTATATATTAATATTCTGTTCATGAAGTTTAATTAGTAAGAAATACAGCTGGAGAATTTATCATTACAACCAATTGTTTTTAATTGTCACCAAGGTTTCTTAATTATTCACTTTGGCTGGAAGCTAATTAATTTCACATCTCATGTGCTAGTTAGCAAAGAAATATGTTTTCACCCATATATACCAAAAGGGAAGAAGAAAATTATTATTTAGAAAGAATTTTTAGATTTCATAGAATATATTTGTTGCAGAAATCAAAACATTTTTACTGGTTATTGAAAAAAAATGCTTGAGGTGTGTGTCTTGAGAAGGGGATGGGGTATCATTCTTGAAATATAATAAAGAGTTTATTATATTTTTCATTTCCTTTTATTTTTGTCTTGAAGATAAACTTTTCTTATGCAAATCATAAAACCTTATCTTCTTTCCCAGCTTGAAAGAGTTGGTTATTCAAAGAGAAATTGTTACATAAAGGCCCTTTTTTCTTCATGTTTGATCATGCCACTGTCTCTCATTTCACACAGTTGTTACCAAACTTCATGTTTTCCTAATTTCTTTCAGAAGGATTGATTACTGTTAAATTAATTGATTGTCACTTAGATTTATTCCAAATTTATCTTTTAAATTTATTTTTGAACTTTAAATGCAAATGTTCAATTCATTTTGTAGGCTCTCCTTTCATGTCCATATTTCTTTTGGAGTGCACGTATCTTAGCAACTTAACTTGGAGAGATGTGTGTGTGTGTGTGTGAGAGAGAGAGAGAGAGAGAGAAACCCCTCATGATTTTTAATTGATTTCTGCTTTTTCTTTGGTCTCAAAGTGGTTTTGGTGCATTTTATTTAAATTTCTTTTTGAGAAAGCTTTCTGTATGGATTCCAGGAAACCTCCCAGAATGTGTCCCCCTACATATTCCCATACCACCCATTTACCAGCCAGATCCTTCAGGCTGTTCACATTATGAAAGTATTCAAAATTGCATCTTCCCTTTGCATGCAACTCTCAAATCCTTGCAAACCTCTATTTCTATGTCATTCTGAACATGTATTTGTTTCTCCTTGCCTTTAGCTTTACTTATATATCCTAAATAATTGTAATCTACTTGCAACCTGGTTTCAGCACACAACAATTTAACAGACCCTTTCTCATCTTCCAACTTATTCATAGCTTTTATTTTCAAAGTCTTCTTTGCTGTAGATGTGCTCCAGAATGTGTAGAGGCACTACCAGAGAGGAGCATCTTGTGCCTCTGAGCAGAGTGCCATATGGAAGTGCTTTCCCATTAAAGGACTCAGCATTTCCCAGGGACACAATCATCTCATGGCAGCCTTAGGAGGCAGAGAATCTTCTTTATTCTGTGAGGCGTCTTGGAGTCAGTGGTGGCTCAAATTCAGAATGTTAAAGGCAGTCTTTTTGTGTTACAGTTACTGGTAGCTGCAGCAGCACAAACCTATTTCATGATCTCAGTTTGAAGTTTGGGCAGGAGAATAACCAAGAGGTTGCCATTTTCACTCCAAGGGATACATGGGAGAGTCTTCCAGGAAAGATATTATGCTCTGTTGCACCTTTTGGAGTGAATCCAGATGAGGCCACTAACATGATTAGAGGGATGGAGCACCTTTCCTTTGAGGAAATGCTGTGAGAATTGGGATTGTTCAGGCTAGAAAAGAGAAGGCTTCTCTGTGACCTAATTATGAGCTTCCACTACCTGAAGGGAGCCCACAAGAAAGACAGAGACAGACTATTTGCAAGGGCCTGGAGTGACAGGACAAGGGGAAATGGCTTTAAATAGACAGAAAAGAGGTTTAGATTAGATATTAGGAAAAAATTCTTTACCGTGAGGGTGGTGAGGCACTGGAACAGGCTTCCCTGGGAAAGTATGGATGACACATCCCTGGAAGTGTTCAAGACCAGGCTATGTTTCATAGCAATCTGGGCAACCTGTTCTAGCAAAAGATGTACCTGCCCATGGCAAGGGGATTGGAATCTTTAAGGTCCCTTCCAAACCAGGCCATTCTATGATTTTATGGTCTTTCAACGTCCATCCATGGACAGCTTCTGTCAACAGGTGTTACAAAGAACTGCACTGAACTCAAAATTGCTTTTGCCAGCTACTGCAGCTTTCATAAGCAGTTCATGTGTTGCACCTTTAGTCAACACTCTCACTTCCAGTCAGGATAAGTGTCTATCTTTGATATAAACATCCTTTGGCAGGGGATATAGATAGATAGATAGACAGATAGATAGATAGATAGATAGATAGATAGATAGATAGATAGATAGATAGAGATATATATTAAAATAGTGAGATCCAAATTTTAGGGAGCAGCTATAGATGAGGAATCCCGAACTGTGCTTCCTGCAGAAGGAAGTGGCAGGAGAAGTTTCCTGTCTATGCCTTACCTTCTTTGATTGCACAGTCCAAATGAGCTGTAAGACATGACACCTGAGTCGTCTTCAGCACTTCACAAAGTGTTGTATCATAGCTCAGATCTGTAGAAGAATTGCTGATTCAAAATGTATGTATCATCACATGTTAATTGATCCTAATTGGTTTTCCTGCAGGTGTATTGGCGTGCTATCACTTTATACTTGATGTAGCTAAAGATGACAAATGCTTCTTAGTGATCAGAGCTCTCCTCTGTCACACCTAGCAAGGCAGTGTTGTGTTCTTTGCAGAAATGAAACAAGAACACCACCATGGCCAGATGTGCACTATCACTCATGAGCTGCATCCCTATGCAAATAAATTCAGCTATTATTTCCTCATCAAACCCACTGCCATGAGCAGTGCAAAAGCAGTCAAGCTGTAAGCTGAAGCTAGAGACAATCTGCTTAATTTTTCATATTATAAGCTGGCATCTCAGGCTTTAGAAGGTATTTCAGTGAACACAGGTGTAGAAGAAACTCCATCTAAATTCATTTTGTCTCTGAGAGGCACATAAATGTCAGACTGTCCAGTAATGCTCTGCCCAAACTAAGCTTTACTGTTATACAGAAAGATATAAACTAATTGAGTTTTGGCCACACAACCTGAGTCTTGAGTCCACCTGAATTGTGGCTCTGCCAACAACAAG
Source organism: Chlorospingus semifuscus (assembly GCA_035048045.1). NCBI lineage: Eukaryota > Metazoa > Chordata > Aves > Passeriformes > Passerellidae > Chlorospingus > Chlorospingus semifuscus. The sequence goes on from JAWWMS010000001.1 coordinate 13,602,332, forward strand.
CCAAGGATGGAGAGCAGTGATGTTCCAGTTGATGCCAGTAGCCCTGTTACCAGTCAAGACAAGGTGTGCCACAGTTACTCACATGCAGAATTTCTAAATAGCTCTTGTCAGTTTAAAAAATTAGATTGACTGTATCCAGTTGATAGCAAACACACACCTGGCACCAAATAAACCAGCACCAGTCCAAAATATTTCTGTATCTCTGCCCCTGCCTTGCACTTAGCAACAACATCTTCTAAGTGCTCTCAGGGGAAACCTTTGCAATCACCTGTGGATTCACAGCCATTCACCTGGTTTCAGACATACCCTGCTTGAGACACAAGGATCTAGGTATTTGTTTCTGTGTTCCAAATCTTATATGGTTTTGTTGGATGGCAATTAGATCCACAGACAATTCTCAGCTGATGAAAGGCCCATGTTCCCTGTTACAACCTATTCCTGACAAGTTAAATTTTGACGGAGTATTTGGTATTCTTTTGGAGAATTATGTTATTTAGAATTATCATTCAGAACACCAACAAACACATTTTAGCTACTGATTATATCAGTCTTATCTACTTGCACAGTTATAACAAACTACCTGAAAACAAATTTATAGACTGATTGCATTAAGATTTAAGATAAATCTGATTTTTTTGCTCTTACTTATCTTAACTAAAGTTTTGCTTTTAAATATTTTCTGACATCTAAATACCTAGGAACTTTTAATATCTAAGAACTTTTGGACAATCTATTTCAATGACATTTTTTGCCTTTTAATGCTTCTAAACTACTTCTTCAAATATCTTTGTGTTGCGTGTCTAAATACACAGCCAAAACTACCTTAAAATAAAATGAGATGGTAAAAAATTATCTTTATTTTCTTGATTTTTATTTATTTAGTTTAATTTCTGGTGACAAATTGGACTGTGGAGCATGGAGTTGGACCAAATGTCTGCATGAGAATGAGTTGCCATTTGAAAATCTGTTAAATCACTGTGATAACACAGTTCTGAGGCCATGAAATATTAACCACAGATTTACACAAGTATTCAAGTGAAGAACTGATGAAAATGTTGGTGTTCTCACTGGAAAAAGAGAGAAAGGTAAAGCAGGGGCAGATTAACAAGAAAGCTTGGTTATGGCAAGCATTAAATATCCATGTTTTTCTGTGGAGTGGTTTAGGGTGTTTTTTAATTCTTACCTAGCACAGACACATGTATGTTTGAGTGAGTTTCCCTAGAAATGTTTAACCATGCACCTCAATTTGCCTTTTGTCTCCTGAACACATCTCTTTTAACCACATTTTTTATATTTCTGCTATTCAATACGGATAAGAATCTGTGAAATATCTTAAAGGTAAAAAACATACCAAGTCTTTTTGGAAGTTTTCTTTCTTTTCTCCCAAACTTCCTTTGCTACTCTAATTTTTAAGTTTTGTTTTTCATCTTTTTGCTTCTTATCAGACTAATGTTGGTTATTTTCATAGGTTTTCTTATCAACAGTAAATCATTAAAGAAAATATACCAGGTTGTCAATGAAGGAAATCTTTTAAAATCAAGAAACAGCGGTGAAAATATTGTTACTGGTCTTCAGTTTGAGAGAGGGATCAAACTGTATTTGTTTTCATCAGTACAAATAGCTTCTCAGTGAAATGTGAAAAAATTATTCATGAACAGAACTGCATTTTAACATGATCAGCTTGACTACAGAGAAATTGAGGTGTTGCACTGCCATCATATCGACTTTTTTTGCTGTATAAGAAGAAAAATCACAGCAAAAAAAAGCCTACTAAACAATATTAGAAATTTCTTTGATAATTCTCTTTTTAGATTTCAATTTAAAGTTAATAGGAATAGATAACAAACAAAATAGCTATGAATGTTCAAAGAGGAGTAAGAGACTAAGGTCAAGGTACTTGGATAGGTGGACCTTATCATATTCAATTTTATAATACCCTTAATAATCCTTATATTTCTACCTAGTTCAAGTCTAGTTATTCTAATAATTGCTTAACTTTAATGACACTGTATACACCATGTTAAAAGCATCTAATGTGTTTCCCCTTGTGGAATGAGACACAGGAACAACGCTGTGCAAACAGACCTGGGGCTCCTGGTCCATGGCCAGCTGGATCTGAGCCAGCAGTGCCCTGGCAGCCAGGAGAGCCAACCCTGTCCTGGGGACATCAGGTACAGCATCACCAGCCAGGCAAGGGAGGGGATTGTCCTGCCCTGCTCTGCTCTGGGGCAGCCTCACCTCCAGTGCTGGGGGCAGTTTTGGGTGCCATGATACAAAAAAACATAAAGCTGTGAGGGAGTGTCCAAAGGAGGGCAACAAGGATGGTGAAGAGCCTTGAGGGGAAGCTCTGTGAGGAGCAGCTGAGGTCTCTTGGTCTGTTCAGTCTGAAGAAGAGAGACTGAGGATGGAGCTCATTGCTGTTTGCAGCTTCCTCACAAGGAGCAGAGAAGTGGCATGCACCAATCTCTCTATGACTGTTGCCACATTTCACAGAGAAAAGCAAGGCACTATTCTTCCCAAGGATTTCTGAGATTCACATTTTCTGAACCTCAGAGAAAGGGAAAACACAGTTCTTATCACTTGCTGTGCCTGTGTTGTGCCAAAGCAGAATGCAACATGGAGATTGTTTACCCAAAGTGATGGTGTCTTGTTTCCTTGGCCTATCAGGCCCAAGAGAGTGTGTGTGTTGGACTGTCGGCTGACAGTCACAAGACAGTCAGGAGATTCAGTGCAGGATGTGCAGTGATGTGCAGGGTTGAGTGCTTGGCAGATTCAGTTTTAGGTTTATAGAATAATTTAGTATAATGAAGTAATTAATCAGCCTTCTGATATCCATGGAGTCAGATGCATCATTCTCTCCTTTTGTCAGGGCGATCACAGAACCTGAGGAATGGTCTGAAGTTGTGACCCGTGAGGTTTAGACTGGATATCAAGAAAAGACTCTTACTGCAGAGGATGGTTGAGCTCTGGAAGTGACCACAGTACCAAAGCTAACAGAGCTCAAGAAGTGTTTGGACAAAACTCTCAGGCTCAGGGTGGAATTCTTGGGGTGTTCTCTGTAGGACCAGGAGTCAGATTTCAGTCATCCTTGCAATTCAGGACATTTTATGATTCTGTGTTTATTTTCTGTTACAAATAAGGATAAAAAAAAGAAGTGAGGATGCAGGATAGGCATTAAAGGCATGCATTTCAGGTTCTAATTCCTATCATTGATTTTAAATTTGAGCATCTGATTAAAAACCTACCTGTGTAATCTAAAAGCTTTGCCTCAACCTCTTGAAAAGATTCCTGTGCAGCTGCCTTAGCTGTAGAGATTGCTTTATGCATACAGATTCCCCAAATGGGGAATAGTATAGCAATTTTGTAAAAATTCAATACAGGAAAAATGGAAGGAAAAATTATGACAAGTAGAAAATAAAATGATGGTAAATGACATGCTTGAAAGCCAGCCTGTAATGAGGACAAATGAATGAAACAAAAATGAAGGAATATATGAGATACACATTCTGCAATGAAACTATTAATGCAACACTTGAATTTTTTAATCACTCTTTCCAATGTCAATTCACTCATTTTCCTGCTTCTAATTTCTTAACTGCTATTTCAATCACATTTTAATTCTTTTTTTCTTCATTTTATTTAGTCCTAGGTTTTTATAATTTTTGGTTAGGGAGAGATGAGAGGCATTTTTGCTCTGTCTCATTTATATTTGACTATGTTCTTTTCTTCTATCTCCTCTCTCAAATATTTATCAAGATTTAGTTATATTAATGTATCTGCTTATGAGGTTGATGGTTAGGAATTACAAGTGAAATATCAGGTTTCAAAACTATAATACCACAAAAATTATTTCTCTGAATATCAGGTTTCTATCTTATATTTATTCCTTGTTTTTCACACTCTTCCTCTAAACATTATTAAGTGCTTTTGTTTTGGGATTTTTCCCCCTGACAGGAAAAGAACAGGGAAGGCACCTGAGCATTCCCAGCTGAACCTAAATGTACATTAACCCATTGAACTTAATGGTATGGACTGTGACCATCATTTCGACCAATGGACATCGAAATTGAAAAAATCAAGTATCACCACAGATAGGTGGTGATAGCTTTCCTCTACACTATCTATTTTATCCTTTCTTTCTCTTTTTTAATTTTTCTTATGTATTTTTTAAGTGATATCTTTATAGTTTTATATTGCTATATTTCTATAGATAATAAAAGGAGTGGCTAAATACCTGCTTTCCACGGCAAGCAGATTGTTCAAAAATAAACCTGTCACAGTCATTCAGTCGTCATTTCACTCTACATCACCCCAAGGGATCTATTAACAAGAATCTCAGTTACCCCACCTCGGGGCAGATTGTAACATCATCATCATCATTAAAAGGAGAGAGAGAGGCAAAGTGGAAGAAAACCAAAGACAGACAAGTGATGCCCAATGCAATAGCTCACCACCCACTGACCAATGCCCATCCCATGTCCCAGCAGGAATCAGCAGCTCCCAACCAATTCCCCCCAGGTTATATCCTGAACATGATGTTCTGTGGTATGGAATATCCTTTTGGCCTGTCCAGGTCACCAGTTCAGGTCAGGGTGTGCTGAACTTCAGCTTCTTGTGCATCTGCTCACTGGCAGAGCATGACAGTAAAAGTGCATGACTTAACCACATCCAAAATATCAATGTATTATGAACATCATTCTCGTACTGAATCCAAAACACAGCCCTGTACCACCTGTCAAGGGGAAAACTAACTCCAGCCCAAACTAGGACACCTGTTTCAGACTTTAATGCCTTCCAGTGAAATGCTCTGTGTACTTCTTGTAGGAATGCAAGGAAAGCAGCTCTGTACATCACTGGGTTTACTTTTATGTGCACTACTTAAAAATTATATGTACGTTTCCATCAGATAAGGAATTATAGACAAACCCATCCTATAATAAGCTAGCATTATAAAACAATTAACATCTTTGGTCTCTCTGCCATGTAAAATTATCCAATATGGCTTAGCAATTCATCTCCATCTACAGAGAATGCAAGCTGTTTCTGAAGAGTTATCCCTTTCTTATAAAGCTTAATTTACACATTATTACAGTGTTTTAAGAGAAAACAGCAGGCTTTTAACTTGCAATCACTTTTCATTGCTATTTAAAATTTCAGATACCTTTAACTTTTGCTGACTTCCTCAGCAGGAACTGCAATGCTCATTTAGTTCCCTTTCCATTAAGAACTGGGAACTACATTATCCCTAAAGTCTAAACAAGATGATGGCACACAAACATAAAAATTTAAAAATCCACTGCCCTTGGGATATTAGAGCCTCAAAATGACAAAATCCTCCTTGGAAAAAAAGAAAAAAAGGCTTATAAGAAATAACAGCTTTAATGCAGAAACTGAAACAAACACCCATATTTAAAAAGCAAATTTAGGTATGAATAAATGCTATAATTTTTTTGTTTTCAATTTATTCACAGGTTATTAAATCCATTAAGCTGATTTTCTCTAGTTTTTTTCTTATGAATCATTGCCTACATCCTCAGAAAATTACTTTTAAAACCATTAGAACCAATACAAGTTTTTTATGATTGTTTTAATAGTATAGTGCGCTTGACACTTAGTTTTGAAGCATTTGCAAGTAAGAGTAATAAATTAAAAAGTCTAAAGTTTAATAAGTTGGTCATTTTTTCTGGGTATGTACCTGTCAGTCAAAAGAATGCAGCATTTCAATGAAGGCACTTAGTAACTGAAGGCTTTTGTAAATGCTTATTTATTAATTTACATCTTTGCAACACTTGGAATTTAGAGAGACGTTTTGCTGCTATGGAAAGACAGTGGCAAAGCTCAGTGGGTTCCGCTAAAGGAGATTAGTAGAAGTAAAAGCACATTCTTTTCAATTTTTAAAGCACTTCATACTAAATTCTGAATGAATAAGTCGATGATTGCTTAGATAAAGCATCTTGATGGTTTGTTTCATAAATATTCATAGTAGATATTGGTCTGTCTATCAATAGGTCTCCAGGGCTTTGACATGCTTTCCACAGCAGATCGTTTTCCAAGCAAGCCTGGCCTGCATTTCATCTAAACTAAATAGATTTGCCACTGATGTGAGCAAAACTTTGATGAAATCTCCAATAATTAGCCTTGAATCACATTTGTAAATGGGACAGGATTTGTACTTGTTCAGAAACATGCAATCCTCTTCTGCCTGGAACAGCTTTTTAATTGCAGCTTTAATGAGCCTTACATGGACTAGACTTCTACAAAACATAAGACTCATAGGGATTCCATCAATTTGTCTTGTCATCATGCCACGTAATTTCTTCTTCAGAAACACTGCATAACTGTGACTCAAAAAAAATTCAAGTCCTTTCCCCCATACCTCCCAAAGGAAGTCTGTTAATTTTCCTAGTTTAATCCAGCTAATACGACTATCTCCAATTTAAAAAGTTATTTAAGTTCCTCTTTTTCACTCTTAAGGCAATTTGGTCCTCTGATAAATTTAGTGCCCAAACAATAAACACTGTATTTTAGTTAGAAAAAAACCTGACTATACCAAGAATAAGTGTTTGGAATCAATTGCTTAAAAGAATTTTGTCTGGAAATAAGATAAAGTTATTTAAGAGCTAATATAAATTAACAAACTAAATGACTTAGCTAATTTTTTGATCATTTGTATTACTTTTGGAAAAACCTTTTTCAAAATGCTAAAACTCACATAGTTTTTTAATTTAGTGGGGATCAGCCACTTTTCCCAAGTAACAAGTGATAGATTGAAAGGAAATGGCCTCAAGTTTTAACAGGGAAGCCATTATTTTATTAAGAAAAATTTCTTTACTGAAAGGGCTATCAAGCACTAGAACAAGGTGACCAGGGAGGTGGTTGAGTCACCATCCCTGGAATTATTTTAAAGATGTTTAGATGTGGCACTTGGGGACATGGTTTAATAATAGGCTTGGTAATGTTTACAGTTGCACCTCATGATTTAACAGTTCTTTCTAACCTAAATGAGTCTATTAATCTATGGTTCTGTATTATGAATCTATCAGTAAATTCATTCTAAAAGTACTGATACTCTCTCCCATACAACATTCTGTATGTATCTGTGTTGGAGGAGAGAAAATTGAGAAGATGAATGGATTATATCTTAATTTATGAGCACTTAATGTCTAATCATACAGGTTCTATTGTATATACATGCATATGTGGCATATTATATATACAGTGTATATAAGTAAATCCACATATGTACAGTTGCATACTGTATATTCATTGCATTAATAATAGTCATTTCAATGTATAATATTAGCTGGAAAAAGAATTAACCCCAAGCATCTTTTTAACCTCAAAGGAAGGGATAATTATCTTTAATGATTCCACATAACAAATGTGCCAGTCGGGGGTTACTTACATTAAAGCTCATCAAAAGAGAGTCTGGAATCAAAGGGCTTTCACATTAGAAGAAACTAAACAACATAAGTAAGCAAGACTATGACTTGAATACAAAATTTCCAGTCTGTAGTTCAGAATGCATAATGAGCAATTTTAATGAGTGTGTTTAATGTGCAAGAAGCAGCAAACCCAGGGCAGTTTTTGTCTAAGGGATGATACTTACAGAATTGCTATAAACGGCTTTTAAGATTCATTTTGTGCTGGGACACATCTAAAGTATTGCATAACTACAAAAAAAATATTGCAAATACTGAAACATTATAAAGATTGTTCCACCTTTTATATCAAGATAAAAGGCAAAATACACCACAAAAAGAAAAAAAAATCCAGAAAGTGTTGTACTTTTAAATTTGTAATCTTACCATACCAGAATGTACAACTTTTGTTGGACATTTGTTGTGATTTGCATTGGCATGACAAAGAGACCACAGTAAATAGGAAAATTAACTCAAAGGAGTAGCACTTTTGAAACAAGATCAACATGTACAGAAATATAAAGATCAGCTTTTCAAATAGGGACTGCATCTGTTAGATATTTATAATTATAAAATATATTTTTCCCACTTCTATATATTTGTCTATTTAAATGACTTTAAAGCAAATATACTCTTTCTTGTATTTCTGGCTTCCAGTGTCCAGTGATATAAAATATGTCTGCTAACACTTTTCTCTATCAACAAACCATAGATAACTTTGCTTTTTCTGGACTACCACTATCAATTATTCCTTTGACAGCAAATGTCTAGTAGCCTCAAAGAATGCTGTGTACTTTTTGTCCAAGGCACAAATACACAACGTGGCATAGCTAATAACAGTCCAGAATAATCTAAACAGGAATGACGGGAGTCAAGCAGATGCAAACAAGGTCTAAAGGCTTTAATCAATCAATGGAAATAAGAAATCTAGCATTGATTTTTTTTTTTTTTTTTAAATAGGAGTTTGTAGTCATAGTTCCGCTACCATGTGGTTCTTGGAATCCTGCAAAAATGAGGTATTCCAAGGCCTGGTGAACTTCTTGGAACACATAGGTTTCTGTGTCTATTAAAAAAAAAACCCAAACAACACCAACTAAAAAAACCACCAAGTTTTGGTTTTTTAAGCTGCACAGTCAACTTCTTGGAGATGACTGGCAAAAGAAAATTGTTAGTATGCATGGAGTGTTGCCTGCATACATCCACTGGCCTGTTCTGACATTGACAAAACATGCTGAGGTTATGGTTCACTGGGTCTCAGTTGAACACAGATATGTGTTGGAATCTAAGGACGCTCTGAAGTCCAGAGGAACAATAGATTGTGTTCACTCAAGGTTAGAGAGAAATAAAACAACTTTGCAAAGATCATTAATTTGTCTAGAAGTCTGAAAATAGTGAACTCAGAGGTTCTATCCAGTCTGATGATAAGTAAACCAAAATACACAACAAGCAAGATCACAGTCATGAAGACAAGAAGAAGCACTAAATATCTCCTGCAAGAGAGAAAACAATGTTATAGAGGAAGAAATCAGGAGAGACATTGTTGTGCAGTTCATCTGTACGACACACTGAGCAGATGGAAGGTTTTCTTCACAGGTATGTTAGAGAAGCCATTGATTAGGATATTCTCCAGTCCGTTTTCAGATGGACAATCCCATCTGCTACCACGAGGCATCCAGATTGCCTCTTACCTATGAAAATGATGTTTCTGCATGGTACGTGTTACTAAATAGAACTCATCCCTGGCAGTGATCAAGGCCAGGCTGGAGGGAACTCCGAGCTACCAGGTTGAGTCGAAGGTGTCCCTGCCCATGGCAGTGAGTTGGAATGAGATTATCCAACCCTTTAAGGTCCCTTCCAACCCAGGTCCTTCTGTGATGATTCTGTGAGTACATGGCACTACTGAATGCAAATGTGCATGTCAACTAGGTGAACAAAACTATCTATGATAAACATCAAGGTTTCTGTGCTGTCAATAATTATCTTGGTTGTCAGTGTAGTCCTGCCATCAGATCACTAAAATGGATGTCACTTGAAGAGAATAAACTAATAGATGAGTGATTTTGACTCATCAGTTATTGCCAATATTTGTGGAACGATGTTCTTGTGCAAGCTGCTTGATCTGCAAAAAGTAGTTATTTTCAAATGGTGAAAATTTCTGTTATGATGCAACATAGAATATGAAGCACATAAAAGCAAATATTTAATATAGTAGGCAATAAACTATCAAACAACTCTTCTGTGCTTCTCAGGAAGCCAAAGAGTGAAAATAGCACTCAAGATCTACATCCATTTGGCCTCTCAGGAAAAAAGCACCAAGCAACCCACCCCAGCTCACAGGTGAGATATTCTTGAAGTTTTAAGGTAAATGGAGTTTTTGAGCTGCTCATCCCCACTCCCTAATCTGGCATGCTGAGCTCTGCCCAGCTGGTACAGACTGCGTGGCACCACAGGCTCTGGGGTCTCAGGAGTTTTACCAGATCTAAGGCCAGTTAGCACTCCTTACCCTGGCCCTGTGTGCTCTCCCTGCCCCAAATATGATGCAGAAGAGTGAAATTACCAATGGTTACACAGGATGTGTTGTTCATTTTCCAGTCAATAACAAATGTACCTACTTGGTGTTGGGTTGATCTAGATACTCATGTATCTGGGTCATGCAGTGGGATAGCTCTCACCCCTTCTCACTCAGCATTTACAATAGACTGTGTAGAGCAGCACCACACAGTCCAATGTAAACACTGGCCACACTGCAGAAACACAGAAACCACTCTGTCTTCAGCAGTGTGCAAAAGCAAAGTTTCTGTAATGATTTATTTCTGTTTCCATGCCATTGACATGCTTTTTTCAAAGGAGACCTCCAAACTACTGAAACAATGGCACACCAGGAACATAACAGAATAATACACCCAGTATAATCAGGGAGAAAAAAAAAGGGAAAAAAAATTACTTCATTGCTGTATTTGGCAAATTTATAATACTCAGGATTCATGAGCAGAACCCAGCATTGCAAAACTTGATTGCAGAATCTGTTAGTATATCTGTTCATGTTTCTGTAAGTTCAATGCAAAATTAGTTTGTAGTAATTTGACAAGCCTCAAACATTACAAAAGAGCTTGAAGGCATACAAACTACTTTGTGTTGAGTAGCAACAGCACAGTGATATATTCAGCTGCATTCTATTTTAATCACATTTTTGTTGTACTGGGTTCTCACAGCCAGGTTTTGGTAGCTGGGGGCTACAGGGGTGGCTTCAATGAGGAGCTGCCAGAACCTTCCCCCATGTCTGACAAGGCCAGCTCCAGCCAGCTTCAGGACAGAGGTGCCACTGCCCAAGGCTGAGCCCATCAGTGAAGGTGGTTACACCTCTGAGAAAACATATTTAAGAAGGAGAAAAAAAAAAGATATTGCACAGAAGTAATTGCAGTCAGAAGAGAGAGAAGTGAGAACACGTGAGAGGAACAGCCCTGCAGACCCCAAGATTAGTGGAGAAGGATGGGCAGGTATTGCTCCAGAGCTGAGATTCCCCTGCAGCCCATGGTGAAGCCCATGGGGATGCAGAGTTCCACCTGCAGCCCATGGTGAAGCCCATGGGGATGCAGAGTTCCACCTGCAGCCCATGGAAGAGGCACAATCAGAGCAGATGGATGCTGAGAGAAGGCTTTGACCCTGTGGGAAGCCCATGCTGGAACAGGTTCCTGGCAGTGACTTGTGGACCCATGGAGAGAGAGCCCACCTTGGAGCAGGTTTCGTGGTAAGACATGTGACAATGTAGGGGATCTGTGCTGGAGCAGCCTGTTCCTGAAGGACTGACCCTGTGGGAGTGACCCACGCTGGAGCAGTTTGTGATGAGCTGCAGCCCGTGGGATGGATTCAATTGGAGAAGTTTCCAGAGGATTCTCTGATGGAAGGGACCCCCATAATGGAAGGACTCTGCTCCCTAAGGGGAGAACCAGTGGCAAAAAGCCTCTGTGATGAACTGACCATAACAACACTTCCTCATCTCCCTCTGCTGCTGGTGGGCAGGAGGGAGCACTTGGGAAGGAGGGAGAGGTAGTGGAGTAAGGAGGTTTTAAGATTTGTTTTAATTCTCATTATCCTGTTCTGATTTTGATTGGTAATAAAGTCTATTTATATCCCAAGTCGAGTCTGTTTTGCCCATGATGGTAATTGATAAGTGACCTCTCCCTATCCTCATCTCAACTCATGACCCTCTTGTTACATTTTCTCTCCACTGTGCAGTTGGGGAGAGGAGGAATAGAGTGACATTGGTGGGAACCTGACATCCAGCCAGAGCCAACCCACATTTGTCTCATTTGTCTATTCTCTTATTTTTTAAAAATTCCTATTCATTTTAACAACAATTCTAAACTTTAAAAAGGAAAAAATAGTAGTTCCTACTCTTTGTAGATGTCATATCTTTGTTTTTCATTGCAGAAAGAATTATGATATACTCAGTTTCCTGAGGTTGTCAAAAAACTTGCAAAGTTTACTTTTAATTCTACTTGAGAGAATTATAAGACAATTCATACTTGCAATAAAAATGTTACTGCCTAAGTTTTGAATTTATGTGTACATGTCTATATAGATACATATGATACAACACTGCAAAAAGACTGGAATATAAAGCTCTGGAATAGATGTCACTTGGCTTTCAACAAATTACTTTCCAAGTATTTGTGCATAGTGCATTAAGTGCTGTATTTCAGCACTTAGAAGAAAATTGGTTGTTAATATACAGGATCCATTAGTATTGAAATTGTCAGCAAAAAGTAATAGCTGTACATGTTCAAGGTTATAAAAAATATGTTTAGCTATGGAAAAATGGAATTATCAGTATTCATTTGAAATAATTACTACTAACCAATATGATGCTTCATTAATAAAATGTGCAATTGACCTGGTTAAAAACCGCTATCATTAGGGAATTGAATGCAACTTTCAGTGACTCAACAAAACTACTTTTTGGCCATATACTAAGGAATTAAATCATTAATTTTCAAGAGACAGATTATAATGTTTTTAGGTTCTCTCTAATAAAGTGGATGTACTTTGCAGATCATCCCATATCAGTGAGAGTTTTTGTATTAAAGAACATTTCAGAATTCCCTCTCCAGTGATTTTCCATGTAAGTTAATCTTCTTTGGTGGTATGCCAAAAGACATGTCATATAATCCTTTGAAAATTATGTTTTCCCTCTCTTCCCCACAGATAGTAGATTTTTCATTCTTCTGACTGCTCAGTTGCTTTTTTTTCTACGGTAGAAAAATTTGAAGGAGAACGGACAAATTCGTTGTCCTTCCTGAAACTAGATGGTGTTGCCTGATAAACTGAGATGTGGAGATGGACAGAAGACAGTTTTGTATCTCCTGCCTATTTGCCATCTGGGGATTGTTGAACAGTTTTGAATAATGTTACAAGAATACACACATACATATCCAATATGCAATAAAGGAGATGAGTAGCACAAGTTACTAACAGTACTTAAATTCCTTCTTTTTCGCAGTTCAAAACCAATTCTGCTTCTAAAAAGAGCTATGTGTTCTCTCAAAATAACAGAGTTTTGTAGGCAGTTAAATAATAATGCTTTAAAGGCGGTTAGAATTATTTGACACTTTCTGCTACAAAGTTGTTTTCAGATAATTGCCACTAAACAAAATATAAAGCACTCACGCTGATGTTTTCCATTTCAGATGACTGAGATGGATAAAAAAAAAAAAGAATCAAAACAGGATTAGGAAAAAATCCAATGCTTTTCTTATATCGGTCAATAAATAGATCTTATGTATATGATTGAAAATATTGGATCTATGATCCAAATATTAAATATCTAATGATATTTGAAAGTAGTGAGAAATCTTGTTGGGAGCTAGTGAGAACTCAGTACATATCCCAGTCTGTGTTGGAGGGACACAGGCTCCCTCTCTGCAGGAATTACCCTTGTTTTCCTATCTCAGTGGAATGAAACGAATGGAATTCTAATGAATTAGGTAATTTGTAACTTAAAAGTCCAGCAAAAAATAAAGGATGTGAGAGTGTAATTGAAGTGTGTGTCATTATGGATGTGCTCAGGGGGGTGAATTCCTGCATTTACCAAGCTCCAGGGAGGGGATTCTGCCCCTCTGCCCCCTCTGCTGAGCCCCCACCTGCAGGGCTGCATCCAGCTCTGGGCTCCC
>JAWWMS010000001.1:13620310-13641087 GCA_035048045.1 Chlorospingus semifuscus
ACAGTGGGGAGCCCAGGGCACACTCAGCTATCCTGCAGGGGATATGCAACAGGATCTACCCTGGAGCAGGGACACCTTGAAAGGTTCTTGCTTAAAGGTTGTTGGAGGTTTAGAGATTCCTTATCTAACCAGACACCCAGTAAGGCATGATAAGCTTTGAAATCTTAGACAAGTGGTGCAAAACACAGGCATTCAGACATAACCTATTTACCAAGTCCAGGATTAAGTCTGGATCCTGCTACACTGAAACTCCCCTCTGAGGAGTTTAGCTCATCACTCACCCAAAGTGTCTCCCTGACAGTTTTGTCTGACCCTGTCCTGTTAGCAGTGAGTAATCAAGAGTACTTTGCTATCAGATCTTTTTAAACCACCATCAGATTTAGCACCAAAAGTCACTGAATCACTGGGTTTATTTTAACAAACATGCTGCTATCTGTCTGTTACAGGTGAAGTGCAGCACTCCATCCACAACACTAATACACCTTAGAAAAGCAGATGTAAAGCTCTATGTTCTGCAGATGACATTGATTCAATCACAAAAAAACCCCAACAAAAACACCAAAAATAAAAGAGAAATTAAGCTTTTGAAAGGAACTTTTTGGTGACTGAAAGGGGGAAGATAAATGTAGCTCCCCAAAACCAAAATAAATATTTCTATGTTGTCTGCTAAATGAGGTCTTGCCCTTCACTTATGTTTTATTGTCTTATCAGGGTGAAGTTGTGGAAAACTTTTACCCAAAGTTGTTTAGCACTGTGTGGTTTACTGATTAACAACAAAATCTTAACAGAAAATATTGAAAATTCCAATACTTCTTCAAAAGAATTGAATTGATGCTTTAAAATATGTTTACTTTTTTCATGGAAGGGAAAAATATTTTCTGACAATGGAAAATATGCTTCAGTTGTTTAAGACAGAAGTGTTTTCAAGACACAATCCCCTATTCAATAGGAACTGGATAAATAAGATGTAAATACAGCATTACATGTATGTATATATATGAGTATATATGTATATATGTGTATGTGTATATATGTGTATGTGTATATATGTGTATGTGTATATATGTATATATATCCCACTGTTGAAAAGGTCACAGCTTCTCAAAATTGAAATTTTCCTTCAAGTTTCTCAAATCACCCTCTGTGCTTAATTCAAATATAGCAAATTTACAGTTCAAACCACAGTGTTTAAAATGTTCTGCTGACCTGAACACACAGTCCATGATGCTTCCTATGTAAATATTGTACACAAAGGGGTTATATATAACAAAGAATATACCTTTCACCTCTCTGAGGAGCAGTCAATGAGAATCAAAGGATTTTTTTTAAACAAGATCATGGATATGCATTATGTTGCAGCGCTTTAAGTGCAGAGTGCTTTTATGTTGGTGAAAGTAAGTGTACACAGTGTTACATGTGGATGTGATTAGCATGAACTTTTAGTGCAGCCAGAGTTGTTTGGTTTGCTCATGAAGTAAATAGTGCACTTAGCCTGATGCCAGAGCTCTCAGAAAATATGCTACAATAATTTAGGCAGCCTGATGTCTGTAGTACTTCTTTGCATAGACAAAGATACATAAAATTCATAGATAGACATGATAGTGAGTAGCTTAAAAGGTAAGGAGTTAATACTTTAATTACACAATAATGAACCATAACTATGGCAAAAAAGGACAAAGAAGGGTGTATACCCCACAGAGGAAAAAAATGGAAAAATCAACTGGTGAAAATACAGTTGAAATAATTTTCAGAGACTTGAATGCTGGGAGACCTCCCAGGTTATGCCTAGGACAAGTCCATGAGTGGAATGAACTGTCTGTCAACACTAAAACAGTTTCTTGGTGCCAAGTCTGGTCTGTTCAACTTTCTGTCAAGCAGGCTGCACATAAACCTTGCTGTTGGGTGGTTTCATCAAGTGGACATCATGGGATGATTCTATGAGGATGACATAAGAAATGTGGAAGTTAAGACTAGTTATGGGTTGTTGAGTCTCTAGAAGATCAGGAACAAATAAAATCAATTTAGTTGTTCTCCAAAGCAATAAATCATAACACTGGTATGAAAGGTACTCATAGCAATTTATTGTGTTTACTCACAATCCCTGGAAAATAAATTTCCTCCTTATCTAACTAGTTTAGCCACAAGTCACTGTAGATACCATGTACAGATATCCTTAATATTATTTACTTGAGAAATCCCACAAATTAAGGCCAAATAAAAAATGGGATAAGATGCTCTGATTATGTAATTGGACAGTTCTTGTTTGATTTCAGTGTAGTAATCACAGTTTATAACAAATTAAGATCTATGAGTATTACATGTGGAGCCACTGGGATAAGTATAACACAAACTGTTCTCTTTTTTTTTCCCCCTTTGCCTTTGGTCCACACAGCTAAGCATCCATTAAAAGTGAATCACTCCACTGAGCAGCACCATATGATTAGCAAACAAATGCCTGAGGCCAGAAAGTAGTTTTCCACTTCCATCAGCTTCCAAGCCTCTTTGTCTTTGATTGATGCTGAGGAAAAACTGACTTGAATGCTAAGCAAATGGAAAGTGTCACAGAGCCACCATGTCTAAATTCTCTTGACCTTTTCCTCATATCTGTGCAATGATGTAGGAGAGAGCTTCAAACTCAAATAAATAAAGAATCTGATTGAAAAAAAAAAAGTGAAATGTTCAGATTTTGGGGGTATTTTTGGCCTATCCTAACTTCTAGAAACTTTGAGTTGCAGAGAAGAAACGTTTTACTTTCTTTTAATAAGTTCATCTGTGTCAGCTTTCACAATTCATATTCAGAAGTGATATTGGGTTTTTTTCAGAGATTTAGAACCATAGAATCATAAAGGTTGGAAAAGATCTCCAAAAGACTATAAATTCTAACTGCTAATCAGCATTATCATGTTCACCATGCACATGGAAGTTCATTGTCTAGTTTTTCAGTGAAGCAACACCAACAAATACATACATGTGTTTGGAACATCCTGTAACAGAAATGCTCTGAGATTCTCATCAGCTTTCATAGTCTTCTGTGAGAATGAAGATCACTAACAACTGAATGATCAATACTGGGGTTTTTGCTATGTATGGGCTTTTTGTGGGTTCTTTATTTTACTTTTTCTGTAGCCAGACTATCAGAGGTAGCTTTGAAGCTGTATACACCACAGCTCTATATGAAATGTTGTAGGGGAAGCATGACACTCACGTTGGATACAGAAAATGGAGGGCTTAAAATGGATCCAGCCACCTAAATCTGGAGACTTCCATTTGTGAGCTTTCCCTGGGCAGTGATTTCTGTTCCAGGGCAAGACTGATTTTAAAACACTTCCACTCTTCTCAAAGGTTCTGTGTTGTCCAGGCACTGCACATCCCACTGCACCAGCACAGCAGAGCTATTTGTATCGCTGGGCTATGAATCTGATTAGAGAAAAATGGCAGCTTTGCAAGAAAGAAAGGAATAACAACAAAAAAGTCTTTTCATTTTCTCCAGATCATTTCTCAGATGCCATTGGCGGTGTGTGACAGATTGTGTGAAGAAAGAGCAAGATGAAGGGGTAGGAATGAGCAGTAAAGCTGCTATGAAGGTAATGTTCCAAAACTAGTGGTTTTGCACAGTATTTCATATTATTAAATGTGCCTTCAGTTTCCAGCCTTAAGGTTTCTAAGGAGTCTTAGTTAAATGTGTAACCACACATTGAAAAGGCTGAGGTATCCATCATATATATTTCAGCTAAATTATCCAATAATCACACAATCACAGAATTGTTTAGGTAGGAAATGACTTCCAAGATCATCAAGGCCAACGTTTGACTGATCACCAATTTGTCAAACAGACCAGAGCACTGAGTGCCATGTGAGGTACTTTTTTGAAGACTTCTGGGGATGACAACTGCACCATCTCCCTGGGCAGTCCATTCCAATGTCTGACACTTCTTTCCATGAAAAAAATATTCTTGAAATAATATTGGAGTTTTCATGCCTTTTCATGCCTTCTCTTTGTAAGCAGTGCAAAGGAATGACTATTAAAAAAAGGATGATATCAAAATACAGTGTAAATAGATGTTTTCACTTAGAAGCATTTTATAAGGAAAAAACAACCACCTGAATGAACTTGTAGCAAGAATAATGAAATATTATCTTCTGAAGTACACTTCAGTATATGCTATTTAAGTTATAATTATAAATAATGCAAAAGCTGAAAGAGCCAAGAGTTTTTTAATCTCTTGTGCACATTTGGCTGTCACCCAAAGACAAACTAACCTAATAATAGAGAGTCAGCTGTAACTCTGAAGCATGCCTTGATGGCATAATTATAAGGGAGGATAAATAATTAGCCATCAAGGAAAGGAAAAATGAACTTTGCTTTATTTTGTAACCTGAAATACACGCTTGTATCAGCTACGGACAATATTTTCATTTGACCTGATTACTTATTAGTGTAGCACCTTTTTCTTCATTAGGTTTGTTTTTTCTTTTTCTACAAAATATGCAGTGAAGTCCAAAATTAAAACCAGTGACCACATAAAAAAAAAAAAAACAGATTTGTTTTATGACTGAAGAGACTACCTCTTTTAAGAATTAAAACATAAATACTAAATATAAAGCAGGGTGAGAAATGCGACAGAATTAAAACTCTCAAGAAATTTCATTCTATGCACAAGGCACAGAGGTGTACTTGCTGAGAAAGACTCATCTATGCAAGTATATGCATAAGCAGACTTCCATTTGTTGCTGAGTGTCATTGAGAAACTTAGTTTACTATCTTTAAATGTGAATCACTGTGTCAGAGACTCGGAAATTTAAAAGGTAAGAGGAGAAGTTGGAATGAATTCATTTCATGAGAAGGTAAAGATTTAAATAGGATAGCATAGAAGTTCTTGGTTTGAATAAAGACCAGAATTCAGGTAAAGTCAGGGTAAAAGTTAAAGATATATGAAGACCTGAAATACCCTTTAGGAACATGTATAGAATTAATCTAATGAGTTTTATGGAGTGTGTTAACTGGGAAGCCCCCATAACAAACCAGCTGAACTTTAAACTGATTCGTTTAGAAGATAATGATTGAGTAGAAGTTTAACTTATTCAAAGCACTGAAAACTGGTTATAGTGTGGGTAGGAGTGTAGTACAGGGCAAAGCTGATTATTGATGAAAGTATGAAGATATGGTAAGAAGTAGTCTTGGTAAGAAGATCTTTTCTGGGAAATGTTGCAGTAAAGCCAATTGTAAAGGAATAAATTTCAGACCTAATTTCTAAGAAGGCTTGGGACAAATCAGCTAACTCAAAGCTTATAATCTTATAAAGAGGAGATTTTCTCCCTCTTTCTACCATGGCATAATACAAATACAGTGAGAAAACTCAAGTCCTTCATGATACATAAATTAGTAAAAATGATATGGCTAAGGCACCGTTATCTCAAGAGAGACAAATAGATTTAGCCAATGAATTCTTAAGATCCATCACAATTCCATTTCAAATTATTTTATAAAAGCTATAATCTATTTTGTTAAAAATTTACTCCTTTTAGCCAGACACTGACAGGGTCTCTGGTAATCATCTCCTAACAAACTGGCATTAAGACCAAAATGGCTCTTATAGTTCATTATAACAGTCTCTTTTGCTCAGAATTTCTCCTGTTTCACAGAATAGCAGTAAGGGGGTTGTAGCTTTTTTAAAGGATACCATGTTTTATTCTAGAAATCAATCCTTAAGGCTGGTACAGTTTTAATGAGTCAGTTTGTTAAATGTTACAAAGTCTGGAATATTAAGTCTCTGTCAGGAGAAAAAAGTTCTTCTTTTCTAGTCTTTCATGATTCTAGTTACTTTAGCAGGCAGTTTATAATTTCCCACTTCCTCCATCTGAAAGAAGAAACACTCTGGATTCTTTATTTCCCCCAGTCTTTTCTTCTAATAAGTAATGTTACAGAGGAAACACTTTCAGTTTTTTTAGACTGTCCATTAAGATGAGTCCTGAAAATCAAATTGGAATCATTAGTATTATCACATATTAGGTGCTTTTCCTTGCAAAGTATTAGCAGTTTTGCATTTTCTTGCACAGGTTTTCTCCTTCCACAGATTTTCTTTTTCCATTTGCATCATATCTTATTGCTAACAGTTAAATTTCCACTGGTCACCAAATATGTACAACTGCTTGTACAAATATGTATATGCTTGTGGTTCAATTTCAGCTTTTAATTTTTTTTATTTGAATTAATATCACATTTATTTTTTATTACTGGAATGCTGAATTATGTTTCATTAGGTTCAAAGAAACACCAAGACAGGTGGCTAAGCAAAATATTTCCTAATGTATATTTCAAGCATAATTAATAATTATTTCTTAAAATTATAAACTCTTTTGAATATGAGAAGTTGTGTGTCATCCCATATGCATTTTGAATTAGTTATTTATATCATTAGAGAGCTGCTGTTTTAGACCAGCTCGGGATCAGACCTTAAGAGTATTCACTAAAATGCAGAATTCTTAGACAACCATCAAGAATTTGGCACTCACCAGAATGATTAGCCCACAAAAGTAAAACTAGCATCTGGAAATTGATGAAGTGTCCAAATCTTTTTCCTGCTTTTTTGAAAACTTTTTTGTTTTCTGCAAAGTTCTGTCACATATGTTGGTGTTCCAGGACTGATATAATCACTGTGCCTTGTGAGTGCCAGCAATGCACTGCATGTGCTCATGCTCTGCTGTGCCCAACACTTCAGTTTAAATGGGTGAACTCAACCTGAATGTTTATTACACGAGTGATAATGGTCTGATATTCAACTAACAGGAGATGTTCACATTATAGAAAGACATTAGTGATATAAATCTAGGCTGGGGCTTTCTGCATTGCCTTGTACTGTGCACTGCCTGCAAGAGAAACCATCTTCTGTCTTTCAGTTGTCCTGTGAGTGAAGTTTTTTACATTAAACCAGAAAATACTACATTTTGCTTCCCACTAGAATCCACGAATTGGCCTAGGGCAGGAAGGAACAGCACTATTCTCTCACTAGCCATTTTCACTTTTTTGTTCTCAGTGACAATTTGAAAGCTAAAACCAGCACTTCTTCCCTCACAGAAAACCTGCTCAGAAGATCAGGGTACCCTAATACACCTCTCCAAGCAGAGAGTTGAATTCCAGCTGTCTACATGGACCTACCTGGGGAATTCTACATTTAATTTCCCTCTTACCTTGAGAATTAAAAGACCAGGCAAACTCTGGGTAATTACAGATAGCAATACATGTAAAACCTGTAAGGCAAAGAAAGTAACAGCAGGATATATTTAAATCAATATAATTGGTGAGATTGCAGAGGTTAGTGTTCTTCTGGTATAGATTTCTGGAATGCTGTAATTTGCACAGAAAGAAGGCTAGTTTGTGCAGAGAGAGACTGAATCAAGGAAACAAATAAAATAAATATACACTGGACAAAAAACAAATACCTTACTTTACACTGAAGATCTATACATCAAAGAAGATTTATATTTGTGTGTTTGGTTACTATACTGAAGGTACATAGTTTTATTTTTAGCAATTATTATGATTGTGTTTGTGCTACATGTAAAACAATAAATTCCTTTCTTGTCAATAAGGTCCCCCTTTTTGATATGGTTCTTTGTAATACGTCTGAAAAATATCCAGCATCTGATAATATACATGGGAATTACAGCATTATCTTGAAGGCTTCTCCCAGCTCCTTTCACAGCTTACATTTCCACTGAAGGTAAATTCAGCTCTGTGAGACTAATCAATACTATGAAGATTTATGGTGTGACTGGATCATAACTGAGAACAACTTAATGCTGTGTATTCAGAATATACATATCACTTAGGATAACAAAAGCTAAAGCTCTTCACACTTCAGTAAAAGATAAACATATTTTTTAAAAAGTAGCACCAAATATAACACCAATATCCATTTCAGTATCATAAGAAGGATTATTAAATTCATTTACTAGTGTTTATTGATCTATTCTGCTGACAAATTAGTTTTTAAAAATTCTGGGAAGAACACAAGAAGAAAATGCTTCAACTAATCTATTTTCTTAGACCTTGCAAAGAACCCATTATGAGTTCCTTGGCAGTTTTTCCTTGTATTAAATTACCTTAATTCTCATTTTTTATGTTGCATGGGCAATTCTCATTTTATGCTTAACATAGCCACAAGTCAGAGAAAGCAAAACTCAATAAACCTGACACATCTTTCTGTACTTTAAGGTTCAAGTTTATGTTAGATGCAGAGAGAGAGAGAACTGCAGCTGTTAGCTTTAATGCATTCTCCAAATTGGAAAACAGCAAAAATAAAGAGATGAAGGGCTAGCTATGAAATTTATATTACAGTTAAGTGTATTCCCCATAACTTCATATAGACCTGAAAGAACTTTTAGAAAGGAGAAAAACAAGCACAATGATTGTTTGTAAGAAGGTTTGTGGGTCTGGTTTTGTTTTGAGGATGTTTTGTTTGTTGACTCTTTTGGTTGTTTTTTTTTTCCCTATGGAAAGAGAACTCAGTAAAAACCAGATTGCATAGTGCTGCCTCCTGATATCCCAGATCATCACCTCATGCAGAAACATTCTGAAATCTGCAGTTTAAAGTAGCTAAGGAGTTGGTGCAACCTCATGTCACTTTTCACCTGCATTCTTCGAATCTAGTGAAGTTACAATGCCACAGTCCCCAAAAGCAAAGATGTATGGCAGGGATATCAACACTGTGCATGTGCTGACAGCATCAGTCATGAAGTGACAGTATGAAAAATCGAGCCTAAGCTCTCTTCAGAACTGGCAAATGAATCAAGCTGTTTGTCAGGACCAGACAGGGAAAAAAAGGAATGATTTTTTTCTGGGAGGGAAAAAAAAGATTGCAAAAATGCCAAGGTAGATGGCACCAGGATGAGCAAAATGGATGGCTTTATTTACCAGGAGATAAGGACAATGACAGATCTAAGGAGGTCCAAAGGTGGGCATAAGTGAGGACTGATGTCCTGAGCCATCTGAAGCTGATTCAGAGGGCTAAAATGCCAATATTTTTGTGCAGACCTCAGACTTCTGAAAACAATTTTTTCTTCCCTGATCCCTAGAGGACACATATTTTGAAACGGTTGATAAAGATTACAGACCTTCAAAACTCAAGGTTCTAAATACTTTACCACATTAACTACCAAAACTATGCCAAAAGTAAGTCGACCAAAATATGGGCAAGTAGGTTTTCCCAGTAAGGAGACAGCTTAAATTCTTATTCATTTAACAGATTTGTAAGAGTATCTTTTCCAGACCAATCAAGCTGAAGAACATAAGCTACCTGGCACCCCACGAGTACCAAGTGCCTTTGAATGAAGCACACCATGACTGTATCTGCTGAGGCATCAGGTGCAGTAGAAAGGAGAGTGCAGCTTGCTATATGTGACCGTCTCTCTACACCATCTGTGAAAGAGAGGGAAAAGAAGACTCCAGCTGTGAAGCTGCTGCATAAATTCTCTCGTGGATTTCAACTCTGAATGTGTCAAAAACAAGTGTATAAACATTATTCGTTGTGCCTCTTTTATGAGAAGTAACCCATTTCCCTCCGTTGTGTTGATCCTTCAGTCTGACACATGAACTATGTCTTCTATATCTTCATTTCACTTGGCTCAGGAAAACAAAGGTCCCTACTGTATTTCCAAGCATTTTGAATCTACCATTGACTCCCAGAGGAACAATATTCTGAAGCATTGTCAAGGCTGGATGGATGGTATTGGTGATTTGGGAAGACTTTGTACCTGCTCACCAGATCTACTCTTACCTGATAGAGACACCACAGCTGCCTCTCATAATTTCATCTTTTCTGCTATTCTTAGCAGGGCCTATTACTTAAAAAATGAATAAAATCTATTAAAGAGTTCATTGTTCCTACTGTACAACACATGAGTTTGAATAAGTGGATTTTTAAGACAGATCCAAAATTTTAGATGTATATATCAATTGTCTTATGAATATATAAGGCAATAAATTTGCAAATGAAATTTGTTGGTGTACTCTGTATCTTTTGCATCTCACCTAATCTTTGCTGTATTCACTCACAGAAAAATTATTTCCAGAAAAACTGCACCTTCTTGCATTATTATAAATCTGTGACAACTGAAGCATGAAGTTCCTCATTCAGCATGCTGTTGTTTGAAGGTGGCAATTCATCCATTCCACAGAAGTCACCAAACATATTATTGAACCTGACGAAACAGCATTTCAATTATTGACAAGTGGCACTTGTGACATAACCCCCACCATTCTCTGGATGTATGTCTCTTATTTCTATGGAAAATTCATATGTTTAAGTAGACATTTTTTGGGGAACATGAACAGTGGGATCGAGGAACCCTCAGCAGGTTTTCTGATGACACTGAGCTGTGTGGTGGAGTCAACACACTGGAGGGAAGGGATGGATCCAGGGGAACATGGACATGTTGGGGAAGTGAGTCTGTGTGAACCTCATGAAGTTCAACAAGGCCAAGTGAAAGGTTCTGCACTGGGTGAGGGCAATCCCAAGCGCAAACACAGGCTGGGTAGAAAATGAGCCAGGATCAGCCATGAGGAGAAATACTTGGGTGTGTTGGCAGGCAAGAAGCTGAACATGAGCGGGTAGTATGTGCTCACAGCCCAGGAGGCCAATCCTGTCCTGGGCTCATCAAAGGGACTGTGAACAGGAGGTCAAGGGATGGGGTTCTGCCCCTCTACTCAACTCTCATGAGACCTTAGCTGGAGTGCTGTGTTCCCGACAAAAAGAGGACATGGACCTGTTGGAGTGAGTCAAAAGGAGGCCATAAAAATCATCAAAGCAGCTCT
Organism: Chlorospingus semifuscus; assembly: GCA_035048045.1. NCBI lineage: Eukaryota > Metazoa > Chordata > Aves > Passeriformes > Passerellidae > Chlorospingus > Chlorospingus semifuscus. Next base: position 13,631,124 of record JAWWMS010000001.1, read on the forward strand.
CCATGAAGGCAAGAGAGAGAATTGGGGCTGTTCAGCTTGGAGAAGGCTCTGGGGAGATCTTACAGACCTTTCCATTACCTAAAGGGGCCATGAAAAACTTGGAGTGACTTTTTACAAGGGTAAGACAAGGGGAAATGGCTTCAAATTTAGAGTACTGGTTTAGCTTGGATATTAGGAAGAAATTCTTCCCTGAGGGTGGTGGGTCACTGGAATGGGTTTCCCCGAGAAGATTTGAATGTCCCATCCCCTGTAGGTGCTTGAGGTCAGTTCTGAGCAACCTCATCAGATGTGTAATGTGTCCCTGTCCGTGGAAGGGGGACATAAGGTTCCTTCCAATGCAAATAATTCTATGATTATATTGAATTTTTTATGTGTCGCCCAGACCACATTTGCTGCAGAAAGTGTTCTCTTCTGTGTCTCAGAGCTTGAATTTTTACATTTTTACTTTCATTAATGTTTAGGCACTGAAGTCATCCATGCAGAATCTTGTCCTACAAGGTTAAAAGTCAGGCTTTTTAAGATTATATAGGGATAAAAATAGATATTTCTCATTTACCAGACACCTAAAGGTGAAGATACAAATTTGAAAAGCAGGAGAGACAGATGTTGAACAAAATAGGTTAGAATAAAAAATAATTATATGAAATACAGTAGTATACTTCTGAAATAAGAAATATCAAACCTATGGTACAAAACCAGATTTGTAGTGTATCTAGAAGAAAAAATGTTTTCCATCTTTGATATTTGTATGTCATAATCAGTTTTATAGTAAGTGACAAATAGAAGAATACAATGCATATTTTACAAAGCAGAGAAAACAAGTTACCTTATTTCTCCCAAAGAATTTCAGATACTTCTAATTTAATTCTAATACTTCTATAAATTAAAGAAGTATTCTGAGTAGCTTTACTTTTATAAACATTTCATACAGCATGATGGGACCACCATTGGCCTTTCCTGAATAATCTTTTTGCTATGCTCATTTGAACAGAATATATTTTCTAGGATTTTGTGCATACCTAAAAAATATTTTTTTTTTTTTAATTAATTATATGTAGTTATGGGTGGAATTGTGTTGCTCACAAATTTCAATACTTGCTCCTCTTCTCCCTTTGCCCTATAAACACTCAATTAAAAATGATAAATATTTTATCTCTTCAAAGTGATACCTCTGAAGAGAGAAAGAAATCCAACCAAATGCAAATATTAAAGCTACCATATGTGGTTTTGATGCTAACCACATTCCATTCAGGCATCTCTGCAACATATCAGCATTTGGCCCTGTGGAGTCTACAAACTTGTTTTACCTTCCTTTTAGAACTTACTATATGGAACTTAATTTCTTGCAAACCTCTGTGTAGGTTTATTTTATGTGCTTACAAAGTAATATTTATATTATTCTCAAGCTCTTTTTTTGATATTTATAACATTATATAGCTGGATGACACTGTACTAGTTCATCTGTTCTTTTAGCAGAAAAATTATATCACTAATAATTGCTGCATGCAGCAAATACCTGTTACAGTATTTGTAGCATATTGTAATGTTTTGTTCATGATTTTGTCACAATTCAATGGATTTTTGGAATAATTCTGACTTCTTCTATAGTACAGGCTCTTTATTCTGCCTTTTGCAGTGATTCCTAGCATATAATTGTCCTCTTCCATTGTTTTTTTCTACAATGAGGATTAAATATTTTAGGCATGGGTCCCCAGCATTCCAGATATGTCTAGAAAACTTCTGTATTGCTGTAAAAATAGTATGAATGTATGGATTAGTCCAGCTGTTCTAATATAAAAATGAGATGTTTGGGGTTTTTTTCTCTTGATGACAGAATGTTACTTTTTCAGAAATACCTTTGCTCATAACAAAAAAATTACAGAAACTAAACAGAAAAAAACCACAATTTTTTTTTCAAAATAAAAATGTTTTCAGAGCAGCAGAACCATTTGTAAATTTCCAAATATTTACTTAGCGCAAGCTGATGGACTCCAAAATATCAATGTCTACTGGTTATTGAAAAAAATCCCCTTGTCTGCTAAGCCATGGTGAGTGATTCTGCATGCATTCTTATGTTATTTATTTAAATATTTTGTTTAATCCATCTATGGTGCCTCTCCCACAAGTTTAAACTAATTCCTGCACATTCCCTCTGACTCACAGGAGTTTGTTTCAATCAGTGTTCTGCCTCCCTCAGATCTAAAGAGGTAAGGCTGGATTCCAATCAGTTTTCACCATAACACTTGGTGCTATGACAAATGAGAGAAGAAATTTCACAGTGAAATAGAGGGCCCAGCTTTCTGCAGTGCCAGCGAGATCTGGCTGGGGAGAAGAAGAAGATTCCTTAAACATAACAGAAATTAATTAATTCCATTGGTATTAATTAATCTCACTAATGAGGAAAATGTCCAGGCATACCAAAGGTGAATGAAGAATAGGCAAGAGAAAGCATCTTCCAGAAGAAGGGCATTACACGGTTGAAGAAATGAGACACTGAGATCTGAATACCTCAGAAGTTCCTGAGCTAGAGCTTAAAAAATAGGTGGGCAAAAGATCTCCCAAACAGCCTAAAAATAATCAGATCAAAAGATGCTTTTCTTATATGAGAAAAACTGAGCTCTAAAACTGAGTCTGACTTTCAATTTTGAAAGGGTAAAAAGAAAAATAATCTGCACCCGACTGGAGAGCCAGTTTGTGATTTCAAATTTTGAAAGTCATTGAATTTCTGATAAAGGTAATGGATGCATAGTCCAAGTGCATCCAGAAGAGGGGTCCTCCTAAAAATCAGCCTATATTATATAGCTTCTGGTTTTTTCTTTATTTCCTAAATTATTTGTCCAGTCCCCAGCTGATGGAAAGCACTGTTTGAATAAATGCTGATTTTGTCTTGTAGTTCTTTGAATGCTGTATTTTGAAAGGAAAACAGGGTTGATCACTAGTGTATGTGCTACACACATGTATCATGGCGTACATGCACACATGTACACTGTTACTTTGCTCCTTTTTGCCAGCAGTGATATTCTACAGCTAACTTTTTTGAAATACAATAGATTAAAAAGCCATACTCTTGAAGGTCAACCTACTGCATTATTCCTAAGTTTAGTAATTATGGAATAATCTCAAGGTCCTAAAAGTCCATAATTGCTGCTTATGGATGCTTTCTTATTTCTAGGCTGGTTTACTAAAAGTAAAGGTTGCTAGAAATAAAAAAAATCTCATATGAACTTTACCTTGGCAATTTGTAGAGCAAATTGAAGAGCTCTTTAAGTCATTCTTAGCATGTTTTATTCACACTGTATGTTTAAAGTAGTGTCTCCCATTTTAGCCTATTAGACTGGAAATTGAATTTTACGTGGGAGTGCAAGTGTTATTTCAGCTAATATTCCTTTTCCATTGGTAACACTTCGTAGTTTTTTAAGTGAAAATAATTTGAAAATGTAGAGTCACTGTAGAGAAATAACTAATCCTTGTGAAGGAACCTTATTATCATCTCCTTCATATTTCTTAATTACTTTGGCTGGTGTGTACACCTATGGTTACCAAGGCTTCTTCTAAATCTACCCCTCCCCTCTACCTTGTAAATAATTGTGTGAGGACATGAGCATGTGTAAATCAGAGTTCTTAGAAATAGTATGGCAGGTTCATTGTTAAATCAGATTCCACAGACAGGAGGTGTGGTTTTCTTTCCTCTTAGGAAATGTTTAAAGTCATATTTGCACATATGACTTTAAACCCTTATTTTACAAAAATAAGAGGTAAGATTTTTCTGGCAGGATTATCTTTGTCTCATTCTAGATACAGACTAGAATGAGACAAGGATGATCTCATGAGAATCTCTTGTCCTTCAGGGATCTTCCAGTTCGCAAATGACCCAGCTTCTCTGTCTCCAGTGAGGCATCCTATCCATCACTATCCAAAGCACAGCAGGCAAAACATCTCCCAAGTGTGGACCAGCTGCAGCTCATTTTTTTACTCAGTCTTTAAGTACCCTACTTACAAGGTATAACCAAAGCAACTGTTTCACATTTGTGAATATTCAGCTCCTGTACATGCTGGAGCTGTTAATTCTGGTTCAATTCTACTGAACCTAAAGCAATAGTCAATTCACAGACTGATTTTATGCTTTCTTTTCAGAAGCACAGCCCTGTTTCCAAGGTTTCCACTGCCACAGGCAACTGGAGCTGTCACTCCATCCAAAAGACCCAAGAAGGGAGCTCCTACATACCTAAGCAGGGAAAATGGGGGAACTCCAAAAAGGCTCAGAAATAGCCATTTCTCATCTGATTGTAGCAGGCGGTTTCTCGCCTTCTTTGCACTGCTGCATCTCAAACATGCAAATTATGGCAAAAGGAAAACTGAGGGGAGAGGAAGTCTCATGCCCTCTTATCCTGCCTCTAAGCCAGTGGTTAATCATCCAGTAATTCAGTTTCCTTTTCTTGTTGAGTCATTTATATGCCTCATTGGTTGGCAGGTAGACACATGACACCGATGAGTACAGTGATTTTTTTACCCAAGCACACGGAGAATAGCTCTATTCTGTACAAATAACCACATTGATATGCAAATTGAGGTATTTGCTATTCATAAATACTTATTCTCATTTCAAACGTTTCAGGAAATTGAGGAGCACAAACAGGACCACATGATTTTGGCACACCAAATACAAAAGAAATGAAGTAATAAATGAATAAACAGACAAGCTGTATTTGTAAGTAGGTCTGTTTCAAGCCATTATGTACAGTAGTTGCATTCATTAGAATAATTTTGATCAGAAAGAGGAAAGTGAATGAAAAACTATTTCTTCAAAAGGGCTAGCTAGCTCTAGTTTACAGAAAAGATTTGAGTTATTGTTTGATAAAACTTTGATCCCATTTACTGAAAAGGATTTCATATCACTTACGTTTGCTTGAACTGTAAGATTTTCAGCTCCCACTGAGTTGCCGTACAATTTCTCTCCTAATTTGATTATTTATGATTATCCTTAAAAACAGTTAATACCTTAATTTCAGGACACTCTCATACACCTGTGTAAACAATTTGCAATCTATACACATGTTGAAGTGTCTCTACAATTAGTTTCTTTTTTTTCTTTAGCACAGTGTGAAAAAAATCTTCGCAACTATTTATTTAATTCAAATTGAAAAATCAGTACAAACTAATAATTTTCAGATCTGTAGAAGACATAATTATAGATGTCTTTGAAATACCATTCTTTTTTGACTTTTCATTATTTCACAAATTTCATACTTCTTCCATTCTATTTTGCAACAATAAATATTTTGAATACCTGCTTTAGTTAATATTGGTGTCAGTGAGGTCATCTAGCTGGTTAAAAACAAGTGTTCACAGATAAATTTCTTTACAGTTTACCATGTAGTTCTATACACTTCATAACTTTTTACAAACTGATCATTAAGAAGTGCTTTTCATAATGTTGGAATAATTTTTATGCAAGATGTGAGAACATCTTCTTGAGCTGCCATCTGAGTCTTTGTGCTCTGTGGCTTTTTTATGGCACTCCATGAATAAACACAATAACACAGATCAGATAGTCTTTCTGTAGGGATTGCCTATTATGTTCCCAGTAAAATCTGACATTAAAAGGGTCACTGAAATACTTAATGTTGTTTAAAACAAATGAAGAATATGGTAGGAGGCCTGTAGGATCACATTTACAGGGAAGTGGGCATGTATTCAATAAACCAGCCTAACCTTCTAGAACTAAAGATGGGGTCATCTTTGTAGATAAAAAAGCTAAGGTTATAAGAAGAAAGAAGAAGCAGGAAAGTTGCTAAGAGACATAGGGGTGTCAACCCAAGTAAAATAACACTTACAGCATCTACCAATTAGTTTAAGAATGAGATAGGTTCTTGCCTCATGGACAAAGGGGAGCTACCCATCCAGACACTCATGGACAAAGGGGAGCTACCAATCAAACAATGTGTGACTGTGTAGACCAAAATAAGAAGTAAATATAAACAATGTTTAGAAGCACAATAAACAGCTTTTGCTTGGTTCACATTAAACTGCTCAGAGTCCTTCGTCTTCTCTCCTCAGAGGCCTGGAGCACATTCCTGATGCATGGAGGCTGAGCATGTTGGGTTTACAAAGAAGAGACATTTAAGGACAGCCTGTTTCCTCATGAAGAGAGGCACAGAGTTGATGGAATCTAATGTTTCTTCAAAGTGACATGCCATAAAACAAGGGCAAATGGCCATTAATTCACCTGGGAGAGGTGCTGATGGGGTTGGGCAAAGCTTCTTCAACCAACATTTATATGATTTTGACTTTCTAAGGCTAGCAATGGGAGATGGCCAGACTGCAACAGAAATTTTGGCTAAACCTTCTAATGGACCATGTTTCGCTCAAGCTTTCGTATTTCAAGATGCTGGAAGGCACAGACATGAGATCTAACTATATTATACTGAAGAAAAATTTTTTGCATAATACAAATGTGTGTCTGTAGAACCATAAAGAGACTTTTCCCTAATGGACAGCAAGACCAAAACTGTCTCCAGTGGCTCAGAGAACAAGCACCAGATACAAATTCAATTAACGTATCTTAAATGCACTCATTTATGCAGAATAGTTGTAATTTATAAATTAAAATACTTAAGTGGATAAAGTTCTGTCATGTCTGTAATATTTCAAAGCGTAGGGTAAAACTTGAGCTTGTCTCTCTCAAAATTTCACTATTTATTCTCCTCAGGGAAAATGTAAAAGAGGTAAGTGATTTTTGTGAAATTTTACCAAAAGTATATTCAGTTATAGAAAAAGAATTGAAAAATTATATTACTGTAGTCTCTCCTTTCACCTGGTGCTGCACTGTAGTGAAACAGTTGTTTCTCTATGCCGACTTTGAGCTAAATTTTGATATACAGATTTACTATAAGTGAAATCTCCTCTACATATTTCTACTTATAAGTTAACCTTTTTTAGTGTGTTGAAATTTCACTGCAATTTGCCCAAAGCAAATGGATCTGATTTCTCTTTAAACTAGCATGAAGCATATAGTACTTGAATAATTTGTCCTGATGTGTAGGGTTTAGTTTTGTTGGGTTTTTTCTTTAATGGCATGAAGTCTCTCCATAATGTCTCAAATCAGCATTCAAATTCCTCGGCCCCAGAATTTACAAATGTACAGACATGTCCCCAGCAGTGTCACATGTGTGATATCTGCTAGCTATTGAATTATTCTGACTAAAAGTTGGAATATATTTTTCAATCTGTGTCGATCATTTAAATTAAGCATGTGGATGGAACAATCTGAGTAAGTAAATGCACTCTTTTGAAGAAATGTATTGCTCTTAATGTGGTAGATGTGCAAGAAGGCACAAAGCAATAATCAGGCCCTGGAACAGGTTTTCCAGAGAAGTTATCAATGCCCCATCCCTGGAAGTGTTCAAGGCCAGGTTGGATGGAGTTCTTAGCAACCTGGTCAAGTGGAAAGTGTCCCTGCCCATGGCAGGGTGCTTGCAACAAGATGATCTTTAAGGTCCCTTCCAAGCAAAACCAAACCCAAAGCATTCTATTATTCTAAGATTTAGAGCACTACAACAATCATGGAAACAAGTTATGCTAATTAAAACTGCTTTTCTCATGCTATTTTTCTTTCTTCCTTCCGTTCATTGTTTTGTCATGTATGGTCTCAATTTTATGATGTCATTTCACCAGTTATTTTCACTCATACTTTGAGCCTTTCTTCCAATCAGTGCATTGAATGACCACCTGCTCCAGACTTCTGTCTACTGCAGAAGGGAACATAGAAGCATCTCTTTCCATTCTCCACAAGGACCCTGCATGCTGGGCTGGCTTGGGCCACTGTCTCATTTGTGGAGATATTTTAGTGCTTTCCTTTTTCTCCTTAGTGAAATTTGGGGGGTCTCTGCAGCCCAGAGAGAGCCGTAGTGCTGCAAGAAATTCAGTACCAGTATTAACACTGAAGAGGAGAAGGGAGATGAGGTATCCTCAACATCTTCTCCTTCTCAACAGTAAATTCAATTTAGTATTCAATTCTCTATTTTTTTCTTCATTCAGTTACTTTTGGTTTTTATGTTTTATTAATTTTTGTAGCTGTACTTAAGTATGCCAGATGTAAAACAACACATTCGATGTGAAATATGCTGCATAAAATTCGCTTAATTGGAGGTAATACACAACAAATACTTTATTGCTGTCTCACAGGAGAGAGACTTATTTGAATTAGTTGATTACTGATTTAGTATTTCATTGTCAGAACATATTATACATGTGCCTTTGTCAAAAGACAAAATTACTTATGATATAGAGGAAACTTACATGTGTATTTTAAACATCTAGCAATAAGAAATGGGTCATTTGTTTTGAGCTTGTGCCACACATCAGATATCCTAAGAGCATTAAAGGTAGATAGAAGTGTCTCATTTACTCATTAACTGGCACTAGGAATAAGAAATAAGTCTCATGCACTGAACAGAATTAATGTTCTATGCAGTCATCACCACAGAAAATGAAAAGCCAAAGGAGCAGCAGCATCACATAAGTACAGAAATATTCACAATTAATTACTATGAAAATTGAGACACATCTGAGAAATGAGAAAAAAAAAACAGGTGTCAACTTGCAAAATAGAGAGAATTTATGAATAGAACTCCTAGCCAGCTACTTTTATTTTTTTAGAAAAAGGATGCTACCCTTTAAAAATATTTGCTTCCCTCAAGGCTCTGAGAAAAAAGAAAGAAAAAAGAAAAAAAAAAGAAAAAAATAGAAAGGAAAGCATAAAGATTTTGAAGCAGAGAGAACTAGCAACAATGATTCAAAAGTGACTTCTATATTAAAGGCATTTATTGAAATAGTGTCTATAATGGGCTTTTGGAACACTTCCTCAAAAATTGAAAACCTGAGAAGTCACAGTTGTAGAACAGCAAGAGAAACACAGGTGCCAATAGATTGATAAACTCAGCAAAGACTAGCTTCTTAAAATCAGGAAAATCCAATGAGAAGGCATCAGAAACATTAGTTCAAACACAATAGTCTTCACTTTCTGATAGTTCAATTATAACACTCTGAATAGACTGAAGAAGGAAAAATAAACTTGTCACGGACATATTGTACAGAGATAGTCCTGAAATCACCAAGACACTCAAATTTTCATTCATTCCCAGAAGTTGCTTCGTAGAGGGAAAGTAAAAGCAGAAAATATTTGAAATAGCCACAGTCTGATATAAGAGAAGACACTTTACAATAAATTAGAACTGTATTTATAGCCTTCAGTTTGTGTGTCAGGGAATATTCCTTAAACTTCTGCTTGTCCTCAAAAATAGATGATCCTGGAATATTCCTTGCTTCCTTACTACTTGATGAGCTATAAGAAAAATAATCTCTTTTTTATCCTCTTTTACATAAATTTGGATAACCTGAGTGTTCCAATCTCCACTCACATGACAGATGGAAAAAAATATTTCTTTTTTTCAAATAGATTGTGCTTGTTAACATAATCATAGAATGGTTTGTCTTGGAAGAGACCTTAAAGATCATCTAGTTCCAACACTGGAGAGATCAGCAGCACCTTCAGCCAGATCAGGTTTCTCAGAGTCCAGTCCAACCTGACCTTGGATGTTTGCAGGAATAAGGCATTCACCTTCACTCTGGGCAACCTTCTCCAGTGTCTCACCACCCTCTTGGTAAAGAATTTCTTCCTAATGCCCAATCTAAATTGACTCTCTTTTAGTTTAAAGCCATTATCCCTTGCCCCATCAACTTGACCACCTGGCCTTGCACAAGCCCTGGTGAAAAGTCTCTCTCTGACTTTCTTGTAGCTCCTTCAGGTAATGGCAGGGGCTCTAAGGTTCCCCTGGAGCCTTGTCTTCTCCAGGCTGAACAGCCCCAACTCTCTCACCATGTCTTCACAGCAGAGCTGCTCCATCCCTCTGATGCCCTCGGTGCCTCCTCTGGCCTGGCTCCAGCAGGTCCCTGTCCTTGCTGT
>JAWWMS010000001.1:13641140-13677543 GCA_035048045.1 Chlorospingus semifuscus
CAGAGGGGCAGAATCCCCTCCCTGCCCTGCTGCCCACGGGGCTCTGGGTGAGCCCAGCACACGGGGGGCTCTGGGCTGCAATTGCACTTTGCCAACTCATGTCCAGCTTTTCATCCATCATGATCTTCTGCTCCAATATACAATGAAGCAAAAACTTACAGTTCATTTTTTCTTGACACTGCCACAGAAACACATACATTATTTTTTTTCCCCTCTTTTTTTTGACTATTTTCCCACCTGTATTCCCCTTCATTCCTCCTATTTATATGCACATCTTACACTCTGTCTGATTGGAGGCTGCTGTGTAATGTAAAAAGTGGAATAATCAAGATTTTCCCATGGTAAGTGGTTGAACCATGTTATTTTTCAAGAACAGAGCATCACGACTAGAAAAAAAATAGATAAAATTCTTAAAATGTTTCTGAAATACAATAATTGTCAATATCTATTTTTCCCCTTTATGTTGACCATATTTCATGTTTCCATGAATTCTTCCATTCCTAGATGTCACAAATGTGTTCTTCTGAGGACTAACTCAGAGTTGTGATACTTGTCAAGTATCATAGTGGATTGAGATACTTTTTTGAATCACTTTCTTGGATTATTTTGCCTGAGTTTACTACTGCTTTTCTGTACTGCATTATTCCATTTGTTCATACTGTTTGAAAATGAGACTGAAATGTTTTTGAAGAAAAAATGGAATTTAAAAAAAATTATATGTGATGTAAGCCAAAGGCAGTGTGTAGACTGGAGGGTTGACTCTGTTTGAACTTCCAGAAGCATGGCTGGTTATTAGCTCTACAAACAAGGAGACAGGATGCATTTCTCTGGGAACTCTGGGAATAAGAGTTTATTTACTTGAAATCCCCACAAAGAGTCATTGAAAAAATTACAAGCAGTAGGAGCTGTGAATTGCATTTCTTCTGCTGCTTTGCAAAGCAGTGCCATTAACTTACCTTTTCTCTTGGTTTTTTTTTTTTCCTTTTTACTTCATGCTAAGCATGTAACATTGTACATTACCAGCTAAGCTGGTAAATAAACTAGACCACCTGAGTTGATTGGTAAATTGGTAATATAATAATCCTTCATCTTGTGGATTCCTTCCCAGAGATTTGAGATGGCCCAGTAGTAAGGTTCAGCAAATTTCCATATCCTCACGGCCTTTGACAGTAGGAACATCTTCAAAATGTAATTGTGAGTCCTTACATGTACCCTCTACATTTGCCATAGAAATTGATCTTGCAGAGAAAAATCAATGATCTTTCATCCAGGACTCTGTATGAGAATTAAGTATTTTTGTTTAACATCTTCAGGCCTTCAAGTTCATGCAGAAGACCCAGAGACCCAGCCTGGTAGACCTCAGTAAAATAAAAGTATTTTTTCTGCTCAAGCAACACAGTTTTATGATGTGCTGTCATGCCTGTAATCTGACTCCCAAAGTTAAATGAATATTGCCAGAACATCCAGTTTTTCTCCTTGAGAATCTATCCTCATATAAAGCTCTTTTCCTTTAGTAATACATACCACATGTTGTGTTCATCACCCAAATTAAACTTATCACAGGCTTTTTTCCAGTTTGTTAGTAAGGCATCGATTTCTATTTTTCATGGTAATGCTGTCTCTTTTTCTGGAATTCTGCAAGTATGTCTGCACTGCATTTCAAGCTCAGATGCACTGGAGCACGGTGATGGCAACTGCCCACACTTGGAGCCAGTTGGAAGCCAGCCACTTCCAAATCAGAAACAAAGCAGACACGCTAGATAACATCAAAGCTGAGCTAATAAGCCCCTGTGAGGAACAATGTACATTAGCTAAGGTTCATTGTCTGACACACACAGCTCCCAGGCAGGTTAGCAGACTGGCAGAGCAAATTCACATCTGCCTGCAAAGCACTGCACAAACACATCTTTCATTAGAGCAGATAATAGAGGTCCCATTACAGGAGACCAGATTAGACACAAGATCCTATTCCCCAGTGTGGCTGTCCCTTCACACAGAACCTGATCCTGTGGGAATTCAGCCAACACAGAATCCTGTTGTCTTCAGCTGATATTTTCTAGTTCATTAAGCTTGTCTTGCTGTTTTTCTCTCCTACATTATCATCCTGTTCAACAAATTCACTGGGGTGTGCCATGTAGTACTGGAATTTTTATTCTACTACGGAAACCAAAACATGAGGAACTCTTTACAAACTTCTCATTTTTGGAAATAAGCTTCTGTAAAGGAGCATAATTTACTTGGCAAAGGTTATGAATATTAAATCAGCAGATGCGTTCCTCCATCAATAAATTGCAAATTCCATAGCTGTCTTCTTTTTTTATTTTTTTTCTTTTCCCAACCAGTATTGTTGATTCATAAAGCCTCTGTCAGGTTTGTGCTTTTGTAATGCTTCCAACTTGTTTGAGCAGGTGTGCTCTGGTCTCTCCTGGGTAGTTTGGCAAACTATCTCATGTCTGTAAATTTGCAACAGGTGTCTAAGCTTTGAAACATATGCATTACATAGTCTAGAGACTGCATGAAATAAAATTATCAGGATGTAGCAAACTTATGGACTGACTTCCTAAGATTTTGATCATTGCAAAATCCATTACTGCCTCTCCACTACTGGACATTCTGCTGCATCTAGATTAAAAGTGACACATACAACAATACAATTGATGTGTTGTTCCTTTTTCTGTAGGTACAGGTACATATTAACTAACAATGGCAATGTACCAGCAGACATTTGAACCCAAATTTAACTTTATAAGAGTTGAGTGATTCTGGTCAAAAAAAGGTACATCCCTCTCTCTCCTTGAAATGACTTGTAAAATGTTTTGTTGCAGTAAATTAGAAAATTACTCTTTTTTTTCCCATTTTGTTTATGTTGTAAAATTTTGCCTTGGTTCTGCCACGATCCAGCTATAACTGGATGCAAGACACTGAAATTCTACAGACAATTGTCGCAATATTTCTTTATGCAGATTTTCAGTCCCAGAAGTTTGAATAGTAGTCAAAAATTTTGAGATTCACCCACCACTATTTTAATCTGTATTTTGTGTTTTCTCATTGGATTGTATGGAGAGTGACTATCCAACAAATTTGAGGCCAAGATGGAATAAATAATTTTAAATATCTCAAAAAGTTATCTCCAGAGGACATATATCAATATTATTTTACTTCAGTTTAAAAGACTGGGGAACAGTCTTTTAAATATGTACAATTAACAGCTTAATATGTACAATTAACAGCTGTACATATAATATTTAAACACAAATACGACACACATATTTTAATAATATTTTGTTATAGATAATATATCCTTTAAACCACACATATAACATTTAGATTTTCTCTACATTCAAAATGTTAAATATACCTTTAAATATAAACTTAGACTGCAACCTTATTACATGTTCCCTCCAAAAATCTAGTCCCTTGCCTCTTCCTGCTAATTAAATACATACTTGTTGACAAATATTAAATGAGAAAAAGCTATCTAAGAGTTAATGCATTAAACACAGTTCTCCCATCTCATTCCGTGAGCATATCAGATCTGGCCAAAACTCAATTTCATAAAATGTCAATTTTTCACTGTCAAAATTCAATTTACTAGGAAAAGGACAAAACATTTAGAAACAAGCTACTCTTATCATTTCATACAATAGTGCTCCCTACTTAATAATTGGATTTTATCATTGCTTATCACTGTGTGAGGGAAGAAAAATTACTATGCCAAAGAAAGAAAATAAACCCCAGTATATACTTCAGGCTAGAACACTATCACACACATTTTAACTTCCAACCAAGTTATCTGAATTACTGATTATAGCAAGTGATGAGGTACTTTCAAATGCATTAAATCACCAAGAGCACCAACGTGTTCTATACACCTTCTCAGACAGCTTGTGAAGAAAATATAGAATTACTGACAGAACCCCTCATGTACAGAAAGCAAGGAGGACGTTTAATAGGTACTCACCTTCCCATTGCAGACTTTTCCTGGGCTCCAGGAAAGTTTTTTTTTGGCTGGTTGATCATTGCCCTGAGGAGTTTAGGCACAGAATTCCCACCCTGCGCTCAAGGCACGCCTCCTGGGTCCAGCCAGCAAATCTCTTCCCAAAGCTGATTTTGATTTTCCTCATTGGAGATGGGGCTGCACAACAAATTCCATCTCTCCAGCTCCTGAAGGATGACAGATGAAGCTGGCAATACTTAAATCACACAGTGTCTGGGCTATGAACTGTTGAATTTCATATGTTGCATTCAGCATTTATATGATATCTGATTATGAGACAGAATCTCATAATCAGTGTACAATCACATTTTGTCATTTGACCCTTACTCTGCTCACAAACCCCATTTAGAGTCTGTTCAGTTTTCTGTAAAGTACTGCGCTGGACAGGTGACATGGAAGAGCATTTGAGTGTATCTTAAAAATTATTAGATTTTAACTTTTGTTAACAACAAGTCTTTGCCACTTTTCACATCTAGGGGAAGTCAGGATTAACTTCAATTTTATGAGTGAGGAATAATGCTAAAAGATTAGGCCTGTTTCATCACTAGCAGAGAAATTAATTTTTTTTCAAAGTGATTTGATCATGGCCACCCAATTGCAGCATTGCAGACACCTTTTTTCCCTGCAAATATGATTTCACAGAGTGCACCTGCTTTATCTTGAATGAAGGTTAAGACCTAAGAATTGTTCCAGAAGCAATGGCAATTTTGGAAAAATCTTTCCTGTAACTAACCAAATTTCCCTCATTGAATTTTTTAATACTCAAAATAGTAGGAGGACATCAAACTATATTAACCCAGGCTAGGTCATGAACAGAGGTTCAATGAAATAATCTGATGCATATAAGTTTCTATTTACTCTAAAATGACACTATTAAGCATACACTTCAAAGACCAGGAAAAAGTACTTAGCATAGTTAAAACCTGCTTCAAATCTACAAAAAGTAATTTTTGTAAATTTTCTGTATGATTGAAGATATTTGGATTATTATATCTATTATGTATGTATTTGAAGAATTATGTGGGTGGTGTATTTCAATTTACCGACACATCCTTGCATGAAATATAACATCCTATGAAATTTACAGTCTATTTTTTTTTCTTTACATAGATGTAAATTAAAAGTGTTTTTAGGTACAGAGAAACTGTAAAATGTTTCCCTGGGATCTCAGAAGGAATTAAAAAATCCAGCTGAGCACAACTGAGCTCCCAAAACAGAAAGATTACCATTGACCTGAATAAGATTTGGGATTAGTAGATAACCTTGTACAAGGTGTCCCACAGCAACAAAGCTATAGACCACTGTGACCCATTTTAGAGTAGAGATATCAGTTTTCTGTGCAGGTAACACTCAGATCTCTGCAGAGCAATGATGTAACTCTCACTGCACCACACTTTGCTCATTGCAAAGGAAGAATGCAGTGACATGTGCCAAGCCACATCACCTGCTGGGGGCCATGTGTGGTCTCTGTGAGCAGACTGAGATAGATGGAAATTCCTGCTGAAGGAGAGGCAAGAGTGCTGCAGAATTCATCAGTGCAGGTCCAGAAATTAACAGCTTCCCAATATCTTTTCTACAAATTCTTGGTGCAATGTCTAGAATAGACGACAGCCTTCTTTCTTTCTCAGACATTGTGGGTCTCTGAGACACAAATAAGTTCACTCAAGATCAGCTGATGACACCCCTGATACCCTGCTAGCTGAACAAACCCACTGGAAGGAATGTGTTTTGGCACCCTGTGGTACAAGATGGCCAATGAAACTTGTGCTGTATTAGAATTCCAAAGCAGCGAACAAGAAATGTAGTGTGTTTGGCTATAGATATCCCTAAAGGTCCAGAGAAACTGATCTCCTTAAGGGGAAGTCCTCACAGGTATCTTAAAAGAGAAAACCTTGTGTTAGCTCATATAATCCCACACTTTGGAATCCCAACCCATCTGCTGTGACCAGCATCCGAGACGCGTCTGTAGGGTCTTTACTAAAGGATCTCCTGTAGTGGATTAAAGCAAAACACCAAATAACCAATATAACAACAGCAATAGTTTTTATTCTAACGACTCTGGGATTGTCAGGAAAAGGGGTGTATTAAGGGTTTCCCCCTGCCCCAGCCCGCAGAGCAGGCTTTGCCCCCAAGCAAGGCAGTCCTATCCGGATAGCTCAGTCCCTTTGGGAGACAGGGTGTCCGAATTACCATGCCGCTCGTAGTCGTGGCTACCTTAGGCAAGCTAAGTGGATTTCAGCTCTTTAGTGATTATCAGCTCTCTTAGGATTTCAGCTCTTGTTTACCAAGGAGCCAGAGGGCTAGGGGGAGAAGCAGATGAGAGAGGAGGAGAGGTCCTGGCAGTTCCACAGCGATGGTTTATTGAGGGGTCTGTGAAGGGTTCCAGCAATGCCTCTTCTTCTGCTGAATGGGCTAAAGCAGCCCCTTTTTATAGGGTACAGAGGGATCCAAACTTGTCCAACAGTAGGGGTTATGGGAAAGTGACCTATGGGGTCACTGAGATAAGCTAGGGTCGGAGCGGCAGAAGACAGGAGCTTATTTTGCTATCTCATCATGACTCAGCAATTCCTACTGTTAAGTCTCAGCCCTCCACGGGGTCTTAGGCAATTCTGTGGGGTCTGCTACAGTGTGTAGATGTGCTGGGATTTGAAAGAAGAGACAAGAAATTAAGAAAGCAGAGATAGTGAGAGAAAGATGGGGAAAGAGATAGAGATCAGCTCCCCTGGCTCCAGTGATCTGTGGATGATCCCAGTCAGTGACTGTGGTAACAATTCCCAGTCCTGGTCTGACAGAGTGGGGACCCACACACACAGCAAAAAAGAAAACATCAAAAAACACCCCAGTACCTCTGGCAGCAGGAGCTCTGCTGGGATATTCATGGCCTTTCCTTGGAAAGGTCCAGAGAGGGGCTCTGTGTACAGGATATCAGTTTGCAGCTGGGCTGTGGTGCCCTGTTGCACAGGAATGAGTGGCACAGTGACAAACATTATCCTCCCTCTGCAGAACCTGCTGCTCACTATCTGCTTCTCCTCATTTGGTCCAAACCCATCTCTTTTAAGAGAAAGTTTAACCACAGGGCCCAAGTAGTTTACCACTTCATCCTAAACTGGCTGCTGTTGGCCCTGCTCCTGCTCTGAGGCAAAACTGCGTTGCTAATCTCCCCCAAAGCTGAATGCGCTGACAGAAAGTGGATAAGCAGAAAAAGTTCATAAAATTTATGGTGTAAAAGATGCTATTGAAAAGAAAAAAAGTGTTCTAATACTTTAAAACTGTCTAGAAAACAAAACTAAGGCTTCATATTGAAACTCACAATCTTATCATTGAGAAGGCCAAACAGCTGACACTTGACCTCAGATTCATATGAGATGTTTACATATTTATTCAGTGTTGCTCCTTCCTGTGAATTGTTCTCACTGTAAGAATGGTGAAAGGCACTTTCAAAATCCTTCTTGATAATCTTAAAAAGCAAAAAAATAATTATAAAATTCCTCTGAAAGGAATGTCAGATAAAGTACTGTAAGGTGTCCTTCGTAAAGTTGTCATTTATCTTTCCATTATGCTCTGCAAATGAAAGTACCTCACAATATATGTAAGATAATGCATCAGTAACAGCATAATATTGATTTATTGTAAATTACATGTAGAAATTCTTCATGAAACAATAGTGAAGACAATGCTTTCTCCTTCTAACACTTCCATTACTGTAGGCAAACATAGGTATATTTCTAAAGTGACCATTTGCTATTTGAAATTATGAAGATAACTGTATTTTAGACATATCTTTAACAACTTGATGAAAAAATGAAAGCAAGTAGATGCCACTTCTCCTTATCATGAGTCTTATCAATAGTATGTTTTCAGTGCAAAATATGTCAGTACATTTGAAGAGTCACAATGCAAATTCATGACAGATTAGAATAGCATGATAGATAAAATATTTTGTTTAATTGACAAAACATTTTTACCAGATATTCCTAAAACAATCCCATCTTCTACTTAAAAGTGCTTGATTTTTATCAAGGCCACTACTGTCACTGGTTCCCAGCATACCCTGAGTTTGTTAAAAATTGGCTTTTGAAAATCAGAGAAGAAAATGGGTACCTTGTAGGCAAGAATGACACATGTAGGGAATTATTAAAGAAATAAGTGAGATTTAATCTCTCATAACCTCCAAACATAAACTAGAATCTATTTACAAGCTAAATATCAGAAAGAAAGGATGTAAATAAACATTATTCACCAATCTCTCCATTTATGTCACATGTTTCAACTCTTGCACACACATTTAATTACACGAAGAGGAAACATTTGCAGAAAAGCAAACAAAAAATCTCCTGATAAACAAACCCCTCACTTACATACACACAGTGTGTAATATTTCTTTCCTCTGTGAGTGCCACCTGCCCCATACATGTTTTATACCATACACTGCAGCACTTGGTTGATTCATCCTTGCCTGGGCAATATGATCATTCTTACACACACACTTCCAGTGCAATACGATTTTTATGTTCAGAAATGTTTTGATGCTGTCTTGCAAATAGGTGGCACTAATGGACTTACATGTATCCATCTACCAAACTCTGAAGTTGTGTTCCCCACATATCACCCTTTGCAGCTTTTTCTGCCTTCAGGTTGAGATTTGATTGCAGCAGCAGGAACAACAGCAGATCTTCAAACTGTAATCATATTTTTCAGCAGTGTGCATCACTTATTAACTTTCATTTGATTTCCCTCTGGCACCCACAGCTCCAACAAATGTTATCTTCTTGTTCAGTGTTGTCAAAATCACAAACCTGGCAATAAATGCTGTAGCTGAGACTCTCACTAAATAAACAAACCCTTGAACCATGCTGTAGCTGCTAAGGTGCAGCAAATGTCCTGACCTCTGTTAGAACTCTAAACTCAGAAAATGTGTATGAAGGAACTTGTCCTGCTGGTTTTGAGCCACTCAAATAAGTAAAAGGAATTCTTAATCCGTGAATCATAAAAAAAATTTGTATATATACTACATCTCTTGATGCATGTTAAAAAATAGAAAGTTTTCCTTTCTTCTAGGATGACAAGGGGCTTTACTTGACACACCTAGCTGAGGGTGGGTGTTTGTTCCTTGCATTTTATTTTGCTGAAGAAACATGTTATCTGATATTAAAGCAATTGTATTGGCTAAGAAATACTTAATTTCTTCTTGGATAATGTCCAAAATATATTAATTACCTGCCTTTCCTTTTTCTCATTAGTGTACAAGATTGAAAGACAGATTGATAACCTGGAAAGACAGATAAGGCTTGCAAATGCAACTAATATTTCATTGCCTAAATTTCTGTGTATATTATATAAAATAAAAATGAACCTGACTTTCAGGGGATAAAAGTTTTTCACACGGAATCACCTAAAATCAAATAATTCTTAGAAACTCTGATTTTCCAAGGAAATTGAATAAACCAAGAAATACTTCATTGAATTAATCTGGCTTGTTTTTCTACTCAGAAGATGCCTCACAAAAGGTGTGTGTCTCTCATTAAAGCTTCTTTATTGGTTAGATTAATTGTGCATTTCTTGTTAGCTCTTTTAAATCTATAGATGGACTTAGGAGCAGTTAAATAATAATATTATCTATTAGAGTAATTGTACTCTATATAGAGTATTTTTACTGTAATTAAAAATACTAAATAGTTTGGTATAAATTTTTGAAGAGTATGGCATTCTTTATTTCCAATTATAAGATGGATCCTTTACCAAGGTACTGGTCCATAAAAATGTTTAGAATTTAAAATCTTCTAAAGGAAAGGACTAGAGAAGTACCAAGGCTGTCACACCTTTTCCTCTTTAAGCCATATAGAAATTAGCTGGTGCATAGCTTATGAGTGACATAAACACTATGAATTTGAGAGGATTTGGGTGGAAAAACATGCAAAAATAATGTTCTGAATAACAAAAACTCTTCCTAAAGATGTTCTCGAAGTACTCATATGCAATCTTTTTTTTAATATAATGATTCCTTAAGTGATTTGAAGACATAGCATTTTCAAATGTTTTTCCATAAATACAGATTGGAAGCAACCAGGATTTGGTTGAGGTTTTTTCCCCTATAAATTATAAACTTATCATTATTGACCTCATATGCATTGTTGCTTCCCTCTCCCCTCCCTACCCCTTAAAAAAAATTGGAAGTTAATCTGATTTATTGTATAAAAGAAGTGAGGTTCAGGTTCCATTTGGTGCCATGAGTAAGATTTCAGAAACAACACAAAAATCCAAACAAGTGTTATTTTAGAGCTCTATCACCTTTTGCAGATATATTCTTCCCATACTTTCTACATATGACAGACTGAAAAAAACCAAAACTCTCATGGATTCAAATGTACAAAAAGACAAACCTGTCTTAAACCTCAGATTAAAATACACTAAAGAAGGGTACCAGTTGCATGTTTTTGGGGTTTTTTTACCAATTTTTGTTTTGTTCCAGTCAGAAATTAAAATATAGAGCAAAACATGACAAAATATAAATTATAACATGATGAGGAAGCTGCAGCTGAAAGCTGAAGGTTTGGCTTAAAGAAGAAATGTGTGACAGCAAGTCAAATCCTTTATATCAGCTTTGAAACTATGCTTTGTATTCCAATTTGAACATTGCAATATCACATATTCCAAACACTCATGAACAGTATGTGACTGAAAAAGCATGATGCAGATTTTAACAAATTTTCAATCAATATCTACTAATTTTAACAGGAGTGGCTTCTAACCAAAAATACTTGCATTACACTTATTCTAATGAGCTCTGGAGGTCTTGCATTCAAACCATTTGAATTTATCACAGTTCTTGAGAAAGATGGTCGTTGCTTTCTCACTTAAGATTATAAGTGAGAAGTGGCTTCCAAGGCAGCCCCACAGAGAACATATAAGTCTTATAAATAAATAAATAATACCGTAACTAGACAGAAAGTAATTTTTAAATTCCAGTCCAGGGGTGTCTGACCATGGAATGAGGAGAGTGGAGACCATCTTTTTAAAAAAACAGCCCCATGACTGAAATAAAAGGGCTAACTGCAAAAGGGTCAGTCTGGTTTTTCTGTCAAAGAACTTATGTATGTCTTTTCCAATTCTGGTAAGGGATGCACACAAAACATCACATTTTCTTTGCAAATTTACAGCAGTTAAGAAATCAATGATTGCATCAGAAAGTCTCCTGCCATAGAATTAACCTCACAGCTGCGCCAAACTTGCAAAAGAGATTCAAAGCAACCATGTGTAAAGGAGGCTTTGTCTAAGTTCTCTCTGTTCTTAAAAATAGATCTGAGGTATTGCACCTTCTGTGTTCCAGCACTGAGGCCAAGAAAAAAGCAGTGAGTGCCTATGTAACATAAGACTGTTGTATGCCTCTCTTCTGTCTCCTCTTTTTTACCTTTAGCTGTTAGAGGAATGAAGAAATAAAATCATTAGCATAAGGAATGGATTTTTATACACCTTTTGAAAAATATACCCTTTAAACCCTGGTGATAAATACATGAGGTATACCCACAGTTATCAACAAGACTAATTTTTATGATATTTTTTCACCTGCTTGATTTAGATGGGATTAAACTGATTAAAAAACTACAGTTGTAGGACAAATTTTAAATTAGGTATGTTTAATCTATAAGATTACTGCCTGTTTAGGCCTAAGGTTTGCTGCATATACAGAAAAATTTTAAAAAGCAGATGATTTTACTTGCACTTCCACACCTCCAGAAGAAAACACACAAAGTCCTCAACTACTGCATTGAATTAATCTGGCTAAAGAAGGAAAAAGTCCTTCTCTGAAATAGGGTGAGCTGGTTTCAGTAGCAATTGTAACTAGTAACCATTCCAGACATTCAGAGGACTGTGGTGTCTGATAGATGGCAAGACCACCCCACCTTCAACAGGCAAAGAAAAAGTAAATTCAAAAAAGAATTTAAAATTTTCCACTTTTTATTTCTCTCACAAAAATTACCAACGCTCTCTCCTGAGCAACCAGAGAAAGCAATAAAATTATATAATAGTTCAGTATTTCCTATTTGTCTGGTGAAATTTCCTGTTTTCCTAAGGCAAGTCAATTTGTTCTGCTTATGGTGCTGCTCTACCTGTACCTGAAATAGAGGAAAATATTTGAAGTGAAAACTCACTCTAGAACAAAGGAGTGTATAAATGACATGCCCCATGTCATGATGGAGGCTCTGGTTTAAACCTGAATCATGTTCACACTCAGAAAAGGGCAACCCAGAGGAAAAATCATAGTGCAGGAGTGAAAGGGAGGGGAGAGTGACCTGCTTGAGCATGTATGATTTCTGCAAGCACCTGATAAAAGGGATGGATTGCTTCCTGCTCAAAATTGAGGGTGCTGATCTCACTTCAACTCAAAAGCAGACTCTGGGTGAGGTCAGCAGTGCAGGGCGAAGCCTGAGCTCTCCTGGGTCAGGAATAAAGCTGGGTGTAACAGGAGGGGCAGGCTGTCAGCAGGATGTGCTGCCCAAGGAAAATGTGGACGCAATTAATGCAAATGTTTGTGCTAAGGCAGGTGCCTCATTTGAATATAGAAATGTTTCAGGCTCACACTGAGGTACAGATGGTGAAGAAAGCATAGTCCATGGTTTTAGTCCCTGTGCTGCAGATGCCAGAACAGACACCTACAAAAAGTGCCTCTGTGATTGACTAGGAATTGATTTGACTATTTTCACACACAGAAAATGGAACAACAACCAACTCTCTTGGTTTTAACAGAAGAGGATTCCCTACTATTCTGCTAGTAAGGGAAGTAAATATCTATGGAAAAACTCTTTGCTTGACATGTTTTTATTCCAGCTGAAAATATTTGGTTTCTTATGAAAGGAGACTTGCCCATATAACACCTTGCTCTGCATTTTGAGGAATCATTGTGTGTGAACACTTTATTTCATTCTTTCCAGACAAATGACATCCTGCAAATATTTTTTCATTTCATTTTTACTGCTACATTTTTGTGTTTTGATACTAAAAGCACTGCCTCTTTCTTTCTTTGCGTTCAATTATTTTTGTAGCAGTTCAAGTTTCCTAGACACAGGGATCTGAGGAGAAAGAAGTGATCATTTGTAAGCCTTGTCTATTTCTATACCATTGGCACAAAGGCAGTATGACCTTAGTTTCTTAATATTTCCTTTTCCCCTGTATTTGAAGTAATCACTTCTAAGCAATGCAGCTACATTTTGTGCATCTATAAAACTCCTTGTGCTTGATATACACATTTTTCATGGAATAAATAGTGAGTGTGGCCTCTCAAAAAATTTTTTTGCAACTGTTGCAGAAAAATTTTTATCTTACTGTTCAGTAAAAAAAAAACCAACAAAAGATAACATGTTCTGTCTTGAAACCTAGTACTGCTTCTTTTTCAGATTATATGGAATAAGAATCTGTTTCTTTTTGTGGCTTTACAAATGTTGTATATGATGTCTTTGGGCTGTTGTTGACTAGAATGACACCTTCTGATTCAGGACAGATGACAACTGTTCTTATACTGGAAATCTGCAATGCCACCCAATATTTTCCTATAGTATCTGTATTATCAGTGCTATCAGTATCACACTGGTTCTTTGGGCATCCAGCATCTAATCAGTCCCAGGAGATCTTTTATCTACCTAATGCATCAGTTTCCAGAATAGTCATATTCAGGTTTCCAGAATAGTCATATTTCTTAAAATCTATTCCATTTTGGATCTTCACAAGGGTAGAGATCTTGACAAAAAACTTGACCACTCAGAGATGTAATATATATGCTTAAAGGAACTTATTCCACCTAAACATTTTTTCTCTATTTGTTATTTCCAGCTTCTCAGTTTATTTTAAAAAGTCTCTGCTCACTATCCTCAAAGGGTACATTAGTCTGATAAAACTTTCTAGTTCTACACAGGAAGCAGGATGATACCTTTTTTCCACATCTGCTAAATGTTTTATAAGCCATACTATGAGTATTACATCAAAGATTATAAAATAACCCTTATATCTGTCTTTAAAGTATCATGTATGTGTTTTATCTGGAATTCTTAAAAAAAATTAATTAGCAGATCAAATTTTAAAGCTTTAGCTTAAAAAGAAAGTTTAGTTTGTTCTTCTTTATTTGCAAATTGTATAATAATATCCATATGAAACATTCCTCAGATCAAATACTCTATAGCCTTTTGGAGATGTACTAGAAACACCTTTTTTCCTGATCCATCTCCTTTTCCTTGAAAAATAATGCATTCATCACTTTCTTTAGGTCATCCATCAGAGTATCAATAGTAACTCTGTTCAATATCAAATTGCCTCTGAGCAGGACACCATAGACAAAAACAGCACTGTCACTACTACTTTACCAAGTTTGGACTAGACATGTTTACACTTAGGCTGATTTTCTCCATTTAATTCAACAAGTGCAAGGAACAAGAAATAAATTTTTGTGTTCCATGAAAGCATGTCTAATTTATGATACACAATAAAACACCCAGAGAGCAGAATATTCAAATGGAATAGAATGGGTTTTAACCTGATTAGGTGAATTTCACTTTGACATTCTATACACCTACATTTCAGAAGTGTGACATAATCTTGAGGTGTGACATAATCTTAATTCTTATATAGTATTTTAAATTATTTTTATCAATTGGCTAATTCTAGAGATGAATGTAGTGTTTATTTTCCAGGTAGGCAAAGAAACCTAGAAATGCTTTCAGCATTGAGATTACATTTTCAGAAATCCTTAAAGTAGCATTCTGTGTGATATATTTATGTTTTTTCCTACTTTCAGAAACAAATATTTCTTTACATGGGGATTTAAGATGTCTTCTTTACAACTAGTATACTGTTTTCTTAACATGCAATTGGTTCAATAGTGGAGCAGTGGAGCACAAAAGTTACCACTGTTAGTATAGAAGTAGCAGTCAATACATTGTTAATTATTAGATAATTTATTACAGGAATAATTTCAAATAGATTATGATAAAAAATACAACTATTATATGCTAGGATTACAAAAAAAATGCAAGTTAACAAACATTCTGTCAATCCAGTACAGCTGCTTAAACTCTCCTTAATCAGGATATCTTTGCAGCAAATAATAAACACTTATATAGTTTCCACTTACATTGATTTTACTCCTGAATTTACATTAACTACTATATCTTTCATTAATCCAATTCACTATCTTCACTAAAGCCTGAAATCAGCAAAGCCACTAAAGAATGTATCTTAAGTTCTAAATGTATCATTTCTAACAAGACATTTTCCCAATGTTCCCATTTACAGGGATTTTATCTGACATCCACATCACAGAAAAGTGAACTTTTCCTTGAGGTGCCTTGTATTGGATTACTGCAAGTGATTTTCTTTATAAATATAATGTCCTAAGTGAGAGAGAACAGTAGATACAGAACTGGGGCTTTTTTTAATTGTGTCTCAGAGCTGCCAACCAGTATCTCTTCTTTGGAAATGGAACAGAGCACTCCAAAGATAGCTCCATTAGAAGACGGATAAAAGGAATATTTTTTTTTCTCCATTCAAGAAAGCAAAGTAAAGCGAACTACAGCTCCAGTAAGACCATTTTACTTGGAATTTAACAGACCCAGTCTTCAACACAAGGACAGTTTTAAATTCCCAAGGAAAAATTGGGCACTATTTGAAAAACTTCTTCCTTCTTACCCACAAAAACCAAAGAAGGAGAGGAAACGCTTTGAACTAAATACAATGGAAGTTGAGTTTTAACACTGATTATGCAAAACAGATAATAATTTTTAAGCCTGTCATTTGTATAGAGAAAGCTTCCTAAAAGTTGAAATATTGACTGTAAGGCCAACTTGATGCAGAACAAATATCTCTTCATTAATTCATACTTTTTCACAGATAAAAGTACACAAAGAACGTGCTTTGGTATTATGAAGTCATCCCTGAAACTGAAACATTGTGCTGGTAGATAAACACACACTTCTGTATGTCTTGGAAAGACAATCATAAAAGCTATTTTTATTGTCAGAAAAACCAAAAAGTGTCATAACTTGAATTTTAGGCTCACATATGCCTTTTATTTTTCTAAGCTACGAAGCAGATTTCAGGAAATCAAAGTGAACAAAAGGAAAAAGCTAAAATCTGATAAGACAGTAAAATAAGATTATCCAAAGTGATATTTTGGTGTAAACAGGAAACAAATTTTTAATATTAAAAGTTCTGCTGCATTCTGAGTGCCAGAAGAAAATAAGAAAAAATGTCTTGAATAAATATCTTCCATTCTTTGTACTGATAACAGTGATTTACTCTGGAAATATATTAATGAAAGATATTAAACTAAAGATTACTGAAACAGAGAAGAAAAAATCTATTATTAATGTTGCAACAATTAGGTTTAAAAGGTAACCATTTTCTTCCTTTCTCCTTGTTTACAGGTGAAATTGCAGTCTTTCTTCATATGGTCTAAATGATTTGAAGCTAACTGCAACAACTGGTAATATTCTTGATTTCTATATATCCAGTCCAAAATTTGAATCCTTTAAAATAAACAAGGATTTTCCAATTACATTTACAGGAACCCTGCTCTTGTGCTGGTATCTCTCAGTCTCTGATCTCTGTGCCACTTCCACATCAGCAATAAAATGCTTTGATACTCCATGAGCATCGACCTGAACAGCTTGGCTTTGAACATGGCACATTGATCCTCGTGCTCACAAAGGCACGTTCTTGTAAACAGGGAACTCTTATTTTTCTGTCTGTCTGCTCACATGGCTTTCAGATTCAGTCAACACTTTGAAATTTTCGTCAGAGGTGAGGTTTGAAGATGTATATATAAAATAACATATAACACTATGAAGTACAGCAATTCCTTTCAAAGGTGTTCTCTGAGAACTGCAATATGTTCAGAGAAAAACTGAATTTTCAATTGGTTCTCACACAACACGACTTCTCAGGTTGGAAAGAAAAGATGTAGATGAAAATGATCAATTGCTACAAAACCAGGAAGCAGTAAAATAGTCCACTGTTCACTCCCTTGTCTAATAGAAGAAAAAAAAGACCACAAAAATAGGTAATATGGGGTTTTAAACAAATACATTTTATATTTTTTCCACAGAATACCTGACGTCACTCTTGGGGAACATGTTAAAATGTCTCATAGGAGAAACTGTAGATGCAGACACTTCATCTGTTTTTCCACTTTTCTAAGTGTGTGCTGACGGCCTCAGCTGGAGGCAGGACACTGGGTTAGATGAAATCTCATCTAGAAGCAGCAGGTCTGTTCTTGGGTTAAGTTTGAGGAAAGAAGACTGAAAAAAATTCAATCTGAGAATACAAAAAGTCACATTCATATCTAACTGCTCCAGTCCAGAAGAGTGATTCTCAAATGTTTAATGCGAGCATCAGTTACAAATTACCGTAGCAAACTAAGTGTAAGGTAAACCAAACTTTCTGAGTATTCAGTTTGACCATTTAGGTAATATTGCACCAAATACTCATGTGAGAGTTTATTTATACCTTTAAGGCAATGTGTTCAAATCAGGTATGATTTTGATTGTTACTCTTGAATTCAGCAGTATAAATGCTGGGCTAATATTACATGTAAAGGTGAAATGCTAAATTTCTCTGTATTGTATTGCTAGACATGGCAATAATCCCTTCTTTCAGGATGTAGTGAATTTTTGAGGACAAGACTAGTGAGGAGAGGCTGAGATCTCTTGCCTTGTTGAGTTTGGAGAAGAGAAAGTTGAGGAGTGACTTTTTCACAGTCTACAACTCCCTCCAGGGCAGCAGTGGTTGGGGAGGTGCTGGTCTCCTTTCTGAAGTGATTGGGTAGGGGAAAATGGAATGAAACTGCATCAAGAGAAGTTCTGGTTGGACTTTAGGAAAAGATCGTTCACCCAGAGCGTGCTTAGTCACTGAAACAGGCTCCCTGTGGAAGTGGTCTTGGCAGCAAGACTGCCAGAGTCCAAGAAGTGTCTGGACAATGCCCTTAGTCAAATTGTCAAGCTTTAGGCCGGCCTGTGAAGAGCAGGGAGTTGGAGTCAATGATTCTTATGGGTCCCTTCCAACTTGACATATGCTATAATTCTGGAGTTACTGTGCTAAGACAAGCATTAAGAAATTAGATATAAGCATTAACACAATTTTAAATTGACAGTCTTGCAATTAGACTTAGCTGGGATTTAATTTTCTTAACTGTAACAAGAAATAAGAAGTAATTTATGCTAATTAACAACTAGTGTCAGGGATTAACTGCACAGCACAAGCCACCTGTCAACTAGACCTAATGGTATTCATCGTAGGTGGCACATTTCTGAGCTGAAAAATTCTGCCAAATAAGATGCATCTTATTGACTCTTCCACAAGGGTTTGCTGCAGGCATACAGCATTTATGGTCTTAATATCTGTTTCGGTGGAGTTTAATTGGTTTGGGCATTTTGGGGAGTTATTTTTTAGCTTTTATTTGGTTGGTTTACTATGGTGACTTTTGGTTTTGTTTTGGTTTTATTTATTTGTGTGGTTTTTTTGTTTTTTTTTTTTTTTGTTTGCTGGGGATTTTTGGGAAGTGGGAGGATATTTTTTGGGTTTTGGTGGCTGAAAACAACTGTACTTCCCTTTCAGCTTAACTTCTCTCACTCTTTTTCCATCTTATGACCTCCTTCTATTTATCCCTTCCAGGATCAACTCCTACAAGATCTTTTTTGTAGCATGAATATTTCCTGTCCCAATTCTCATTGCTCTTCTGCCTCTTTCAGTGTGTCTGCTACTATCCATCCTAACTTCCACTAATTTCATAGCATAGGCCAGACACTGAAACTATTGCCCTGCAAAATACCACATTTGGCAGAGCAAAGCCAGTAAAAAACACCTGACTCCTTTCCAACTAAATCACAAGTCCCTTCTTAAAAATGCAGAGGTTAAAAATTCTCAGTGAAACAGACAGAAAAATGTTGACAGAGACAAACCAGCTTATGTCCCTCTAATCTGATTCCTGGAAAGAGTTAGTGTTTTCTTCATTTTTTGTAATTAATCTTAAAAAAATATTCAAGCTACAGCCAACACCAAATGCAATATTAAATTAAAGACATGGAAAATGCAGCTAAAGAATTTTGACTTGGCTAAATGTAAGAACTGAAAAATGGAGTCAAATAATAAAGAATGTTAAATGGCCTTTGTTATTGGAAGACTGTGGCTTCTCCCTATACCAAGAGTTGGATTTAGCTCTGAAGGTAATTTCATATTATGGATCATTTTAATTTCAAATAAATTAATTTTTTTAGATTAAGATGGTAGAGTTATACCATCCCTGCATTTAAAACACATGTGGATGTGACACTTGGGGACATGGTTTAGTGGGGGAATTGACAGTGTTAGTTTACAGATGGACCTGATGTTATTAAGGGTCTTTTTCAAACTAAACCATTCCATGATGCCATGATTCTAAGAAATACCTTGCATGGCTGCATATAAAATAATGCTGCAAACATTTAAAACAAAACTAGATTTTGGCAAAATAAAGGTAACATATGTTTTTAACAAATTTCACTGTCAGCAACATGGTAATATCTTTCGTCTTATGTTTCTTAGTAATTTATTCAATAAGATGTTTCATTTGAAATCAAAATTTTCACTAGCAGATAATAATAAATGTGAATAAAACATAAGAACATAGCCCTTCACCAGAGAACGAAGACATCAAAAATCTTCATCAACCTAGACAGTAAAATACATTTTCATTTCAGAATGTTATGACAGGATAAAAACATATGTAGTAATTACTATTTCTCTCAGGAGCATTTATTTCTAAAGTAACTTAAAAAGAAATTGCACTTGAGAAGAGTTTGCTTATTTAAATCAGAACTCTTGTAATTGACATGGATAGCACTTTCTTTAATATATAGTTAGAAAATACTAATTTTTAAGTTTCATTAATTCAACAAATTATTGGTTGCTGTCAGTTTAAATTGTCAGTTAATATATCCTGAGTTTCTTGAATACCAAGCAGTAGTCCTCAGCAAAAGTTAACAATAAAAAGATGAGAATAAGCCTCTTGTCCTCATAATTTTTAACGTCCATATACTTTATAATGAGAATTTATACAGTATTGTTGAGAAAGACAAAAATTTTTTCAACTTATCCAATTTAACACAAACAGCTGAAACTTGACCAATCCAGTATTTTACAAATAAAACTGGAAAACATGTGAAAGCTTTTATTTATGAATCATAAATAATTTACAGATAAATTTATTTTATAAATTCTAAGGTTTCATTTTATAATTTCCTAGAACAACATCGAAATAATAGCTAAAGCATGCTAACATTAAATGCAAGTATACTTTCTTCTTCATTCTGGTATTAAGGTCACACAATTTTCCATTCCTATGCAGCACCCAAAATTTTATAGTAGTTAGTATTTGTACAAATTGGTATATATTTTAGAAGAGGAAAATAATTATTTTATAAACACTGGAAATGTTTTTTCCCCTCCCCCCCCAATCTTCTTTGATATCTCTAGATGCAATGAAGAACCGAGCAGAAGCTATATGCAAGAAATGAGAAAATTTGCTCTAGATAATCCAGACTTCCAATTCTATAGGAAATCAGTCAAAAAACAAACAAGGCATCAGTGAGAACTTTGTGAAATGAAATCAGTTCTTCATCATCCCACCTTTTTTGGCTACTGTATGAGTAATTTGTGTATATTAAATAGTAAATTTAAAAGATAGTTTAATTTAAACAGAAAAACAATGGTAAAGTTTCTTCTCTGCATGCAGACTTTCCAAGGTTGGTTTCTACATATGTAAAAATGCTACATACAAAGTGGTGTTTGTCTAACTACCACTCCCACTCCTTCCTTTAAGCTGGTCCTCTTTCTCCCCTGCATATATCTGACCTTATATATTTTTTTAAAAATAGATTTATTTTGTTATAAAACACAAATGCAAGTAATGCATTTGCTACAATCCTTAAAGAGAAAGGATTTATTTGCTCTGAGTCACAGTCATGCTTTGACATGAAGTTCTGTAAGTAGTATCAAACCATGCTATTCTCCAGGAACATAGGAGCTCTGGGGTGACTCTGAAGACTGATAGAATATCCTGAATTGGAAGGGATCCATCAGGATCATCAGGGCCAACTCCTGGTCCTGCGCAGAGTATTCCAACAATCCCACCATGTGCTCAAGAGCATTGCCCAAATGCTTCCTGAACTCTGTCAGGCTTGGTGCCGTGATCACTTCCCTGGGGAGCCCATTCCAGTGCCCAACCACACTCTGGGGGAAGAATCTTTTCCTGATATCCTACTTAAACTTCCCCTGATACAATTTCTGGCTGTACCCTTGGGCCCTGTCACTGCAGAGCAGAGATTGGTGATGTCCCTTTGCTGCCCTTTGTGGGGAAGTTGCAAACAGAAATGATCTGTGTCCTCATCTCCTCCAGGCTGAACAGACCAAATCGCCTCAGGAGCTCCTCAGATGGGTTCCCCTCCAGATCCTTCACCATACTTGTGGCCTCCTTTGAAAAGCTTAATATTTTTATGTTGTGGTGCCCAAAATGGCCCCCAGGACTTGAGGTGAGGCTGCACCAGAAGAGCAGAGCCCAGCTGGACATGCTGTGGGACATCCTGCTGAAGCTGCAGCCACATGTCCTGTCACCCTTGGCACCAGCTGCCCAGCAATGTGGTGTTTGTCTGCATCTCTATCTTTCAGTCACAGAATTCCAAGGTGAAAATGAAAGGAAGAACCATTTTTGGCAAAAATTCTGTTGTGCCAAAGAAATTTGTCTAAGATCTATTTACTCCTCATGCTGATGTAGAACACTGTTAATTTTCCAAAATTAATCAAGTTTCATTCAGTCTTCAAGGTTCAGTTGGTACATTAGCTGGAGATCTGAAATGAGTCTAACTATGTCCCAAAATGTCTTTCAACTGTAAAGTCAGTTTTATTGGACAATTAGCTTTGACCTAAATATGTAAACCAATGTTTTAATGGAAGATTTTTTATACTATAAAAGACATTATAAAGAAATAAGCTGTACCTTCTATATACTCACAAATAGATCTATTTTTTCAAGATTGTTTTCAACCCATCATCTCCGTTACTTTCTAGATGGTTGAAAACTTTACACAGTCTGTGTTTGTCTCTGGAAAATATCGTATTTCTATTTCCCTGATGAGCTGCCTGTGTATCTGTTTCCTGTTCTCTTCAGCAGCCTCTGTTCCTGTATGTGATGCATCAAGAAAATGAAAGTAGGGCTTGCTTAGTGGAAGTAACTTACAGACAAAACTGTTGCAATAAAAAATAGAAGTATGATAATAGAACTGAACAAAATGCTCTAAACTAGAGAGAACTTAAATATTAAGTGGTTGATATAATAGCAGCATGCAATAATACTACTACCTATTTTTTAAGGGATTTTGGGATTATTTTGGAAAATTTAGACAGCTAGGTGGCCCATGTATAGCAGCTTAACATGTTTTCTTCTTCCTGACCAAAATAAAGTGAAAAATAATGGAAAAAGTTAACCTGGAAAGATATTTTGACCCTGCTCAGTACTCTTGCTCTAAGGAAAAATGGTATTGCAAATCTCCTAAAATGCTGAATGTACCGAGAAAAAGTGGATAAAACAGAAAAAGCTCATGAGATGTACAATATAATATTGAAAAGTTTAAAAATTTAATGGCTTGAGTGGTTTGTAATGGTCTAGAAAAAAAAGCTAAGACTTCATATTGAGAGTCTAATAATAAAAATAACAACAACAGCAATGCCCATGGTATTTGTTTTCAGAATCATAAGATATGATCATTTTTATTCAATGTTGCTACTTTCATTGAATCAGTTTCACAGTAAGGGGGGTGAAAGGCACTTTCAAGATCCTTCTTGACAATCTTTAAAAGCAAAAAAATAATTATTAAATTCTTCTGTGAGGAATGTCAGATAAAGTATGTAAAGTGTCTTTCATTACATTGCAAAAGCACCACTGCATCACTTGAGATAGCATCTGATAAATATTCACTGCAGAATTAAATGTACAAAGCTGTCATCTGATTTTCACTAGCACTGGGTTTATATACTTATTATATATAATATTTATGAGTTGCAATATTTTATTGTACATGATCATGTGAGGTAAAAGTTCAGTAACATAAAAAGGCGAAAAACTTTTTTCATCTCTTTGGGTAGTGTATGGGTAGAGCAAAGAGAGAATCAAATCCAACTGGGGAATAAGCCAGGCCAACCAGAACAGCAACAAATGTTCCTCAGCTGCCTCCTAAGGTGAGAACCAGAAGGCCAAGCACCTCAAGGTGTCTATGTTTGTGGTGGATCCTCTCACATCCCTCATTCAGACACCTGCATGCTCAATTCACTCTCTGAAATGCCTATTAACCACCACACAGAGCGTGGGGAACACACAGGAAGAGTTAGAGAACTGGGTGCACTCGCAGCAACATGATGTCATTGCAATTTCATGTCACTCTAGTCTTCAAGAAGGGCAAGTAAGAGAACCCTACTAGCATATAGGGAGCTACAAACCAGTCAGTTTCGCCTCAGTCCCTGGGAAGCTGATGGAACAGCTCATCCTGGACGTCATCTTTAAGCATGTGGAGGAAAAGTTTGTCAGGGGTAGTCAATATGGATTCACCAATACTTGACCAATCCAATTGCCTCTGTTGTGGCAGGACTGGCTGGGCAGAGAAAAACAGTGGATGTTGTCTCTTGACTTCATCAAGTACTTTCACACTGTGTCCCATAACATCCTCATGGGAAAGCTCAGGAAGTGTGGATTGGGTGAGTGGAGAGGGAAGTGATTTGTTTTGCAACTGTCTGGATGTCAGAACTCAGAGAACTATGATAAGCAACACCATCTGTTTGGAGGCCTGTTGCCAGTGGTGTTCCCCAAAGGCCAGTACTGGGACCAGACTTCTTTAACTTGTTTATCCATGACCTGGATGAAGGGACAGAGTTTGCTGCGCATACACAACTGAGAGGAGCAGCTGATACACCAGAAGACTGTGCTGCCATTCAGCCACGCTGGGCCAGGCTGGAGAAGGGAGCAGGGAGGAACCTAATGGCATTCAACAAAAGAAAGTGCAGGGTCCTGCACCTGGGGAGGAACAACCCCAGGCACCATCACAGGCTGGGGACTTGCCTCTGTGATATTTTATGAAAAATCCCTTCGCCGGGATTTTTCTTCTGAGAAGATGAGACACCTCAGCTTCTCCATGTTTTGCTCTTCTGGAATGTGATCTGGAGATTGTTTATCCAAACATGTGAATTGTTTTTAATTAATGACCAAGCACCATCAGCTGTGTCAGACTCTGAGGAGTCAGTCACGAGCTTTCATTCTCATTCTTGTTTAGCGTTCTGATGAAGCCTTTCTCTTTCTTTAGTATAGTTTTAGTATTTAATTTCTTTTAATATAATATAATATAATATAATATCATAATAAATCAGCCTTCTGAGAACTTGGAGTCAAATTCCCATCTCTCACCTCATCCTTGGGACCTCTCAACACCATAGGGACTGACCTGCTGGAGAGCAGCTCTGGGGAGAAGCCCCTGGTGGTCCTGAGGGACAGCAAGGTGTCCATGAGACAGCAGTGCCCTTGTGGCCAAGGAGGCCCATGGGATCCTGGGGTGAATGGCAAGAGTGTGGCCAGCAGGTTGAGGGAGATGATCCTTCCACCCTACTAAGCCCAAGTGAGACCACGTCTGAAGTGCTGTGCCCAGTTCTGGGCTCCTCAGGGCAAGAAACTACCAGAGAGGGTCCAGGGAGGGCTAAGGAGGTGATTAAGAAACTGGAGCATCTCTCCTATGAGGAAAGGCTGATGGTTCTGGGGCTCTTTAGCATGGAGAAGAGTGGATTGAGAGGAGATCTTATCAATGCATGCAAATATCTTGAGGATGTTTTTCAAGAGAGTGGTGCCAGACTTTCCCGTCATGCCCAGGGACAGGACAAGGAGCAATGGGCACAAAATAAATCACAGAAAATTCCAACTTAACATGATGAAAATTTTTACTGTGAGGGTGGCAGAGCACTGGAACTGGCTGCCCAGTGAGGCCATGGAGTCTCCTTCTTTGGAGATATTCCAAATATCCCTGGACACAATCCTATACAACCTGCTGCAGGTGATTCTGCTTTAGCAGAGGGGATGTATTAGATGACCTTGAGAGGTCCCTTCCAAGACAAACTATTCTGAAATTCTGAGATTCTGTGATTCATGCTTCACACTTATTTAAGATTAGTCCAAGTGAAACCTGTGTACACAAAGTCAGTTTTCTTGGCAAAGTCAGATCATCTTATCCTCCTACCTGAACATATGATATTGGAAAGGGACCAAACCCTTTTCAATGAGTCAAAAATGCTATTTGCACTTAGTTAGAAATACCTAAATTATTGTTTTCATTAGAAGTCCAATGTCAAAACCCTGTCTAAATTGCAGAGCAATTGAAACAGAAATTCAAAATGCAACTGTTCATGGACCCAAAATCTTTGCATTTTCACTTCAAAAAATCCACCTGTAATGCACAGCAGACACAGCGATATTTATCACTTCAATTTGTACCTCTGCTAAGAAAATTATTGCAAGAGGTAAGAAAAACAAATCTCACTTAAACTAAACAAAAATAATTTGTCAGGAAAATAGTGAAATCCTGCTCCGTTTAAATTATTTAAAGATTATTTTTGCTTGTATTTTTGTTTCACATTACAATGCATACCTCCTTGCCTTGTTTTTTTGCTTTCTGACCTCTGCACACTAAACTTCTTTGCCCTAGTAGAATGCAAGAAAATCTCCCAGGACTTTTAAAAGGCGAGTAAATCAACCAGTCAATGCTGTTCAACTTTATAATCTCTTTAATCCCTGTAAGAATTTTCCTTGAGAAAGATTTACGAGATGAAGTCAGCAGCAATTAGTTTCCAAAGGGTTCCCATTTCCAAGTGGTCCACACCATGCTTATCCTCCTGAAACTGATTAGGTGCCTCTTACTGGAAAATCTTTGAATCTTGACACTTCCATGTTTAGGGCATAAATTGTTCTGAGGCAAGCTGTTCTTTTTTTCTTTTTTTGAAAGAGAAAAAATCAGGAAAAAAATTCTTGTTAAAAAAATCTCGCTTTTAACAGGACATTTTATAGAATCACAGAATGGTTTAGGTTGGAAGGGACCTTAAATATGTAGCTCAAATATCCCTGCCATGAGTAGGCACACCTTCCACCAGACCAGGTTGCTCAGAGCCCCATCCAACTGGCTTAGAGCACTTCCAAGGATGGGGCAGTGTTACAGTCCTGTTTTTAAAGTTATTAGAAATGCCTCTGCCCAAAATAAGGTGCAAATGAGACTGTAGTCTCATTTGCCAAAGTCAGTAGTATGGGTTTTATTTTATAGTAAATATGAGAGAGAGAGAGTGAGAGAGAGAGAGAGAGAGAAATTACAAATGAAAAGAAGTAGGGAAACAGAAAGAGAATGACAAAGTCAAATTAAAGAAAATATCACCACTCCATGGATCCCACCAGTGGCATGATGATCCTTTCCAGCTGGTCATCTTGGTAGTGAAGGTACCCCAAAAAACATAGAATCCATTGGATTAATATATGTTCAGGCCAGGTGGGAGTTTCTTTATACAGTTTTTGCTATAATGGGCAAAACTCCTTCCTAGCAATATTTCAGGCATGACCCACTTCAGTCCCTAAGAGGCAACCACAGCTTCTTTGGGAAACCTGTTCCAGTGCCCCACCACATTCACAGGGAAGAATTTCTTCCTAATTTTCCCAATTTACAGCTGATTGTTCCTGCTGGGAAATTTAAGATGTCTCAGTAAATCTTTATATGATTAGTAACCTTTAGATGATGTTATTCAAAAGAAAATTATATGCTTTTCTATAATCCTTATCTCCATTTTATGAAGTAGGATAAGGATAAGGATGAAGTAGGTTTTTGGAATACATGAATGTGCACATAATGTACTATGAAGGGACTTGGAAGAATTTGAGACTTAAAAAAATGCACGCCGGACTGAAAATAAAAACTTTCCATTCAAACAGGTGTTAGACACTCCCAGTAAATTGGAATTGGAATACATTTAATAACTCTTACTTTTGCTCATATCAGAAAGGATATTTAGATAGGAACTGAAGCTGAAGTCTCACCCACTGGGATTCCCACTGAGATCACACACATGCAATCAGAAAAATGCATATGCATTTCTAGATAAATTATACATTAATTTGAACAACCAATTAACATCTTGATTTGATTTGCTCAATTTAAGGATCAAAAATATTGGAGCACAACTTATGACACAGGAAAATCAGTGCTATGTTTCTAGGGAGAGGGAGAGAAGGGAAAGGTAGAAAAGATACAGGAGAATGGAAGTCCCTGCACCAGTTCCTTTCGTGAGGTGATTTTTCAAAGTCATAATCTAATACAGAGAAAAAAAAAAATCTTTAAGGCTTAAGATGCATTGTAAACTAACTAAACACTGATTTATATAAAGCATTTAAAAGACCAAATAAGGAAGTGTAAAACATTTTCTCTGATATCTTCTCTCACCTATGTTCTTCAGCTGAGTCAGACATTTTAGAATAGAGAATTTATATTCCTTCATTTCTTGCTCACATTCACATTATATACACAAGCCTCTGAACATCAAGATTTCCACTCATATCCCTGGGCCAATCTACAGTTCTTTGAATAAAATAAATATAATGACCTTTACTTTAAAAAGAACTACCAAAACCAACCAAACTATTCAGATAACAAATATTTTGTTCTACTATTGGACGACTTCAGCTAACCTTTAAGCTTTTTTATTCTGTCTATACAGTGAAAAGCTTGAACCTTTTGCATGTGACAGTAACTACAAAATGGCTTACAAAAGCATCCAAACCTCTTATATTTTCTCACACTTATAACACTTCTCCTCATGTTATAGTCTTAATGTCCTATTCAATTGTTGTAAAATACTGGCAGCCTATCTAGCTAGGTGTTCTTTAGAGAAAAGAGAACCCAGTACAATTGTTATTTTAATTCAAAGCGAAGTTCGATGAGGACATCCTGAAAGGTATTTCAGCATCACATGGAGCTTTTCCTCTCTAACTTGTGCTGTCAGGCACTGGAATAGGCGGACCAGTGAAGCAGCACATGGAGATATTTAAGAGGTGTGTAGAGGTATCATTTAGGGACACGGTTTAGTGGTGCACCTGACAATGCGTCTGGTTGGACTCAATGATTTTTAAGGTTGTTTCCAACCTAAATGATTCTGTGACTCCTTTTGGGATATTTCCATTCTCAGTGGGGCAAGAAGTAGGTCATTATCTCTGAACTTTTCTCCTTAAGAAATAGATCTGCTTTCCCCTCTTTTTAAATAACATATCCACTCTTATTCCTTCTGATCACCTATGAAGTAGATAGAATATAAAAAATGTCTTGTCTTTACAGTAGTAGCTAGGAAATTAGTAAACTAGAGAATCTTCAGTCATTTGAACATTTGTCTGTGTTCATAGATCAACTATTTTGATGACTGATGCATCATTCCATTCACAGTTTCCTTCCTTTCAAGTAGCTGGTGAAATGTTGATCTTCACAAGAAATAAATTGCTTCAAGTTTCATAACAGAGCGTCCAAAACAGATGACCCTGGAGAGAAATCACTATCTAGGATATTTCTTGTAAAACTTGTAGAGAAAATGAGAAGAAAATGTAGTGAAAGGGAAGAATAACACTCTATTTTGATTTAGCTGGTAGCTGGACTATATTGTAATCAAGATTTTCTCATGTGAGAAACTGTTCATTCATTTTAATCCTTTAGAAATTTACGAAAAATGGGATTTTCAAGGAAAAGTATTTGGGCTGTCTTTGGGCTTTTATTTTGCCAGTTATATTACAGACTGCATTACAAATCATGATGTTTGCTTTGAAAGTAATATTAAATGTACCTCTAGCCATTTATATTAAAACAGATAAAAATAAATCTTTACAAAACTAGTGTATTCACACTAGAGTGGGGGGATTGGCTTTTTCTTCCTGGTTTGGTTTTTTTTAATATCTACAACTTGTGGGGGTTTTTTTAGATCATTAAGAAAAAAATAAAGAAAAAAAATCTCTATAGAACCTACTATTTTTTAATTTAAATAAATAGTGCATTACCTACAGAGTGTAAGACAGAAATATGTCAAAGCTGTTAGAGCTGCACAGATGTTTTTAACAGATTAAATATCCTAGGAGTCCAAAGTAATATTTACTTTAACATCCACAGTACTTTTAAACAATATGTTGAGAATGTAATATCACATTTTAGCAAAAGGGTTTTTTTAATTTGCATTTTTCATAACTGGGAGCGAATGATGCCTACTCATGTATTCTGGAAAAATTCAAAAGTGGAACTGGAGAAATTCCAGCCAAGTGTGACCACTTTGCACAGGACCAGAAATCTGCTAGGCTGCCTTCGTAACGCGCAACTAGGCAAGAGAAATTCCATGGGATACTTGGATGCACTATGGGATATCTATAGAGCAGGATCCTATAGAGTATTTTGGTAACTGCAAGCTGTTGAATCTTTCATCTCCTCTAGGATAGAAGAGTTTGCAACCAGGAATATGTTCCCTGAGGCTATGGAGAACGTCTGTCAGGAAAGTGACAGTGGCCCCAATGTCACTTTCCATTTTGTAATGGAAATCCTGGCTCACCGGCTCCCTGGTACCATAGGAGCTGTCAATAATCATGTAGATGAGGACAATCAGGCAGGTGTAAAACCTTTGAAAAAGTCCCAGACCAAAAATCAACGGGAAACTGAGCTACCATTAATTGGAGAAAAGTTTGCTTGCTTTGTAGGAGATAGATATATTTTACATAGACAGAAAATTCTTTCAAGAATGTGAAGAAAAGTTCTAGAGATCAAATATTATAATAGGGAAAAATCAGAGGTTGGGTCACTGGTGGGTCAGTTTTGAACCTGTTTTTATCCAATATCTTTATAAAATGGCTTTTTTACAGATTATTAAGGCATTCCAGGTAGTTAAGTGCCAAATTAATGGCAAGAAATAGCAGAGGATCTCAGAGAATGGAACCTGGAAGCAAAGAATTGGCACGTGAGCTATAGTATAGATGAAAGTAAGGAACACATATGACAAAAATAATCCAAACTATGTCTATATTATGCTGAACTTGGAACTGACAGTTTCAGCTCTGAAAAATGATCTGTCAGTCTTCTGAAATAATCTGCTCTGTGTTCAGTGGCAGCAAAAAGAGCCAGCAAATGTTGGGTACCATCAAGAAAGATACTGAGGATGAGACAGATGGTGTCATTTTTCTGCTATATAAAGCCTTGGTACGCTGATTTCTTGAACACTG
Organism: Chlorospingus semifuscus; assembly: GCA_035048045.1. NCBI lineage: Eukaryota > Metazoa > Chordata > Aves > Passeriformes > Passerellidae > Chlorospingus > Chlorospingus semifuscus. Next base: position 13,671,461 of record JAWWMS010000001.1, read on the forward strand.
CATACAGCTCTGGCCCTGTTACTCAGAGTCTTGAAATTACCAAAAGGGAACACACCATGTATACAAAGACAAGAATGCCTCTTCAAGTGTTGCTTCAACAGTTTAAATGTCCAAATTACCTAATTAATGCAGGAAAGCCTCAGTAGCAGCATAAAACTGTTAGATAAAAATCCTTTTCTCTGGTGTAATGCTTACTCTTTCAATGAATTTTGGGTGCTAATCTCTAGAGTTTCAGTCTTTTTTTAGAAAAATGGGGTGGAGAAAGTGTACATCAAGTCATCAGCTTCCTGAGTTCTTTGGTGGGAGATGTGATTTTCCTAGGGGATGGATCTTCATCCTCAGAATTGGATCTCCTTGGGGTAATTTGAATGTGAGGCCTTCTTGTCACTGTGGGTCTGGCCACATGCCTGATAAAGACCAAGAGGGTAGTCCAGAAAGCCATCTTTTCAATCCAGCAATCTGGAACTCCTTTGTTTTCACAGGATGCTGGTATGTACTCATTTTATATGGTTGCAATTACCATAGCTAGGATTACATCTCAAATGTCCTAATCCTCGTTTGAGACAGGAAGACCAAAGCAACACTTACTTTGAATTATTTAATGAGTCATTTTAGAATTGCTTGAAGGGGATAACTTCTTAATTTAAAGATATTATGACCCAAATAAGCCTGACCCTTAACTTAAAACACAACATATTTTCAGCTGGGTACATGTAAAATATATGCCAACCTGAAAACATATTTACTTTTTATTGTACTTCTCATTTTTTTTATTTTCTTCCTTTTATTGGGTTAATGAAATTGGAATTGTTTTGCATTATGTATCAGTGAATCCAAATTTAGATATATTTCCTAAGCTACTAAAAAGAAAAGGAGATGCCTGGAAACAGAAGACCGAAACCAATGTGGCACATCAAAAGACAGTAGTGTTGGAGTCCAACAAAAGAGCACATAAATGCCTCAGTCTGGGACCTTGATGCCTAGGTAAGTATTATTACCTATTTTTATTAGAAAATAAAAGTTTAAAAAGGAGGAAAATGACAAAATACAACCAAAACATATTTAATATGATGGTTCCAGTTTCATATAATTTCTGTGCCCAGATTCATCACTTTACACTCAAATTCTGCATGCATATATGAGCTTTTAAACACTATTCCAAGTATACAGAAGCAGTGCCTTTAATGCAGGAGTGCAGTAGTCCCTGACTAACCTGCACAAACAGTACATACCTGGGGTAGCTCACAGAAGATTAGAAAATGGCCTTGATCCTGCAGCTTGCAGTTCTGGGTTGGAAGGATCAAGATCAATGGCACCTTGTTATAGTGCAGCCTCAGCAGCCTCAGCACTGCTATTGAACATCTGTTTCATTTCAGCCCAGTTTTAGGGGCTTACTTCATTCCCATCTTGATCACCTTTCTAAAGGGGAAGGGGGAAACCAGTTGGGATTGGCAATATTTATTCATTGTTTCATGATGTATTTCACTAATTTGTTCTATAAAACACAAAATTACACTTGTTCATCAGTAATTGAGATGGATCAAATGACAAGGAAAACAAATTGATCCAGGAATCTGATTCATCACTCTGCTATTGCAGAAGTTACAACGTGCACTTACTCAGCCAGCCAGTCTGTGAGAACATAAAACTTTCAAGGAAAAACCTTGGGGCTGGACAAACAGCAAACAACCTGGTTACTTATTCAATCCTGTCAATGTCTTTCCTTCATCTTTTTTTAAAGACGTAGCAAGCATTCTGTTAAAAACAAGTGCTGTATGTAAAATTTTCAGATTGGCAAGATTTGAAATAGAGAATGTCATCCTGTCTCAACATCACATTATCAGAATTAATTTATTTAGGCTTACAAGGACCTTAATCTCTCAAAGATATTAGAATGCTCCCAGTTTTATGTATGAGAAGATTCAACTTTAACACTTTATGAGCATATAAAGTGAAAAAGCTGTGGTCACATTTCTGTTATGAGAAAAAGCCAGACAGAATGTGATAAGGACGTTCAAGCTGTGTGAACTTTTAAAGGTAAAATGATGCAAACCATATAATGGTGATAAACAATTAAAATTATCCTTTTTATAACAATAACATATTGAATGTGGTCTGTCAACAGTTAGAATTCTTTATGCTGTATATTTATAAACTTATACACACACCCAAAAAGAAACTTCATTAAATGCCTGAACATAGAGGTAAGGTTTATCAGAGTTCTTCTGCAAGTCAAGCAGTTTCAAGAGCACCAGAAATAATGAAGCCTGGTTTCTTACAGATTTTTGTATCAGGGTTGATTTGTGAGCCCTGACTGATGAGTTCCTTGCAGCAGAGACACATTAAAGAGCTCTGCTGGAGTGGATTGTTTCTAGTCTAAGAAAAAAGTGAACTCCTGCCACAAGTTCTGCCTTAGTTGGGCAAATAAGTGAAAACACAAATGAATACATGATCATCTGTCTTGTGCTACTTATAGACCCAAAACTTGTAAAATGTTAATGTCAGTGAGGCCTCCACATTTTTCTGAGAGCTTGCTTGAAATAAATTATGGTGTTTAAGAATTATATGGTGGAGAGTGGATAAAGATAACTGCTTTTCCACACCTGAACATGAATATATTGTAATCAAACCAAGAAAAAGCATTTCAATACCTTCCTTTGTTTTTCTTTCAACATGTGCTTATGCCAGATAAATAAATTAACAATGTGCACTGTTGTCCTCAGTTTAATGTGCTCCTTTTTTCTCCAGTTAGGCAAAATAAATCTATTGGCTGTTCCTGTGGTGTAAGCTTATGACATCATATAGGTTTCACTGTACGATATATTTCTCTAAAAATTTGAGTTACTCTTACTCATATAAAAAGAAGAGTCCAAACTGTTTTATCAGGTGAGGTAGGTATGTTCAAAAGTATAAAAAATTTAAATGCTGTCTGGCACTTACCAATTCTGGTTTTGAAAAATTACCTCTTCAGATTATGGTGTTCACCTATTAGTGGTGGGGGGAAAGTGAAAATGTTGGGCAACTTTACATATTTTTGAAAGTACATTATTTTAGCATATGGAAAGGCTGTGTTCATTATTTATTCTCCACATGTTGAATTACAAAGGAGAAAGAATACGTTTTTTCTTTAGTGTTTGGTAGGGACAAAGAATGATAATGAAAGAGATGTTTATTCTTAGCCTAGAAATTATTCACAAAACAAAGCAGAAATCCACCATCCAGGAGAATGGATGTCTGAAATCTTTAAACCAAAAGCTTTCTTTTCCCATTTTTCCTTAAAATTCTACTAACACTGTCATCTCCTGAGATGATTCTGTGTCTGTCTGCCCATTCCCCACCTCGCTTCCCAACAGAGTTACAGAAATCTGTAAGTGATTTCTGTTTGGCCCTTGTTCAGACACTGATACCTGAGCTCCACAGATTTCCAGTCACAGTTGCAGCTAAAAAAACTTGATTGTAAGGTGACTGGACGTTTGAAGGATTCACAAAACTAAATTTATTTTGTTTCTTGAATATGTGACAAAAATCAGATTACATTCTATTCACATTCTGTTTCCTTTGTAGCGATAATGGTGATTTTTCCATACTGTACATAATGCTACACTAATTTACTGCATGAGAGACGCTTTGGAATCTTACAAACAGAAATTCATAGACAAAAGAAAAGGTCTATAATTAGTTTCTAGTTTTGATCTGTTACCCACTTCAGGAAGGAGAAAACATCACCCCATCATCAATTTAAGCAATGAAGAACAGAAGGTACAAAAAAACAGAAAGTACAAAATACAACTTACAGAAAATCAATGTATCTTGGAGACCCCATGAGGGAAAATAGCAATTTTTAAAGGCTCTCTATACCTCCAAAATATTTTTTCAATCCTAATCTGCTGGTCAAATTAATACAGATCTGCACAGATTTGATAATGAAGTGATTTTTTTTTTCTTTTTATCAGTGATATTCAACTGTTGAATAGTAATTTGTGATATATTTTCTTGTTTTTCTGGGTTTGATTAACTTATTTTATTCTAGCATGAGGTTTACTGGGAACAATTGCATATGAACCAGAGGGTGTGTTTTTAATTTTTGTGCTCTAGGCTTGTATAATGTTTTCATTATGGTTTTTTCTAATTGAATCAGAAGCCATAAATCTACTTTCAAAGGAATCACAGTCTTTGCAGATTGATAATTATAACTATTGTCTGTCAGATTTATCTTAACATCTAAATGACACCATAAAAATGCAAATCAAATCATTTTGTAAGAAGCTTAGCCTTCATGTTTATAGCTCTGAAATGTTCAAAACCTTCACTTCAACTGAAGAAAACTGTAAAGTTAGAGAAAAAAAACCAACAGGTTTTTAAACACTGTAAACTCTATTTATTATTCAAGACACAACTACTACAGATATAAAATGAGTATCACACAGAAAACAAAGTAAACCCTAACATTTTATATGAGCTTTAGCTACAGATTTTATATAGAATGGTTTGAGGTGGATTTTATTATACTCGTTTGCCAGTGCAGTAACCCACAGCACTGTGCGTAATCCCATCTGTCCAAACAGAGGTCAAGTTAACTTTTAGCTTTCTTTTTTGGAGGAATTAAATTACAGACTGATTGTCTTACACAGTTTCATATTCAGCAAACCTATTCATATTTATGCTTTATTTCCATTCAAATTATTTCCAGAAGGCATTTTCCCTCTATTTTTCAAGAGGAAGCATCAAGGTGAGGATCAGTGAATTCAAACAACCTGTGGATTTCTTCCCATGCCCTGAGGAAATTCTATTTGAATATGAATCAGTAGCATTAATTAGATGAATAGGCAGATTGCTGAGTATTTTACTTCAAGCTGTTAAATTCTGAATGTGTAAAATTGTTATTTCATTGCTTTGTTGTCCTCAGAGAAATTGCTTCATGGAATTACCATACGATGTTTGTGGAGAGATAGTGGAGTTAATTACAGCTTTCCTGTCTCATATTAATATTCTTTCCATTTCTTCAGTTTACAAATTTCCTGGCTGGAATTTGTTTGGTTTTTAAGTATCATTAAACATAGGTATTACCTTTTTAAGTTAAAAATAGTGGAGATATATTGCTATAAAAACCTAGGATAGCTTCTAGGATAGGTTTTCTCAGACATTCAGGATATCTAAGCAAACATACATGCATAGTATTATTGCAATAAGGTGATTTTTTTCTCCCTATCTAACTTTTTGTGAATGGGACTGCTCATGCAAATCTGCAGATAGGAGTGGTCAGGGGAGATAATAAAATGAATGCTCATGTTCAGCGAGTGATGATTCCTTTTGCCAGAATTGTGATTGGTCATTTATGTAAAGCAAGCAATTGCAGCACAGAAATTCCTGAGTTGTCCCCTAGTAAACATCCACATTGCTTTCACACAGCCACACTTGCCATTCCAGCACTGGCTCAGGGGATGTTAGCTTGGAAGTCACTACTTAAATGTTGAAGGAAACTCGGTTTGTATGGGAAAGAGAAAAAGGCTGCATATCTTCCCACTTTTGCATCACACAACCAAGAGCAAGAGCTGACCTTGGCAATGTTAACAGAGGTAAAGAAGGATAATTCTGCTAGTCCCCTGAGAACCAGAGGGAGTGTCTGTCTAGTGCTCTGTTAGACATAAGACTCCCCTATGTATCATTTCTCTTTTCACTTTACCAGAACACAAACTCTGACAATACTGAGAAGGCGAACACCAGTTAGTCTCATCTACTTTGCATCAAGAGATATTGCTACTGACAGGAAAGGGAAATAAAAGTTAGGTGGGGAAAAAGCAAAAACAACACCGAACAAACCAAGTATGACACTTCAGATCATAAATGGAGCAGTGGGTATGATCCTATTTCTATGACTTTTACCAAAGTAACATTTTACCCTTGCTAAACAACCTAAAATATCCCAATATACTCACTACTGTCACAGACATCTTTTCATTAAAAATCCTTTCTAAGGGTTTTTTCTTCCTGAGAAGCTGAGAGGCTTCAGGAACAAAATGTAAACAATGGTTACCTGCTGCTGTGGAATGCAACAGGTGCATCTGTGATTGGTCTCATGTGGT
>JAWWMS010000001.1:13677643-13688506 GCA_035048045.1 Chlorospingus semifuscus
GGAATGCAACAGGTGCATCTGTGATTGGTCTCATGTGGTTGTTTGTAATTAATGGCCAATCACAGTGAGCTGGCTCGAACAGAGGGTCTGAGGCAGCTGCCTTTGTTATCATTCTTTTTCTTTCTATTCTTAGCTTAGCCAGCCTTCTGAGATGAAACTTTTCCTTCTATTCTTTTAGTGTAGTTTTAATGTAATACATATCATAAAATAATAAATCAAGCCTTCTGAACATGGAGTCAACATTCTCGTCTCTTCCCTCACCTGAAAACCCCGTGAACACCGTCCCACACTACTGTTGAATCAACCATGAAGCACATTTTTAGTATGGTGGAACCATGACCATGAGCAACTATTATGGGGAAAGCTTTTGCACTTTTTTTTGGGAAAACGACACAACTGAGTGCATTCCTGAAGTGCCTGTATGCTCATAAATGCAACATGTGGGAAGGGATGGGATGGAGTTGGGCTGTGGGCTGTGGGATGCACCTGCAGAAGCACATGGTAGCACAGAGAGGCTTGTGTCCCCTTGATCTTGGAGGAGGAGGTGTCCCACTGCACACCCCTACAGGAGAGGAGACTTCTGGAAGCTGAAAGACAAGTGAACAGTGCATAATCACCCCACAGAAGGACATTTAGAAAGCATGTTGCTGATGTGGCAACATGGGATAGGTCACATAGTGAGAATTACCATGCAAGGAAATACTGTGCCTTGAAAAGTGTATGGAACCAGCTCGTTTCTTTTGAATAAACAATTCAGATTCCCTGCTGGTCTGAGTCCATGTCACAGTCACTCACAAAAACACATGGAACACACAAGAAAACTTAAAAGCAGTGAAAACTACAGGACCATAATCCCCTTGGTTTCACAGAGACATAGTGAGTTAGTCAACACAGTTAGGGTTGTGCCATGGATGGATACAGGTTATTTAGGAAGGTACACAGAGAGGGCAAGTTGCAAGTGAAAGAGGAGGAGGATCACAGAGGATTCTACCTTGGGATGGGTTACAAGACATTTGAGAGGTGATGGATCAGTTTTAGAGGTCAGATCAATGTGGGGGATGCCATGGTGGCTGTTTGCTACAAACTGCCTGTTATGCTCTGATTAGTGACAGATGCCTCTGCCTGAATTAAGGTGCAAATGAGAACATATGCCAAAGTCAATAATATAGATTTTATTTAACAGTGAATGTGAGGCAGAGAGATTGAAAGAAGTTAGAAGAGCTGGGGGAGAGAAAGATGAGACAGAGAGAGAGGGAGAGATAAAGCAAAAAAGTCACCACCTGTGGAGCCAGTGGCTTCATGTTTGTCCTTCTTCACCCCTCTGGTGGGGGTCCCAGAGTCTTCCTTCTGAGGTTACCACCTCTATACAGCCCAAGTTCTGGATATCCACAAAGCAGTGGCAGATGCATTTCCCATAATTTAGGTGATATGCATGAGTTCCTTCCTTTCCCATGGCTGCCACAGTGGGAAGTTTTTCCAGATATATTAAACAGGATGTGGTAAAACAGGTCTCACCTTACCAGTCTTGGAATTAGCACCTTCCGATTGCAATTTCTAATCTCAAGTTCCCACTGTCATGGTTGATCTTGTGGCAAGTTACTTCTGTGGCTTTGACAGTGTTTTCAGACATGCAACTGTGCTCTTTGCATCCTTACCCTGCCCGTTCAGGGGGAAGCAGCAGATGAGGTCTCTTCAGACACCAGGAAGAAGCCAAATATGTGCAGGCTTTTCATCTCATAGGTGATTTGAATCACCCTGACATCTGCTGGAGGAATAACAAAAAAAGGAGCAAGGAATTTGTGAGGTTTTGGGAGCACATTGAGAAGAACTTGCTGTCAAAGGAAGATAAGTACTTCCTGACAGAGTAGTTTGCAAGGGAAGATGCTCAGCTGGGCCTCATGCTTGCAAAAAAGGGAAGGGCTTGTTAGAGCTGTGAAGGTGAAAGGCAGCTATGGTGGCAATTTCCACGAGGTGTAGGAATGCAAGATCCCGGACTTTGTGAAACAACTTTGGCCTCTTCCACGATCTGCTTGAAAAAGCCCCATCAAATAAAGCTCTAGAGGCAATAGGAAGCAAAGAAAACTTATATTCTGGGATCATTTCTTTCAAGCTCAAGAATTGTCTGCTCCAAAACATAGGAAATGCAAAAATGCCAGGAGGCCTGCATGTATGAAGAACGAGCTCCTGGCAATTTTAATAGTGAGAAGGAAGCATACAGACTATGGAAAGCAGGGACAGCAAGCTGTGATACACTGTCCAAGCATGCAAAGACACAGTCAGGAAAGCCAAAGTTCACCTGGGATAGAATCTAGCAAGGGAGGTCAAAGGCAAAGGAAGAACTTGTATGAGCACTTAGGTAACAAAAGGAAGACCAGGGAAAATGCAAACCCACTGCCAAATGAGGCCAGGGAGCTGGGGATGAAGGCATGGAAAAGGCTGAGACATTAAATTAGTTCTTCACATCAGCCTTTTCTAGCTGAATCACCCTTCAAAAAATCCCAGGCCAGAAGGAAAATCTGGAGCAAGGAAGATGTACTATTTGTGGAAGATAATCATGTCAGGAAATACTTAAGAACACTAGGTGTACCTGCTTTAATATGGGGTGGGACTAGATGGTGCCATGCTCAGCATATAAAGCTGGGGGAAGAATATGAAAGTGGAGAGACATTTGGGGTGATGATATTTGTCTTCCCAAAGAATGGAAGAATGACCCATGCTGCTGCAGTTTTGGAAAAACTGTGTGCCTGTGGGAGGGACTCACATTGCAGCAATTTTGGGAGGACTGCTGCTCGTGAGGGTGGACCCACGCCAGGGAAGTTCAAAGAGAGCTGTGCCCTGTGGGAGGGACTCCATGGCACAGCAGGAGAAGGATTCCCCTCCTGCAGCAGTGGAAGAAAATCCTCAGGTGAGGAACAGACCAAAACCTCCATGTCCTGTCCCTCTGCACTGTTGGTGGGAATGAGGGAGGAGTTGAGGGGCAAAAGGTGTTTTAAGTGCTCATTTTACTGCTCATTATCCTCCTCTGACTCTATTAGTAATAAATTCACTTTTTACCTTTAAGCTGAGCCTTTTTTGACCTTGGACTGTTTTCTCCCAGTCCTTATCTCAGTTCATTAACCCTTTGTTAATTTTTTTTTCTTCCTCTGCCCAGATGTGGCAGGGGAGTGTGAGTGATCAGCTATCATGAGTGCCTGGCATTTGGCCAGTGTCAAACCACAACAGATGTCTACTAGAAACCTTACAATAATTGCATGATGACAAAAAGGTATTTGACTTACCTGTTTGTCAGTGCTACAATCCATCCTGTTGCATTTAAATTTACTAACATATAATTTTAGATAGAAAAATAACCTGTTTAAAACTATGTAGGTTATGGAGGTAATGACTTTGAAGTTTCTTTCAAGAATCCATCTGGACCAACAGTTTTACTCACTGCTATGTCTTTAAAATCATTAATTATTACTCCTGCAGTTATTATTACTGTTTTAAACATCACATTGTTCTGACTTCAATTTAGCTAATTTTAGATTTTAAGCTGTTCCTGTGCTTAATTGCTATTAAGAAGCTGATAGCTATGTAATAATTTGAATTAGGAAATGAATTCCAATTAACTTCCTTTATATTCTCTAAAATAATGCAGCTAAGGGTTTTAACTGCATTTTTTCCAGTCTCTACATCAAAATGTACACAATTTTCATTCCATAATTCTCATAATAATAGATGCAGTTCAATTCTCAATTGTTCCTTATATGTCATGTAAATTGATTTATTTTCCCAATTCTACAATATTTTAAACAATGTTCTTCACCTATTGTTTTTAGTTGTGTTTGTATAAATTCTGAATTTTATTTTGAGAAAAAGGATATGATATGAAGTGATGTGTTGTGTTTGTAGAGACCTAAATTTGCATTTGGATGTTCTTTATATTTGAGAATAATTACAAGAATTTCTGTAAATCAGTGTTTTGTATGTAAAATTTGAAAAAATGCAACTTTTATTGGGGTGCAACCAACCTTTTCAATCAGCATCTGGTGCGTGAACTTTCAAAATGGACTGAAACCTAATTTAAGGTCAGAATATGAGAAAAAAGTGATAACTAAGTCTCTCTCACTATGATTTCTCCACAATTTATTGTTAGAAACATCTTCTATATTATTCTTCATGTACCTGTTCACCAGTTATGATTAATTTGTCGAAATAAAGCAATTTTAGTGACTTTTTTCTTCAAGGAGGCTTGAACACTCAGCATCATCCTGCTGCATATCTGCTTCTAAAAATATTTTAATTTTTTTTGGTCAGAAATAAGTATATTACTATGCCATAAAGGTAATAGGGATATTTGGGCTGTCATTATGCAAGAATTATAGAGAAATGCATTTGAACACTTTTGGCAGGCAATTGGAGTGATCTGGAGCAGTGATGTAGTGACAAATACATTGTAATTACTGTTGTCTGTGATGTTGATAATGACAGTTGCAGACAGATTGCTGTAATGACAAGAAGAAATATTTAAATATTTCTGTCTTCCGTAACTGCTATCTGACTGTGGTGTCAATCAAATCTCATGCAGAAGAACTAGAGCAGCGCTGCAGAAGTGGTATCAAACTCAACGTGATGAGAGGCACGGCCTCAGGTTCCTGAGGGGAAATTCTTCCATGAAAATACTGCTGCTTTCCAATGGCCCTCAACAGTTCACTTTGCTTAGGGGAGAAAGCAAGTTCTTTCTACGCAGCTCACTTTGCAGAGATGAACTTTCCTCTGAAATATTTTACAAAAGGATTATCAGCAAAAAACCTATAGGACCATCAAACTTCAGTGGAAGTTTGAGACAGAACAACTTACCCAACGAGGAGACTATGCTTGCTATCTTTAGTTTATGAACACTAAAGCATTTGGATAGAAAATGTAGCTTTAAGCGATGAAATAAGCATAGATCATCCAAGGTAAATGTATTGACAACAGAAAATTGTGCTAGGAAATAATGATAGCCTTTAAAAAATCCGGAGTTTAACATTCTTTGTGAATTCAGAAAAAGATCTTAAAATATATATATATCTTATTTTATTTGTCTAATTGTATGCAAAACAAATATATTAGGCTATATTTGTTATTCATTAAAATATTTTCCCCAAAACAATAATCTCAGACATATGATACAAGAAAATCATGACATTATAAAAAGAATTATTCTAGACACACTAATTTGGAAGTTTTGATGAAGTGGTTATAGGGACACTCAAGAGAAGATTTTTATATTTAAACCAGATGAAACTCATTGGACATGGCACTTGATACTATGTGTCTGTGTAGAGGATGCTCACAACCTAAATGATATTACCAGCCTAGAGAGTTAACAACATGTTGATTGGCCTCCTTTCAGCTGTCCTTGCTGTGACATGGCCTTGGATTACCAAATAACAAAATTTACCTTGCAACTATGCAATTTTCTGTGCCTTCTTTCCTTATATAGCTTGGAGAAATGTTAAGGATAGTTGTGATTTGTTCTCCTGGCATTTAACAGTTTAACCATTGGCTAGTGGGAAGAAAAAGCTGTGGACTTAATGCACTTATAGTCTAAGCTTCTTATTAAATGATCAGCTAAAGACTTCTCTAAAGCCAGACAAGATAAAATTCTCCTTGATGAAAAGCATGGAACGTTTTCCAGAGCATGCTGAGGCACTGAACCACAGAAATAGGGGTACTTGTTCTGGCCGGGAGAACTTTCCCAGTTCTCAGAAACAATTTGAATAAGAGAGTTTTCAGCACCCAGCAAAGTCACAGTGACAGGAACCAGCCTTGCCAGTAGGGGAAAATAGCATGTGCTATTCCTGAGAAACCTAGTAATTCTGTGAATTCTGTGACATACTATACATGAAAATGTTAACATTACAGTTGGACGACTGGATTTTTGTCTTTTTCCTTGAAATGAAATATTGAAAAAAATGTTGTTTAGAAATCAAAAAAGTATTTGTTGATTCTTCAAAGTAATGGGCCTGGATTTGGGCTTTTCCTAGCTATCATCCTTGTATCTCGGTTCCATGGAAGATGTCATAACTATAAAATTAACAAGATATTAGAAATAAATAATTCCCTACAGAGTGGGCAGCAGAAAGCAAAAAAAAAAAAAGTGCACAGCTCTGTAACCTGATAGTTACATTCCTGTGAATCATCATAAACCTGGATCCAAAAATGGCTTTTATTCTGTAACTTCGTAATGAAAATTACCATTATTCTATCTAACCCTCTGTAACTTAGTTTCCACATATGAAATTAAGATGATTAGTGTTTTCACTTGTCTAAATTAATACAGTTTCTTCATATTAAGCTGCAACTTTACACTCAAGGCTGTCAAACCCCATTTTCACAGTGCTGAATAAACCATATTCTTCATTCACTACTCTAAGAAATATATGACAAATGTCATAGGAAGGGCAGGGTAAATATATGTCTAAATAATAAACATCTAAAAAGAAGAAATGCATAGGTTTTACTATAAACTTCCTTATTCTAAATATCTTAGAATGATAAATACATTTTCCCAGATTATCTGCATGTTCAGACCACTATTTTACCTCTCCTGTGATGAAGTTGTTCGCAAGCCTTTCATAGTGATGCATGTAAGAACTATAAAAAACTACTTTCCTTACAACAGCATTATCAGATTTACCCTACATCCAGTATTTTGTTTTAATTGAACTATGAAAAGATAATATCTGCTTGGCTTTGGATTTTGCATGACATTTTGAAGACAAATGCATGGCACATTGACAAAAAACATGTAACAAGCATTTTAAATTGACTCAACATATGGATATAGAATTAACATGAGTTGTAGCATACTTGCTTGCCAACTTACTGAGGTTAAACTACTTAGCAGCCCGAAAAACTCTGAATATATCATCCTGTCAAGGTGCAGAAGGGCTGAGCAGAACTTTAGACAAACAGTTCAATCTTGACTCTGATGAAGACAGGCTTTCTCTTCTCCAGTGCAAAGCATCCTCAGGTCAGGCTTGTTTTACCTCATTTTCACCATGCAGAACATTGTGAAAATGTGTGTGTGAAAATGGACTGCTGAACATGCCTCAGCAAACTATTTCAAATATATCATGTCTGCAGACACCACAGCTGTTCTTACACCAGCTCATTTCCTTTGTGTCTCTCTGATGGAAAATTGTGGCTGTGGTTCATGGTGCCTTAGAAATTACCTATCTCTCTGAGAACAATTCCTTCTCAGCTTTTAGAGGGAAGTCTCTCAAGTATTTAGGGTACAATGGATATGTACAGAGACAGGTATGCTATAAGGAATTCAAAAGTTATCTGTGATGTAAGCACATTTGTGTAGAGAAAGTGCATGAAAATATTAATTAATATACCATCTTACTACTGCAGGGGAATGTGGTTTTTACAGTCATAGAATCACAGAATCATAGAATAATGGAATCACTAAAGTTTGAAAAGACCTCCAAGATCATTAAGTCCCACCTTTGAACAAACACCAACTTGTCAACAAAACCATGGCACTAAGTGCAACATCCAGTCATTTCTTGAACATCTGCAGAGATGGTGATTCCACTGCTTCCCTGGGCAGTGCTGTTACAATGCTTAACAACCCCTTCAGTGAAGAAATTCCCCCTGATGTCCAACCTGGACCTCCTCTGGTGCAATTTGAGGTTGTGTCCTTTTGTCCAATCACTGGTTACCTGAGAGAAGAGCATGGCCCCACCTGGCTGTACCCCCCTTTCAAGGAGTTGTAGAGAGTGAGAAGGTTCCCCCTGAGCCTCCTTTTCTCCAGGCTGAGCCCACACAACTTCCTCATCTCTGCTTCTCATCACATTTGTGCTCCAGACCCTTCCCCAGCTCCATTGCTTCTCTGGACATGTTCCAGCCCCTCAATGTCTTTCCTTAATTGAGGGGCTCAAAACTGGGCATAGGATTTGAGGACAATCCTGTTCCTGCTGCCACCCTATTGCTGGTACAGGCCAGCTGCCATTGCCCTCCCTGCCCACCTTGGCACTGCTGGCTCATGTTTAGCTGCTGTTGACCAGCACCCCCTGATCCTTTTCCACTGGGCCTCTTTGCAGCCAAAACAGAACTCCCTAACCAGAGATGACCTGTAGGCACCAGAGAAAACAATTGCACTGAAATGAATTAGAAACACGGAAGACAATCTTCTGTTTCTTGAAGGAATATATATCAGCTACAATAGACAAAAAGCACCCCTTGACACCACTCTCCTTTGGCCCAGCTAAATCTTATTTTAACATTTGTGGATTCATAAGAGAAATGAGACAGGAAGATTGTTGTGTTCCACTGCGGGAAACTGTGAGGATTTCTTTTAAAAATTTATGGTCTTGGATGAAATTGAGTCAAATAAGACAACGTTGTATCTCAAAACTGATTATTGGTAAAGAAAAAAAAAAGGATAAAAAGGAGTTACCCTACTAAAGAGGACTATAAAAAACAGAAATGGAGGGAGGAAAATGGAGAAGGACGGGAAGAGAGAGAGAAGGAGGGGAGGAAGACAGAGGCAAAAGGCTGGCCTTAGTGCCAGAAGGTTGGGGAGAGTCAATATCCACGCTGTGGGGGAATGTGCACGCTGCCTGCTGAGGAGCCTGTGCAGCTCTCGGAGAGCTCCACAAGCTCAGCTCCCCTGCCATGGGTGGCCAAACATGAGGTGAGTGAGTGGGAGCTTTGGCAGGAGGTCCAGAACCTTGGACAGGGAATGGAGGCGATGGGCTGGATCAGTGAAGCAGGGTTAGCTGCAAGGGGCTCAGGCAGGAACACAGGGACAGAGCAGGCAGGACATTGGGCAGGAACACAGGGACAAAGCAGGCAGGGCATTAGACAGGAACACAGGGAGGCAGCCAGTGTCTAGCCAAGCACTCAGAGAGAGAAAGAGAGAGGAGTGAGTGAAGGCAAGCAAGGGCAAGCAAGGGCCAGCGAGGGCAGAAGAGCCGAAAAGCAGGCTGGAGCCAGGGAAAAAAAGGACAAAAACAGGCTAAGGCCAGGACAAGAAGCAGACCTCAGCAAGCTGGAGCCAAAGTAAAAACACACAGACACAAAAGGCTCCCAGATTCAAAAACCCCCAAAAAGACAACTCTGAAAAAGCCCAAGCCAAATAGCTTAAAGCCAAAATGCCCAAAGCCATAAAGCTCAAATGGTTAGCTAAAGCAAAAAGCACAAGACCCAAAAGCCCCACAGTTTGTGTCACAGTAACTTTTACACCCCCTGTCTCCTCCCAAAGTCTCTCCTGCTGACAGGAAACCACTGGCCCAGTCCAACCTTGCACTGCAGTCTGTTCCTGGACACCTTTCACCATTGATTGGAGAAACCTCTCTGGGGAGTGCAGCATCCTTGGTGGTCTCCTGCTGACTGCCTGTCCCATGTGAGGTGTGAAATGGTGACCAGGCAAAACCTCCCCAGGGACGAGGGGAGACTTTCCTCCATCTTCTCCTGGAGAATTTTTCAGTCATGCAGCTTCAATATTAACAAGGTAGGCATAAAAGTGGTAACATGAATTAATGGAAGTAGAAATGTTGCCAAAAACACAGAGGGAACCAAAAAACAGTTAATGTAGCTGGAAGCATACTGTTCTATCATGAAAGTTATAACAGTATTTTTCTTTTGCTAGCCCCTTAAAATATTTTTTTTATCCTTTTCACCCTCAGAAGATGGCATTCTAAAAAATTCAGCCAGGTGCTGTGCAAAATTCTTATAAAATGTTTAGCTGATATGAAGATTAAGAAAGCAAACTCTAGTGTGGATTCAAAATCTTTCATGTCAGTAGTTACATGTATGTGCTTCATTTTTTTAGGAATAAAATCTAAATTAAAATATATTTGACCCTAGATAAAACTCTTGGAGCAAGAATTCTGGATCATTAATAAGACAAACTTATACTTGCAAATGTTATTTATAAAATACTTAATTCTTATTTACATAGTACATGCATATCCCAGGAGATGTAATTAATGATAAATTCAGCTTTCACTATCTGGATGATTCAGTTTTTTACTTTTACTCTCTTCTTATCATCATCCTCAAACATACTTTGAAATAAATAAATAGGGGTCAACCTGTGAATTCTGAGTAAATTTTATATGAAACTGTGAAGCTGCAAGCCATGATGAATGTGTAAATTGCTCTTCCAGCTTCCCCTGAACAAAAATGTAAAAGTAGAGATTCAATATTTTCCATTAGTTGAAAGTTTTATATCTTTTCAAATGTTTGGGCTTCTTAAAGTCATTTATAACAAGCTAAACACATACTGTTGATAATTGCAAATATTTTTTTTTCATTAATACCATAGATCAAAGATATTGCTAAGTCTAATTAGGTGAAGTCATATCAGCTTTGGTAGCTGTAGCCCAGTAAATATGATTGTATTTCCTACTGCTGGGGGAAGTGTTGCGCTGCTTCAGATGCCAGGGGGTGGCTGAGAAACCCATTGCCTGAGCAAGGCTGAACTGCATTCACCAGAGCACCCCAAATTAGGGCTGGTCTGTAAATAGTGATGCACAGCAAAATGGAACTTTGCTTCTGAACCTCTTATAAGAGGTAAAATCTCATTTATTCATTATTGTTATACAAAGGATTTAAGTGCCTGATATTTTCCAGTCTTCTCCAGAATGGGACCTGGACAAGATTGAGAAGTGGCGCTTGGGAGTCTTATGAGGTTTAACACAACAAAATCCAAGGTGCTGCCCCTTGGTCAGGCCAGCCCCTGACATCAGTCCAGGTTGGGGGTTGAACAGAACAGCCCTACAAGAAGGACTTGGATGTGCTGGTGGGTGAGAGGCTGGCCATGGCCTGGCCATTGGGAGCCCAGAGCCCCCCGTGTGCTGGGCTCACCCAGAGCCCCGT
>JAWWMS010000001.1:13698255-13713459 GCA_035048045.1 Chlorospingus semifuscus
TGCTGGAGCCAGGCCAGAGGAGGCACCGAGGGCATCAGAGGGATGGAGCAGCTCTGCTGGGAGGAAAGGCTGAGAGAGCTGGGATTGTTCAGCCTGGAACAGAGAAGGCTTTGGGGGCACCTTAACTGTGTCCTTCGGGTACCTGAAGGGAGCCAACAAGAAAGATGGAGAGGACCTATTTATAAGGCCTGGAGAGACAGGACAAGGGGGAATGGTTTCAAACTGAGAGCAGGTTTAGATTGGATATTAGGAAGAAACCCTTCCCTGTGAGGGTGATGAGGCACTGGAACAGCTTTCCAAGAGAAGCTTTGTGTGCCCCGTTCCTAGAAGTGTTCAAGACCAAAATGGATGGAGACTGGAGCAACCTGGCCTAGTGGGAGGTTTCCCTGCC
Organism: Chlorospingus semifuscus; assembly: GCA_035048045.1. Taxonomy (NCBI): domain Eukaryota; kingdom Metazoa; phylum Chordata; class Aves; order Passeriformes; family Passerellidae; genus Chlorospingus; species Chlorospingus semifuscus. The sequence goes on from JAWWMS010000001.1 coordinate 13,698,647, forward strand.
CATGGCAGAGGCTTGGAATGAGATGATCTTCAAGGTCCCTTTTAACTGAAACCATTCTACCGTAACTCATCACATTTCTACCAAACAATGGACTGATGAGATAAATACCATAAAAATCAAGGTATGTGTTTCAAGAATGTGAAACATGTATTTTCAGGAAGAATATAAGAATATAAATATCTTTTTATCAAATCTGCTATTACACATCAATGCAAGTATTGAAAGATGTCCCCAAATAAGTAACAGCTTAGCAACTTTTATACATTGAAGTCCTTAGAAGTATGGATCTACCATGACTGCTTTCAGAAAACATATAATTGATATCAGTTAGTGCTATAACACAGCATTTGGAGTTACATAGTTTCATAGAAAATTTATAGATTATTTTTTAAAAATATTTTGAAATGTCAATCCTGCATGTTATCAGGTTATTTCATTTATCTAAACCTTTCCCCTTGTAAATCAAGCTTTGCTAAGACAACATACAATTCTGTTGAAGTCAATTTGGATTTGATTTATTGCTTACTTTGTCTGTCTATGATATCTTCACATTTCTTCCTATGTTGTCATGTATAAAATGGTCTGAGTTTCTCAGAGCAATATTTGGTCAGTTCCAAAAACCTAAACAATCTATATAAGGTATTAGCTTTATTTTTGCACATCATCAGGAGTGGTGTTGATCCTTTAAGTAGCAAAAAAGAGCTGCACTGAAAATGCAACTTAAAATATCCATGAAATTCAATCACCTTATAGATCTGAATGTTCTTTCTTCTTCTTTTATGGTTTAAGAAACACCACCTAGGCTTGTAAAGTGCTGTAAATAGCTGATGTATAAAAGACAGCTTTGAAATAAGGACAGACTGAGAATAAATAAACTGCAAAATTTTATTTAGAAAAGATTACTTTTTCTGTGTTATTGAAAAATACATATATTTGTATATGTTATCTCAAGATACTAGAAGAATTTCAAAGGCTGTTCATGCGAAAGATTTAAATGTATCTTATTTCATTGCAGACTTTGAAATGTGACCACATCTTTTAGTATCACCATTTGGAATAAATACAATATATGCAGCAGCTTCTCAGTAAGCAGATAGATATTTTGGAAGTATATTCAGTGAATTCATTGTGAAGGGGTATTGTTCTATTTATCTTGATAAGAGGATTAAATTCACATGCCCTAAACTAAGCCAAAATGTGCCAGAAAAATGTTGATCACATAGCTGAATTTTCTGCTTCAAACAAAAAATTACAGTCAGTAGAAAGGAAAAAAAGATAAAAAATTGTCCAATAGTGCATGAATAGTGAGCAAAAAAAAAAAATTCTTATAGCTAACCTCTCCAGCAATAGCCTATATTTGTAGTCATAACACTTCAAGCTATGTAAAATGTTACTTTTCTTTTCATTTACTCAGCTCAGCATTACACAATGGTTGGACAGAGGTTAAGTGAAAGACAGCCTGTGTTTGAATAAGTGTCTGTTCTTTAATTGCTGTGCCTTGCACTGCTTTAGATGTACTGAGTGATCACGTTGATAAAGACTGTAGTTATGCAGAGACCAAGGTGAGCATTGAAGAGCCAGGATTAGGGAGACTGAGTGGACTCATTTTGTGTTTGTGAAACATATAAAGACATATGCAAATACATGTACACATAGATTCATTATTTCTTGTCATAATATTAGCAGATTTCTATATATCCACATCATGTAGTAATATTGATCCAAACACTGTGTTGACTGCAAATTTGTGCTTTGGTTCCAAATTGGTCTCAGTTATTTTAAGTTGGCAAATTACCCAATGATTTAATTCTTGTCTTTTGGATTTTTATTTGGTTACCTGTAGAAAAATAATCAAGGTAAAAGGTTCCCTACTTTGATAAACATGGAAAGAGGGGTATGTGGTGTTCAGTAGTTTTTCCAAAATGTAATTAGTACCAAATTGGACTAAATAACACTATTTTAAAGAAAAGGTTTAGCTTTTTTGATTGGGGTTTCTTTTGGTTTGCCCAAGGAATGCCACATCTTGGATTGTTTGAGGAGCTTTATCTATAGTGAGCCTCACTTTTGTAGTAGTTGCACATCATGTCTACTTAACCTAATAGGAGAACTGGCGATATACCAGCTACAAAGTATTACTATTTAACACCAAGGAGTAAGGGGCCAAAAAAAACAAGCAAAAGTAATTTAGCCGTACGATCTTAGGTTAAAATGTAAGATGTAACCAAAATTATGTATTCTATCACCATTTCCATAAGCTTTTAAAATAAGGTGAGGCAGTGACCTTTATCTTGTCCATGACACATCCTTGATAACTCCAGGGGATAACTTCTGTTCCTGGGCCATCGAGTCACACCGCGTGGCTCATGAAGTTACACCATCCCACTGAGGGATACTCCACCCAAGGGGAGGAACCAAGCATTCCTACCTGGATAAAATCTGAGGTTTGGAACACCACAAGCAGCCTTATCCACTGGATTGCCAGAGAGCAAGAGCTACAAAATCACCACTGGACCTTCACAGGAGGACCAGACCCTTCTACAGGACCACTGTTTCAACAGAACCACATCTATCATTTCAACAGGAATGCAGCCACCATTTAATCAGACTACTACCTACTACCACCATTTAATCAGACTACTACCTACTACCACCTTGCCTAACAGGGTGGCAGGATGTATCCTAACTGCCAGTTTAAACCAGTGTTTTCTGTCTTTATTTTAATCTTCCTATTAAATTATAGTTCTGACTTGGAATCTCTCACTGGTTTGCTTTCAAACTGGTACACATACAAAGATGTAATAGCCAGAAAACAAGCAGCAGAAGGAAATTGGCAGCAAACTTCTGCTCAGTTTCTGCAGTGGGAATCTAGAGATGCTCTTAAGATGAGTGCAATTTCTTAAATTTATTTTTTCTAAGAATACATATTTTTGCCATATTCTCAGAGGCATTGAAGAGGTTTTGGTGTCATTTTTTGTTTGGCTGGTTGGTTGGTTTGGTTTGTTGTTGAGTGGAAAAGAACAATTTTTCATAGGCATAATTTTCACAGAATTTCTGTCTTAAAAAGTCTCATTGGAAAACTCAGTTGCTGGAATTACCCATTAAAAGGTCAAGTTGACATAACATTAGGGTACAAATTTGGTTATTTGAATTGCTTGTTTCTTGACACAATTATGTAGCTGCTGAAATGCTTACTAGGAGAGAGAAAGTGACACCATGGACAAAGATATTTGAGATCTTCAAAGTGGCTGGAAAATGTAGCTGTATGTCATATTTTCAAATGGAGCTCAATTATTTCTAGAGTAGAAAACTCTTTTCCTGAACAAAGAGACAATGGAAAGGTGGCTGAGGTAGGCACTAGGGATGCGAGGAACTGGCAGCATGCCAATTTAGCTGCACAAATATCTGTCACAGCTCCATTAAGCTTTGCACCCCCCTTTAAGAAAGAAGGCCAGCCAACTGATCTCTGCCTTCAATAACCTTGTCAAGATACAAAAACCTTCTATAAATAACATTAGAGAGCAACTTTCAGTTTCACCACAGTGCACCTGAAGAAAATGTTGAAAATATTGAGAAGACAGATGAATTGGAAAAATTGTTTCTTATTTTTCTATACTAAGATCTAGAACCCTGTTTTGAAAGAAAAAGGTGTTTTCATTGCAGTGGTCTTAGCAGCACATTTGAAATATATAAAGTGCAAGACAATATGAAGAGTTGAATGGGAGAATTGTGGACTTTCTCTAGCTGCTACACAATTTGTTTAATCCTCTAAATTGAGTTATAAACAACTCTGGTGGGGGGGGGAAGTGATATAAATTCTGAAAATAAAAGCAATCAAATATGATATCATATGGTGGCAGGTAATTTCAATTGGAACAAGCTAAGATCTGTAAATATTTTTTCAAACTATTGCAATGAGTACTTAATTCGTTTTTCACAAATACAAGACAATTTGTATGTTAGTCTGTTGACCTTCCTTTCCCTATATAAGATATCTGATCTGATCTGATCTGATTGGTAGAATTTTTGTCAAATATTACTTATACCTTGACATTTTTTTCTGCTGAATATGAACACAATCTCTGCCCATCTCCTGCTTATATTCTACTACTGTTTTCACTCAATCTTTTGACCCAACTCAGAACCATGCAGGTATTCATACTGCAGAAAATCATTAACCTGTGAACAGTTTCTGGAAGTCCCTCACCTGTCCTCTGTGTCTGTGTGTGAGTTCTGTAGATAAATGTCATAATGAGGATAAGTACCTGCCCTCTAAGACCAGATCATTTCAAATAAGGACTTGCTTGCAAAGCATATTGCAAGAATTGTAAAGACATTTCTTCCACAGACAATTAGGAAAAGTTGTGCTGGGCTTCCATCTGCTTGTTCTGTCATCTCATATTTATCACAGGAGGCATGCACTTAGACAAAAATTTCCTTCTCAAATAAGGAATTGGGTTGAGTGAGACTCTAAAAATCATTGCCTCTAAAACCATATGTCAATTTATGAAAAATATCTACTCAAAGAATCTCAGAAATAATTTCAACAGCACTTTCATGAAACGTTCTTGTAATTGATGAATAACATGGGTCTTACTGAAAAGTATTAACTCAGTTATACCCTTTCATAAATTACAACTATGATTTCTTCTTCTGTGAATTACATGGACAAGTAAAATTTCTTTTCTCACTGTGTGAAATTGAGACCAGTTCCTCTGCACAGTTTCCATCTTGACTTACTCAGTGGGCTTCAGAGACATGGAAGGTGTCAGAGTCCTTGGCAGACTAGTCTTTCAGCTCAGTTTCACTCAGAAAAAGAATTGGCATCCTCTAAAATTAGATTTATGTACTTTGGCATTGTTTGAAATCAGACAAAAATAATTTGCAGAGACTACTAAGAAGTTTCAAAGGATAAATTATTAATTCAAAGTAAGTAATAGCTGTAGAATTTACATCTTCCAAACACCTACAACGTACACAACACCTCTAAACAAAAACAATTACATCAATAGAATGTCAGCAGCATAAAGCCTGAGCAATGAACTGTTAAATAAGTGTCTCTAATCTCAGATGAATTACAGTGCTTATGCACTGTTTATCAAGATGGCACCAGACTACTTAATCAGGCAAATCTAGGGTTTGGGTTTGATTTTTTGTCTTTTAATAGAAAACTTTCTGTTTCCAATAAAACAGACAAATTGAAGTAAAATTTGGACACAGATATACATTTTCCAATGTATTTTTTTCTTTATGGTACTAATTTTCTTGTTAAAATGCTACCTGCTACATCATGTGTTTCACTAAATGATCTGAAGCAGATTTCTATAAAATGGTAAAATAATATTTGCAGGACAGGGAAGAGAGTTCCTTTGGGTTTTGATCTGGTTTCATTTTGGGATTTTTTTAAAATTGTGTACAAGAGGGATGGAAAAAAGTAAAATTAGTAAATATTGTTGCTATCAAATTTTATACAAGTGGGACACTGACTCTCTTTGAACAGAGAGTTAGGTACAATGTTGGTCTTAAGCCTTTACAGAATTGTTAAGCAAATATTGGTTTTCTAACTTCAAATTTGCTCAAAACTAAAGTTCTTACCTTTCTAGTTTCCTTTGCAAGCAAAGATAAAACTGTTTAAGAACCACAGAGCTATTGTTAGTTATCACAGCTACTTCTAATAATGAAAATATTACAGTAAGATATACTTGTTCATTTTCTCCAAATTTGACATAAAAAAACCTCTTAATATTTAATATTAAACTGATTTAAAAAACCAACCAGTTTGTATCATCTGATATCTGGGATTCTGGGTTGATTTAAATGTATGTGTCTCTTCTAAAGTCAACAGAGTTGAATTTCAATAGCTATTCATCTGATGAATTATTTCTAAATTACAAATTGGAGACTTTAGGCTTAAGGAAGGCCAAAAGGTTTTCTAAGGATATTCTTCTATCCCATTTAACTTAGCATATAAGAAGTCTTCATGTATTTAAAGCTTTGCTAGTAATCAAGTCTTGATAGAAATGAAGTTACAAAGTAGAAAAATTGCTATTTGGTTCATATTAACCGGGAACAGAATTAAAAATATTTTCAAATTTAGAGCTTTTTAAACCTAAGTTTAAATGATTGGATGCCAGAAATGAATACAGAACCAAGAGTTTTGCTGTACACTTGCCTTTTTATAGTCAGCAATGAGAAAATAAAACATTCTGTATGACAGATAGAAAGAATGCTAGTTGAGATTAAAATGCTTTAATAAAAGAGCAGAAAAACAACCATTTTCAGGAGGACAGATACCTATATGTCACTGACAGGTGAGGCACAATAGTGAAGGACTGAAGTTGAATGTGATGCAGCTCATGGTGATCCCAGGGCTCGATATCCACATCACATCTTGACTAGCAGTGAAACCTGTACAGATGGCCCAGGCTCTCAGAATCACAGAATATGCTGAGCTGGAAGAGACCCACATGGATCACCAGTCCAGCTCCCAGCCCTGCACAACACCATCCCCAGGAGTCACACCCTGTGCCTGAGAGCATTGTCCAAACGCTCCTTGAACTCTGTCAGGACTGGGGCTGTGACCACTCTGGGAAGCCCACTCCAATGGCCATCCACGCTCTGGGTGAAGAACTTTTTCCTAATATCCAAGCTAAACCTCCCCTGACACAGGTCCAGCCATTCCTTTGGGTCTTGTCAATGGTCACCAGGGAGCAGAGATATGTGTCTGCCCCTCCAGTCCCCCTGAAGAGGAAGCTGCAAACAGCAACAAGGTCATTTCTCAGCCTCCTCTTCTCCAGACTGAACAGCCCAAGTGACCTCTGCTGGTCCTCATAGAGCTTCCCCTCCACAGCCTTCACCATATTTATTGTTCTACTTTGGATGCTCTATAATAGTTTAATATCTTTCTTATATTGTAGTGACCGAAACTGCATATGATATTCAAGGTGAGGCCAAATCAGTGCAGACAACTACCTGTGGAATATCTTTGCTTTCCTGCAACATAAGAAGGGCTTTCTGACACATCTCTTCTGTGTTTGACAAAGCGAAGCATCCCTCCAACCTTAGTTCCCCCAGGAAGGAAGATGTTTAAAGCCCATCCCTGATGCTCCTGAAGGGATGCTGTGAGATTCCTAGTACACACAAAAAATTAATTTGTGCCCAAAAGGAAACCCCCAACACTAAATCACTGGTGTTGGCAAACAACGTCTCTTGTAAGGGACTTACAGAGCCCCCCAGTGTTCAAATTGTTAGTCCTTCCATAAAAAGTGAAGGGTTTTTTTACATATACCTGACAAAGGCTTGCTAGAATGGTAAGAGGAAACACAGGGCTGCAGCAGACTTATGGTCAGGACACTCACCAAAATACAAGACATCCAAATTCTAGTCCCTTCTCAATTACATCGACCTATTTACAGGAGAGACTATCAACTATTCAAGAACAGGATACACCTTGCTGTCTGCTGTGCTGGTTTTGGCTGGGCTAGAGATAATTTTGTTCATAGTGGTCAGTACAGGGCTGTGTTTTGATTTGGTTAAACCATGACACCTGCCAAGAAAGCAGAAAACTCAAAATTTCTGTGCCAGAAGTAGGTTGGAAAATTACTGTGTCTGTATTTCCTACGGAATAAGGTCCTTGGGTAATTGTCATGTTTAATGATATCATGTTTAATATCCACATGTTCCATGGAGTTAGTGGTCAGAGACATGGACAGCACACACACGCACACCGGAGCTTTATGTGACAAACCTGTTTTATTGTTCACAGCTTACTTTTATAGGGAGTCCAAAGCTCCCAGTTCTAGACAGCTCATTGGTCTTGATCCTCTCACAGCCCAAACCCTGAATAATGAGGCACCTGCAGCCCAGGATGGAACATGATAGGTGCAGTTCTCTGTCAAATCAGGGACTCCAATGCCACAGGTGATGGGGTGACTTCTTTCTTTCCAAAGATTGTTGCAAGAAATGTATGCATTTTGTTTCATCACAGCAAGAATTTCCTAAACTAAGATGGTTTTTTTTTTTGCTTTCACGTGAGAAGAGATCAGAACAAAAATTCCTAATGATGATGGAGTGCCTTTAGCAGCAGGGGTAGAACAGTTTGCACTTCTTTGCTTTGCAACCAGGAATGCGTAAGGGAAAAGCTCAGTCTCCCTTTGTGTCAGGAAGACTTCAGTATAAATTTGCAAATTTATATGCCCTGATCAGTGGGATATACTGCACAGTACAGATCCCACTGTGCATACCAGGAATGTTCAACATTTGCCTATTGGACCAAGGCTTTGGGGAATAGTGACCCATTTTTTTTTTAATTCCTGGATCCCTGTGTGGCTTGAAAATGTATTCCATTCTTTGCTACTCATATGAGGAGTATTTTGACCTGGACAGAAACAGAATGTAATTGGATACTGAGGTTTAGATGCCTACAGGTGTACACAGTTACTGAGCAGCCTCTGTCAATCCTCCTTTTGGACACATTTTTCTGTGCTCACCTGTGCCTTTCTTAGCTGTCTCAGACAGTGTTTAGAGCATTTTTACACTAAAAAATGCTTTTCTTTTCTTGTTTGGAGTAACAAATATAAACAAATATTTTGATTGCCATCAACACGAATGATTTCTGAGGAAAAAATAAAGAGCTAACATTTTTTTCATTATCAAGATGCACTTGAAATTAAATTTTAACAACTAAAAATACACAGAGATGCATATTCATTTTGTTCTTCAATACCCAGGTGTTATTAGGATTAGCTAGGCATCAATTTCAACAGTGAGCAAAGACTGCCATCTTCTGACTTTCACAATATAGCTGCACAACTGGATATACATGTGAGTTATGTGAGTTTGCCCTGTTACTGTTTATCACAGTGCTCCTAACTGGGAAAACACCTTGGTGACATCTTGATCCTGTTGTCTGAAATACTGTGCCCTAAGGAGGGCCTTCACAGGACACTGTTCCACATCTGAAAGAGAAATATTTTTTTGTGATGAGTAAAACTTGTTCACTTCTTGGTTTTCTTACATAAATTTGTCATCTCATCCACACTTCTAAAGAAGTGTTTTCTACTGCCATCACTTAATTGATGAGCTGATAATTTTCTTAGTAACTTTCATACTAAGTGGCTAATGCTGTGACAACACAGAGCAAATGTGTTGTCAAATGTATCTACCTCCCATTAGAGGTCAATAGCATCCCAGCAATTAATGCCAGTACTTTTAGAATTCCCACCCAGAGATTTGGCTATCTGGCCTGTGAACCTAAAAGTAAATATCAGGCAGTTAGTCAGATGCCTCAAGCTGTTCACTAAATTTTAAGTGATATTACAGGAGATCTGCAGCACATGGAACAGATGTATCTATAAATATTGTGACCAATCTCCATGCACTTGTTACTCAAAAAACAGACTGAGATAAATGCACAGGCCTCTTTTAGAAGGGGGAAAGCATAGCTGGCAGCATAAAACTGTTGTTTTCCATAGCTTTCATTCAGACTTAAGCCCCTGGCATGACGCTGGCAGAAAGCACAGACAGATCATAAGCTCAGGATGTGGGAGCCTTGTCTCTGAAACCCATTCCACCCAGAAACCACACAATGAAATGCAGTCCCTCTTGGTGGACATAAAACTGTCACAGAAGACCAGCTGGCAGGAAATGCTCAGCAGGAAATCATGTTCTTCTCTGCTCAAGACATTGCTAATCCAGCAGGCTTCCCTAACAAGAAGGAAATCTCTTGGCTACCAAAACTCATCTAAAGTTTAGATCACTTTCCATCCAACCTACAGCACTTGCTTTCTCCAGGTGTATCCTGCCACACAGTGTACCTAACACAGCAGATTCAGAATATATCATACTGCCAGATCAATTTCTATACTTCACAGTTTGATCAGTACTCTGGAAGAGTGAAAGAGTGGAATATTAACTGATTTGGGTGAAGAAAACAGACACCTGTACTTGCATTTTCTCTATTACTTCCATCCTTATTTTAAGGAAGTTCTTTCCTCATATTCTCTTTCATGACTCTCAGAGTAATTTTTATCTCTTTTAAATAATCCTTTCAGCTCTTTCCTGAGGGGAAAACCTGCTACTTAGAAATATTTTATGTCATATTATATAAGGCCACCTTTCCTGTTAATTCATTTCAGTGTATTAAAGTCTCAATTGTGATGGCTTTTGGTACAGTAGGTTTAGGCAATTATTCTAACCCAAGATTTATTCAAATATAGAAGTGACTGGATCTGAAGGTTTCTGTGTGTTTATGGAAGAATGGGTAAATATCCTTCATCCAAAATAATTCACACTGTTTTACCACTCTAAGTAGAATCCTCATCTCTTCCTTTCCCAGCTTTTTGATGTCACTTGTTCAACCATGAGTTATCTATTTGGTCCCTTGAGACAACAGCTGGGTCTTTGAGACCTTACTTGTGGTCTCAGGCTCTGCATTGGGATGACAAGAACTGGGCATACTAAAACACAAGCTGAAATTCAGGAAACTGGGATTAAAGTTAAAGAAATATTTTTTATCTCACTATCTGAATGTGCATTGGTTTTTCATTTTGTTAGAAAATATATGCAGCTAATTGAGGTAACTAATTGTGGTAACAAGTTCTTCTATCTGTGTAAATTCCTTTCTTTCCATTCAGCAATTGAGCTAAAAAAAATTGGCAAAAAGACCCCCTGAGCTGGAGCAAGCCAAGTGGCACTTCCTTAAATGTTATAAAAGCAATAAGGACACTTTCCACAAGGCAGCTAAAGAAACAGCTCATCCTGCTGTTGAGTATAAAAACCAAAAGAGAAGAAAGATGTTCATCTGGAGGTTGTAGCCTCTAGTGGTTCACTCTCCACTGTCCTGTTTTTCTTTTAATCTTGTATTAAAAAAAAATCCAGCAAGGTCTTTAAATTTTCTGAATGTGACATTGATTTTAGAGAAAAATATTCAGAAGAAAAATTATCATGAATGAGGAAGGTAAGAGTCCTGATATCATTTCAGACAACAATTAATGATTTACACAAGGTAAAACAATGTCAGCAGTACACACAGCACAGAGTATGTAGGTTCAGATTCAAATGGCACCAGGCAGAAAATTACTTTGTTTCCAGTTTCTGAGCATAGGAGGAAGATATAAGCGTGAAATAAACTGTTTGTTCTGACCAGTTGAGAGATGGATCAGTACCCATTTTAGCCTTTCTAAACCAAAACACTTAATCTAATAAATTTCATTTCAACAGAACTTGATAGACAGTCTAGACCTAACTTCATGGACTTAATTTCACATGACACCCATGCTACTTCAGTACAATAATAAAATTATAAAACTTTTATAAAAAGTATATATATTTTTTAAATTATTACTTCTATTCTTTTTTTCTGGTCAAATTATCCATTATGATCTCTGCAGTGCTCTCTTCATCACTAAACTAGTATATATGCTTGCTTGACTTCCATTTCCATCTTAGAAAACAAAGGCAAGAATGACCATTCACAGTCCTTCTGAGCATTGTGTGTCTGACTATTAGACTGAAACCAGACACTAAATAAAGTAAAATTCAATTTTCTTCTCTTCCAAGATTTCTGGTAACAAAAATAAAACCTCTTTTTTCTCCTTTCTCATATCCTGCACAAAGTATGCACTTGGGTTTAAAGAATTATGGAGAAATTGGATAATTTCACTCTCAAAGAGTGAATTAAGCAAACTGTATCATCATGTCCTTGATCTATGGATCTGTGTTTAAGTGTTTCAAAGTCCAGGAGACGTTTTAACAGCTTTAAATATTTTATAAGTTGGTTTCCTACTTAAAGCATTACTTTATTACATCAAGGAATATATTTATGATAATCAGCACAGATAAAACCTTGAACTATAAGGATGATCATGATCTAGTAAGAAACAGAAGCCCTGCATTATCTATCCAGAAAATAATCAGGTTCTAAATTCCCACATTACACATTTATGTGAGTATCTGAACATGGCATTATTTAAATACATTCACCTATTCTGACTTCACTTCAAATGCTCATTTGCATACTAACAGAAATATTATGAAAGGAAAAAACAAAAAAGGTGATCCTGAATTGCCTAAAGACATTAGGGTGCAGCAACATGAAGTACATTCAAAATCTTTAAAATTCAAACTGTACAATTTTCCAGGGCTTGCATGGTGGTGTGGGGAATCTTGCCACTCCTTTGCCCATGCTGAATGCTAATACTCTGAAGAAAATTAGTATTAATGAATATTATGATAGGAACAAGCAGCTGAAGAGAACTTAAGTCACCTTACAGTTCATATAACATCCTGGGCATTGTCCTTCTTTTTCATAACCTTTAGAATCACATATTGCTGTATTGAAAAATATATATTCTGGGAAATTTAAAAAAAAATAAATTAAAGGATGGGTTTTTGCTGTAGTCACATATTTGCCATACTGCTCATTGTCTTTCCAATAGTGTCGCAGTCATACTCACAATTTTTCTAGCTAGTACCCTCAATTGATTAACTATATTATACCAATGAGAAAAAAAGGATCTGGGAATGAAAAAAAAAATAATTAGGTAAAGCAAATATAATCAGAGAGTTTATTTTTGTAGAGTGACCGTGTCAATTGATTGTTTTCTTCTCTTTTTTTTCCTTTTTCTAAATGTATCTTTAAAGGTAAACAATAAGACTGGAAATTTTAGTAAGCAACTTGAACCCTCATCAATGCTCAGAACTTTGGTGAATGCAGTGAATTGATTTCCAAATATCTTCGTGTGAGATGATACAACTTTGCCTTCAAATACCTGATGGTGCTAATAAGGAAAACTGTTGCAAAAAACTGTTGCAAAATTTGCAAAATGTTGTAAATTATTGCACTGTTAGTAAATTTGGGCATATCTTTCCATATAAAACAGATGAGGATCCATGAGGTTACACATCTTTATGCTCTTCTAGGGCTACAATAGCTTTTTCATAATTCCACTTAACTAGACATTTGACAACATTTCAATCAGTTTTTCTTATTTAAATTTTAATAATATGGAATTTTGCAAAAAGCAAAGAGCAAGTAAAAACACCCCCAAAACACAGATGTTATACGAAACCCAGAGAAATCTTTGGATTTTGTCTTCAGGTGACTTACTAGCCTTCAAGATTAGTACTGGAAATTTCCCTACCAATAATGGGCTTTTTTCAATTTCATCCTTTTTCTTTCATATTTGACCAGCATAATTGTGATGGCTTTTGGTACAATAGGTTTAGGCAATTATTCTCACATTATTGTAAGGGCTATCTGAAAACGACCATAATTTTTGTTCCTTCCTGCATCTCTTCTTTAAGAATGTTCTGAAAGGGGGAAATTGGCACACACTAGAATATTCAAGTCCTCTAATTTTAAGACATTTCTATCTTGTATTGGATTGAAAATCATATCAGTAATAAGAGGTGAGACATTGCAGCAGTAAAGATCACAACTTCAAAGTAAATATTGTGGATCACTCCCTGATGGAAACAATGTCTTTCCATAATTCCTTTTATATAATTTAGAATGTATGTGAAGGAATACAAAACATGTGTAAGAAGAAACAATCTTTCTCAAATTCAGCTCGTTTTGCATGGAGTGTTATGTACCCAGTTTCAGCACAACTATAATTGAATTTAACTAAATTGAAATAGCATTCTCCTAAGTAGAGTCACCTAATCTGAGGAGTCCTTTTCATCTCATGTGCAGGGTCTGAATGCAACGCTTGCGGAGTTTTCTTTTATTAAAAGCTTAATATACGTTCACTAATGTAGGTTTAAATGTGGCCTAATTATTAATCAAATATATTTCAGCAGCAGGAGGGCCAACATTCAAATAATGATTAATTGAAAACTTAATTAAATACTTCAAGACATCACATGAAAGTGTTCTGATAAAGTTTCAGGTCATGCAGTTTGCATCTGAATCTGAGTAATGAAAATGAAGGATTTGATCCAGAAGCCTTTGTAGTCAGTGACTGAAATTACGCCAAAGCTGCTGAAGAAAATCTGTCTGATATTTGCAATTAAGTTTTCTGGGAGAGCTTTGCATAATGTGGAATATAAAACAAAGAGTTTGCTTCACCTGACCATTCCAAATTGCTGAGCTTCTGTATTTCCTGTGCTGTAGAACAGCACTTTACAAAACTTTATCCAAGAATCGCAGAAAAAAAATCTTTTTTGCACTCTAATTGGAACAGAGGCTAAAAGATGTAAAGAATTTTGGGTTTAAGTAAATTAAATTTTATAGCTTACATACTTTATTCTGCATGGTTAGTCACAGCATACTGATGGGCAGCAACTCACACACCTTCTAAAAACTTCCAGATTGTAAAACCAGTCTGATCATTCACAACAAAAAACATTTGTTTAATTATTTTCAATTTATGCCACATTTTTCCCAACCCACAGGTGGTTCATATCACGTATGATAGAATTTAGCACTGTTCCTAGCCATTCTGGATGATGGTTTGTTTTAAAATCAATTATGGAGGGTTGAATTAATATTGAGAGTCCTATATGCAATTATGCTGATGTGTGACCTTCCTTCATAAAATCTTCAGGGCAAAGATTCATTTAATTAATAGAAAATAAATCCAGAGGCAGGGAAGACAAAATGGGAAGAAATGGTAAGAACACATTACCAAAAGGCTTGTCAAAATGTAAAACAAATAAACAAATTAGACTGCAGATGTATTTTCCATGGAGGTAAGCTGGGATGGGAAATAGAGGTGGAAATGTATGTGGGTGCTTTGTTCCAGATTGCAAGGCAAGATGTTTTCCATTACCATCTGTATGGCAGATTATCTTTTGTCAAGTGGGCAGTTTGC
>JAWWMS010000001.1:13713559-13742806 GCA_035048045.1 Chlorospingus semifuscus
AAACATTGGAATAAGAGCTAAAGCCAGTCTCAATGTTCATTTAAAGTTAAAAATTATACCAGTGCTTTTTTGTCTGTCTTCACTTTTGCAGAGAGGTTCATTTGAGCGCTTTCCCCTGCTGCCATGCAGTGATGCTATTGCCTGCAATGATATACTTTATCCACCTAATTTCTCTCTACATCCAGATTCTAAGTACTATAAACCCTGTTGAACTATCACCTGTTTTCTAGTTACCATTTAAAGAGATTTTCTACCTCATAAACTGATTTCTGATTGTATTGCAGTTTCAAGTGCTATCTCAATTGAAATAAAAGGTCAATGGTGCAGACTACATAAATAGAAAATAGTCAGAAGTTTGTTAGAGAAACCAACCTTGTTTGCAATAAAAAAGATAACCCACCAATGATTTCAAAATTTCTCTTTTAGAGAAGTAATTTTCACTCACTGAAAATTGCTGTTAGTCTTGAAACTCAAAAGAGATATTCCTCAGGCAGCTGTTTAAATTACTGTTTCACAGCACAGTTCAAACAGCCATGGAGTTGATGGTTTTGAGACAAAACAGCTGAAACCTCACTCAGTTCTGAGCTGCAGAACCCTCAGTTGGGACATATCCCTAATGCATCACCATCATCTTCCAGGATTTCATTTGATATTTAAAATATCTCTGTGAAATTATTTAATGGCAGAAACTCTAGTACTTAGCACCACTTAGTGCAAGAATCATTCCACGCAGTGTAAAAAAAATTAGATCTATAATAACTGTCACCCATTCATTGATGTCAGAGTAACAATGAACAACTACTGCATAAGAAGAGAAAGTTTGCTCCTCTTGAATTAATAAAGCCTTTGTAACTCGAGTTCAGCTGGGGTAACTTGTTCATTAGTCATTTTTAAATTATAAAAAAAGAAATTGAAGACAAAATTACAAGTCCTTCATGCTGCATGGCATCCTATGGAGAGCACAAAAACAGGTGATTTCCTGTAATGATTTTGCTTACACAAGTGTGAGCCAATGTCCCTGGAGAGACACTTATGCAATGGGGAAGGAATTGTGACCAGAAGGGATCCCTGATATGGCTGCAAAATGCTGCCTTCAGTGGAGTTCTGCACATCCACCGTCCAGGGAAGCACACTGGGCTACTGTTAACCAGCCAAGAGTCTTATTCAGCTTTTGGGATTAATAGACTACAGGAATAGGAGCCACCACAGTCACTGCAAACACAAGCAGCGTTACTCCTTCATTAAATGCTGCAGTGTGTGTCTCCACCCTCCTTTTCACATAGAAACTATCCCAAGTTGACAATGTTATGTTCATTCTGTGATCCTTGGAAGGCCAAGTCTGAAGTATGAGATTAGGGAAGACTAAGTCATATTTTGGATTGCATGACAAAATCATGCAATGGTTTGGGTTGCAAGGGACCTTAAAGATCATCGAGTTACAGCCCCTACCCTGGGCAGGGACACTTCCCACTAGACTCATCCCACTAGACTTTTGCTAGTCCCTATTAACTTTAGGGACTTTATCTGAAACACCTTTGCTGCAACACAGAATTACTCAAATTTTTCGTTAAGTAGGAGAAAACCCAATTCTAGTCCTATCCATTATTTTCTTTTACATTGTCATGGTTTAACCCCAGCCAGCCACCAAGCCCCACACAGCTGCTCGCTCAGTCCCCCACCAGTGGGACAGGGGAGAGAATCAGAAGGATGGAAGTAGAAAACACATGGATTAAGACAAAGACAGTTTAATAGGGAAATCAAAAGCCGTGCACACAAGCAAAGCAAAGCTAGGAATTAGCTCACTGTTTTCCATGGGCAGGCAGGTTTCCATTGAGCCATCTCCAGAAGAGCAGGGCCCATCACACCTAACCATGACATGGGAAGACAAATGCCATCACTCTCAATGTCCTCTTCTTCCTTTTCCTTCCCCACTTTCTATATTGACTATGATGTCACATGGTCTAGAATAACCCTTTGGTCAGTTTGGGTCACCTGTCCTGGCTGTGTCCCCTCCCAAACTCCCGAGCACCCTCCCCAGTGTGAGTGTTTGAAAAGCAGAAAAGGCCTTGGCTCTCTGTAAACCCCACTCAGCAATAACAAAAGTACCTCTGTATTATCAACACTGTGTTCAACACAAATCTGAAACACAGCCCCACATTTGCCACCAGGAAGAAAATTAACTCTACCCCAGCCAAAACCAGCACACATATTTAATTAGTTAATTGTTGTGTCCATTCTTTTTATACAGCAGTTCAAATACTCCACTGTGCACATGTTCATGATGGGATAATATTATAATTACAAATTAAACTACATCAGTCTTTCTTGAGATATATTGTTTTGGATTTTTCTAAGAGTCTTAGGATTTAGAAACTCTTCAGATCAGTAGCAGTTCAGAAGCATTCAACTCTTTTTGTCCCTAATGACAGGAAAGCTGAAGTATACATAGTGGCAGCAGGGAATCATACCAGTTAGATTCATGTTGTTATTGCCATGAGAACTAAACATTAAAACCAGCTATATCTTATTTACAAAACAGTTGCTCCCTGCTGAAATTTTAAAATGTAAGCTTAATTTTGCAGAAAAAGTAATTTTTATTCACATTATGTACAATAATATCACAATATTTTTCAATGGATAACACAGCATTCACTCTATGAATAATTCTGTAATTACTCTATTAGTTGCATGACAATGAACCTGAGGAAATTATAAGAAACTATCCATTTCAATGCTAGATTCATACTTATAATTCCAACTGCTTAATGGAAATGTATTAAAATTAAAAATTCTTCTTATTATTTCAATGAAGATGGTGATGATGGTGAAGAAGAAGAAAACATATTCACCAGGGGCTTCGGATTCAGGTGAGTCTTCTACTTCTTTCTGTATTTCATGTGATTGAAAATGTTGGCAATATTCTGATGCCTCCTTTGTGTTGTATTCCCCTGCTAAATCTACCCTTGTTGACCTTGAGAACAAATGCTGATCAGACAATCATAGAATGGTTTGGGATGGAAGAGACCTTCAAAAGTCACCTAGTCCAACCCCCCTGTAATGAGACATCCAGATCAGGTTGCTCACAGTGTGGTCCAACCTGACTTCAATGTCTCCAGGGCTGGGGCAGCTCAAACATCTCGGGGTAACCCACTCCAGTGTTTCGCCCCCATTGTATACAGTTCTTCCTTATATCTAATCTAAATCAACTATCCTTCAGTTTGACACCATCACCCTTTGTTCCATCCCTAGGGGTCCTAGGGAAAAGTCTGTCTCCATCCTTCTTATAAGCCTTGCTTAAGTACTAAAAGGATTCAAAAACAAAGTAATGGTAAAGAACTGGGAGGAAAAAAGATCTAGAAAGAGCTTCTGAGTTACGGAAATATGGTCATGCATAATTCTGTTCAATTAGAGCAATATTAAAATATCAATAACAAAAAATATAAGGCATATTTACATTGGCAATAAAATTAGTACTTGCTTTTAATTGTACACACAGCAGAGAACAGCTAAATATATTCTCTTAAATGAGGAATATAAATCCAAGCAATTTTGGTTATATATTTAAAAAATACTGTATTATATTGTATTAAAGAATGACCATAACAAGAGACATTTTTTGATTTTCCACTAGGAAGACACAAAATACAAATATAAACTAAATCAATAGTAGCTAGGTAAGCCAAAAATTTAATTAATCAGGAGACAGCACATTAAATATGCAGTTAGGGTTTCTTTTGTTCTGATGAATGTATTAAGGAGATTTCTATTTTAAAAAAAATGTTCATTGTTTCTCCCTGCTATGGATCTAACACAAATTCAATACTATACCCTTATAGCAAGCTTTGGATGCTAAGAGCACAAAATTTCTGAAGCAATTGGTCATAGGATCTGAACTTAACAGCATGACTTACTCTAGATTGTATTCACAAATAATGGGATTTAATAGAAATTCTTTATTCCTATCATCCGTTTTTCAGATTGGCATGTTTCAGACTTGCAGACAAAATACTGAACTCCAAACAGTAGAAATTGTTTGGAGGTTTGCATTTGTACCAAAGGCATGCCATGCACAGGGTCCTATTAGTGATCCAAACACTGAGAGTTGCAGAGGTTATTAAGTGTATCACACTTCAACAAAAGTTGTTTTCATCCACAGATTACATTTTTATTAACACTTTAGAAAAATTCCAGAAGCGGTCTGTAACTGGTCAGAGTTCTCTCCCCACCCTTATCTTGACCCATGAACCCTTTGCTATATTTTTTCTCACTTTTCCAGTTGATGAGGAGAGGGAAAGAGCAGCTTTAGTGGGCACCTGGCACCCAGCCAGGGTCATTCCATCACACTTTGGAATTTCGATCTCTGTTTTTTCTAAGCTGAGTTTATTTTGCTCATGAATTAACCAGAGTCCTTTCCCACAATATAATGATTGAGAGATATGTCTGAAAATGGATTGAACATATCCTCTGTCTCAGAAATATCACATACACTAAAGGAAGGCTTGACTATCTACTATGATTTCTTGTGTCACAGAAATACTTCTGAATTATTCCCAATTAGCACAAAGTGGTTCTGTATATTGGTTTCTCAGCCTTCTTAAACAGAAAACGTGAGTAGAAAAATAGGATGTACATGGAAAACCTGCAGTGTTTCTCCACAAAAATGCTGTAGAAGTACTGTGCCAGATAGCATGCCTTAGAGTTAGCCCCAGAGCACAAAATTCAACTTTTCAGCTGAAATAAAATTTTAAAATTTTACATTTTCAACATTATGTAAGATTAAAATCAAGAAGAAAAATTGTAGGTTTTCTTTAGCATGATTTCACCTGGGTAAAGTTTTAGGTTTGTTTCAAGTCTGTTGGGACCAGTTTTTGGTCTTATAGTAACACTCATGTCACCTACTTTTTTTGTGGCTATTTTCTTTCCCTCCCCCCAAATATGACTTTAAAATAGCTTGAAAACATAAGACATAATCCATCTAGAACATGACCCCACTAAAGTATGATAAATCTATTACAAAACTGCAAAAATTACTTTCACTGTCTCTAGGCAACAAAAATTGTCAACCTGAATGATCTAAATTCATCACTTTATTTTATGAAATGCACACTTATAATACCTTTTATATGAGCGTGCTTGTACATGGACAGATAATTTCTTTCAGTATTTTATTCTATAAATTATAAGCTAATTTGGACAATTACAGCAATTCAGAGGCCAGCATAAATTGAAATATCTTTAAAATGCAGTTTTCTTTATAATACAGATATTTTAGCATGTGTACTCCTAAAGTTTCAATATCTTGATTTTACATTCTATTGCCACTAGCAACATAGAAAAGACTGTTAGAAAGAAAGAAATGCATAAAGGAAAAATCTGCAAAGATTTTACCTTCTAAATGTCTATTAGGGTTCCATTTCACAGTTCAATCTTACAAACTCTTTATTGAGCAAGATAGCAATGGCTGATATATTTAAACCTCTTGACCTGATGGATAATCCCCCCACA
Organism: Chlorospingus semifuscus; assembly: GCA_035048045.1. Classification (NCBI taxonomy): domain Eukaryota; kingdom Metazoa; phylum Chordata; class Aves; order Passeriformes; family Passerellidae; genus Chlorospingus; species Chlorospingus semifuscus. The sequence goes on from JAWWMS010000001.1 coordinate 13,719,065, forward strand.
ACGGAACACAAAAAGAATAGCCTGCCCAGCATGGGCAGTGCTGCCCCTGTTGTTGTTGTAAACTCAGGAGCAAGATGAATGCAAAAAGTAAAAAAGGAAAGAGGAATCATCCACCTTTTTATCTTTTGTGAATATACTGAATGGCATCAAGACAAAATTGGGCGTCACGCTATTATTAAACAGTGTATTTAGCTGGGTGCCAGCGTGCAGCCTAGTTTGTGGTGCTGTAATTTTCTAGGATAGTTGCAGGCTTTGAAGAAGGCTGAATGAGTTCACATTCAGTACACAGAAGAAGGCAGTCAGGGCACAGGTCATTTACTGGAAAAGGAGCTAAAAGAATCTCTCTTGGAGGCAAAGTTGTCAAGGATCTGGAAGGGTCTTCAATGGAGCAGATCAAGCTGAAGTTAGGAAATTCAAACAAACATAGATCACAGGTATTCCTCAGAGGTAAAAGACACAAACAGTAAGGCAGAAAAAATCAAGCTTCATTGAAAGACATCAGAGAGAGTCATCTCCAAAGAGGTCAAATTCTTTACCTGTGAGACAGTTCCTAAATGGATCAAGGCAATCTGTTACCCACTGTGGTAGGGACAACCTGCATGTGCAGTTATTACAGGTCATGGCACTATAGAGGGCACATGCTAAGATTATAGTCAACATTGTTTCATATACTTACCAAGATAAAGTTCTGGCCTGCCATTTAAGTCATGCTGTGCTTTACCTGGTCTTTTTGCCCATTTTTGCAAACCAATTACTCTGCTTCTGATTAAGCACTGTTTGTGCTCAGCACAGCTTCCAAACTGCCCAAGGTCTTTTTGAACTAGAAATTTAATTGGAGAAAAATGTGTACTAAACACTAATTAGCTTGGAGGGCAATCCGAAAGAAATCTCAGTGAGATAAGTCACTCTCACCTCGAAGTGATTAATTATTTTCATGTCTAAGAGCCCATAATTGGACACACAAAATAAACCTGTTTAGATATTTTGTCTTGTGTTTTTGATATAAACTGACACAGTGCAAGGGCTGTGAAAGGTTCATTCCTTAGAATGCTTGTTATCCAACAAAGAAAAGGAAGAGACTATTGCACTGCATTAGAATTGTTCAAAAAACAATTCCGTTCAAACTGTTCCAAAAACAGTTAAAAGCAAGAGATGGCTTCTAGTGTTGCAAAATAAAGCTTACATATGTACAGAACTTTTACATTAATGAGAAGCCTAACAACTATCCCCAGAAAAAGGGGTGGAGGGGAGAACAGAGGGAATTATGAAGGTAAGAATGAGGTGCATTCTCTCCTCACCATCCTGCGAGAGAACTTAGCCAATACAATCTTGGAAGAATAAAGGAACTATAAGAAATCTCTGAAATCTATATGATCATCTGGAGGGAAATATTGTATGAAGTAAAGAGACTTCCCATATCTAATCTTACATGGGGTGATGTGATTTCTTCAATTTCTTCAACCACAGAACTCAAGTTTCTGTCTGTGTTGTCTGCTTTGAATTTGATAAATGAATTCACATTTTATTGTGTCCTGACTCCAGTGAAATGTGATAAAGTAGCCCCACAGGAAAAATATATTTTATCATGTTAGTGCTTTATAAATGTCAGGGAAAAAATAAATACATTTATATCTGGTAATTTAAATTAAAAAAATTACAAAACTTTTTCTGGAAAACTGTAACTCTTCTCCAGCTTATTACAGAAAGGAAAGTAAATATTTGCCTTTAAGGTGATCCAACATTTTCCCGCGGTGGTGAAACAAAATTTTCTGAAGCAGTTTTTGCAGTACATACACTTGTGATTGTGTGTTTACACTTCCTTCTCTTTTTCAGAATTTTGGGTTTTTTTGCTGGCAAGACTCTGAAACACTTTCTTTGGAAATAAGAGCCAGCAATCAACTTGCTATGAATTTATTTGTAGCTAAAAGGAATAAACAAAAAGTTTTACACTAACATCTTTTTGCTATGAAATTCTTGTCTCAGAATTTAAACAGTTTATAAGAGCATGATTTTTTGTGTCAGAACAGTACATATGTTTGTGAGCTTTCAGAACTCAGTTTGGAATTAGTTGTTCTTAAAATAAAATCTCTTGAATGTTAAACAGAAAGTAAAAAGGTGGCATTGAGAAAAAAACACATAATCCCATAAAATTTTGTCTTATGCACAATAAGACAATTACTATTGTCTTATTAGTACAATTTGCTAATTTAAGCTAGAAAATTTCTTGTCCACTTTTGTACACATCTAAGTGCTATGTGGCTTTAGAGATTAGCTCTTAAAGTCTTTGTCATAATCTTAAAAAGTTCCTAAGCATAATTTCAGAAGACATCACTAACTGTTGTTTACTTCATTTGTTTCAGAAGCATTTCTCTGATATTTATCACTTAATCAACACAAAAAAAGTTATGGATTTTATCATAGTGTGATTTTATGTTTTTCTTTCAAATGCAATTTGTGAGTAAACACCTGGACTGAGATGCCAGCTCTGAGACAAAACTGTGAAGACCTAACTAGAGATGAAATTTCTGCTGTAAGGAGAGAATCCTTCACATTGTAGAATTTATTAAGACTTTCATTCTGCTGAGAAATTTAATGGAATAAAAACAATGAGTCTGGTATTTGGCACACCTTGAACTAGAGTTAATTTCTCTATTGACCATGAAAATTCTCTTGAACGTGAAATACAGAGAGCACAGAAATGCACATTGATAGATAAGTAAAGAAGTTTAGGTGCACAGTAGATAAGTCCATTTTTAACTTTGTTCAAAATTCATTTTATCATCTCCTAAACACTCATAAGTTTTCAAGACCAGAAAGACAGCATGTATTATTTCCATGAAATTTTTTTAAAAAAGAAATATCTCTGCAACTGCACAAGTAGCAAGGTTTTTAAAGGGTTTTTTTTTCCATTCTAAATGAAACTGTGATTCCATTATTTAATTCCTCACCCAAAGCAGGCTCACAAATTTATTTTCAATGTAGCTTCCAAGCATGCAGGACCTGTCACATAAAAATTTGAGTTTCTAAGGTACTGAGAAGCCAATATAGAATGGCACAAGCATAACTGCAGAAGATTAGTAACAACTAATTAATTTGTATAATAAGTTGCAGCATAACCTGTCAATTTTGAGGCTAATCATGCTAAAGCTAATCATGCACATTTTAACCCTATATTAGAGTTGTGAATCTCTGTGTTTTTGCAAAAGTCTGTGAGAGAATAGTTTTAACAACTATTTCTGGGGAGTAAAGTTGCTGGAAAAAAGAAAAGAAGAAACTTCTTCTAGGGGAACACTGTCACTATCTCTTGGCTTACTCATTCCTGATTTTGAGCAGACATTCTATATGCAGAAGCAAAACCTCTTAATTCAGCTTTTATATACCTCAAGTAAACACCATGGTCATTTGGATTCCCTTTGGGCCCATGCACTGCAGAGTCATTCTACTGATACAGTATTCAGGTTCACTTGGATGGCAATAAATGTCATCTTGGACTGTCAAAGTGCTCAAAAGCTGAGGAACTGTCTGACAAGACTTATACAAGGCTGTGTTTTCCCCATACGAGGTTCTCTGTATTGTTGCAGCAGCCTCAGAAGAGATGTAGCAGGAAAAACATTTCCTGTCCCAGTTCTTACAAGTAAATTAGACATGGTCATGAGAGATTGCAGGAGTGCTGAACAGCAAAATTTAGTGCTTTGTCAGACTATTCTTATTCTCTTACAGACCTGTGCTTTATGACAATTAGAATCTTGTTAGCATTTAATGAGAGCTAAGTGGCAAGATCAAATATTTTTAATCATTCCCTTGTTTTGCAAACTAAGGGAAATACTCCCAGCATCTTACACTCCGCTCAACAAACTGGTCTTGAAGAGGAGAAGATTCTGAGAGAATGGATAATTCCTCATCATGGTTTATTTGCATGGTATGTTCATACATATTTTCAGTAAATTTTTTATGGTCTAAATTCATGAAGATAAATTTCAAAACCCATGTTTTTTGGGTTTTTTGGGTAAAAAGTCCAGTGAACTAGCCCATATCCATATATGTAGCCTTTTTTAGTTGTTTTGTTTGTTTCCTTATCAAGTGTTCTAAGCTGCTGTCCCAATGTGTAAATTAGAAATCTTTTGACTTCCAACTCCTCTAATCTCTACTAGTCCTGCGAGACATTCCAAGTCCTATTAAAACAAAATCCTTTTCATTCGGGAGGTACAATACATTTGTAATTCATTCTTCTGCTCTTCTTCATCTCTGTTATCCTGCTAATAAACAATCTAAAATTTCCATTATTCTAGAGCTAAATTATTCTTACAGAAACATATCCTTATGTAGAATATGGATAATGATATTCATCACCTTGGTAAACCACTTGAGATCTTCAGATGGAAAACACCAGATAAGCAAATATTATCATAAAAAGCATGTTTTTCATACAAAAAAACAATTATAATATAAATCAGATGCATTGTCAAAAGAAGTAAACATCAATAGCCTCCCAAACACATTATTGTGCTGAACAACATTCTAACATACATATGATAATTATTTGAAAAGTGGTAAGGACAATATATACTCAAAGAAAAATATGCTGAAAGTCTAATCATGAAAAAAAAGAAAATATATTCTTGGTAGACTGCTTCTAAACGTAGTGATTTTCTTCTGACAAAGGGAAGAAAAAATTAATAAGCATTGCAATTTTATGTTCACTACTGAGTCTAAATGGGCAATAAGTAAAACAATCAATTAGTTGAACTTTCAGTGTTTATCTTTCAGTGTGTCATCATTTTACCATGGGACTAAAATATCTCCATGTGTATAGTAATGTTTGTCATGACTTCTTAGAAATTATGGTTCAAAAATGTAGCTTTTTTAGTTCTAGCTTGTGCAACATAGCGTGAAGTTCTGTGGACAAGGTTATTAACGTAATGATTTCATGTTTTGATACTATTCAGCTCATTAGCAGTTCTTAAAATAAAAATAATAAATAATTAATATTGACCCTGAAATTCATTCTCTGTGACTAGAAATCCATCAGGATTTTTAGTCAATAACACTCTGTTATTTCATTACTCTCTCGCAAATTTTGCTAACTACAATTCAATATTTACTCTAAAATATTTTCAACCATGTTTTCCTATAAAAATAAAAACAAATTGTCTTATATAAATCAAACAACAACTAAATTAGAAAAATCTCACTGAAATAACTTGTTTTGGGAGGATGTTTCCTCATGAAACATATTATTATTTGTGCTATATAACATCTGTGGTGGGTCCAGAAACCCCCCATGTGCTGGGCTGCATCCAAAGCCCCAGGGCAGAGAGAGTGGGGCCCCTCTGCCCCCTCTGCTGAGACGCCACTTGCAGCACCTTATCCAGCTGTGGGATCCCAGCTCAGCAAGGACAGGGACCTGCTGGAGCCAGGCCAGAGGAGGCACCAAGGGCATCAGAGGGATGGAGCAGCTCTGCTGGGAGGAAAGGCTGAGAGAACTGGAATTGTTCTGACTGGAATAGAGAAGGCTTTGGGGTGACTGAAATGTGGCCTCTCAGTACCTGAAGGGAGCCCATAGGAGACATGGAGAGAGACTCTTCACAAGGGCCTGGAGAGACAGGACAAGGGGGAATGGCGTCAAACTGAGAGCAGGTTTAGATTGGATATTAGGAAGAAATTCTTCCCTGTGACGGTGGTGAGGCACTAAAACAGCTTTCCAATAGAAGCTTTGTCTGCCCCATCCCTGAAAGTGTTCAAGAGCAGATTAGATGGGGCCCTGAGCAACCTGGTCTAGTGGGAGGTGTCCCTGCCCATGGCAGGGGTTTGGAACTAGATAGTCTTTAAGGTCACTACCAACCCAAAACATTCTGTGATTCTTTGATGATTATATTTTTTTCCCAACATTTACTTATACATGTACTATGATATTGTTCACCCAAGCAATTATTTTATGGTTTAAAATGGAATATAGAGGGAAAAAGTCAGAGAGACAGGCTGTTAATTATTTCTTTTGGGGTGATTTTATGATGATACTCTACTCCCTGATTGCCTGTCATATGCCCAAAAATGATTGTTGTAACTTCGAGGTGGGACCAGGGGACCCCAAGCTGGAGCAAGCGAAGGACTCATGTCTGTGAGCAGTGGCAAGAACAGTGCGTGATAACCTGACTGTAACCCCCATTCCCTGTCTTCCTGAGCCTCTGGAGGGAGGAGGTAGATCTTAGAAAGAGAGAAAAGTGATGGGAAGGTGCTTTTAAGATTTGGTTTACTTCTCATTATTTTGCTCTGAATTTGTTGATAATAAATCCAATTCATATCCTCAGTTAGAGTCTGTTTCACCCCTGACAGTAACTGGTGAGTGAATTCTCCCTGTCCCTAACTCATGAACATTTTGTTGTATTTTCTCTCCCCAGCGCAGATGCGGAGGGCAGTGACAGAGTGGCTTTGGTGGATGCCTGATGTACAGCCAGGGTCAAACCACCACAACACCCAACACAATAATCAAAGCACCATGGGCTGAAATGGGCCAGGAGATGAGTGTGGCTGCAGTACTGGCATGGGCCATTCTGCCACCACCTGCCCTGAGCAAGGGCTGGTGACGGAGAGCAGGGTCTCCCCGCAGCCACGTGGTGACCACTACACAAGGTGAGCTGGTGCAGCTGGACAAGTGAGGGAGTGAGCCAGGTCTTCCTGGGAGGCCAAACCCGAAATAGGGCTCTTGTTCCCCTGGGACTGGGGCATGAAGGTGGTCTAGATTTGTCCCAGGGCAATTCAGGACTGCTGGTGCCCTCACAGCTCTGATATTGACTGATGTGCACATTTGTGCCACATGTTTGAAGTAACCCTTATCATTCTCTCTGTGTATAAATGTAGTTGTAAGAAAATTTTAAATATGATTCTTGTGTGCTCTGAATCATATTTTATGTAATTTATATGGGTATGCCCCCTTATAAGATTTCTAGGAATTTTTTCTGGCTACAGCTTATGGTAGAGACATCTACCATATGCCCATCATTACAGGCATAAGACAGAAAATCAGGGAATAGAGTATCATCATAAAATCACCCCAAGAAAAATAATTAACAGCTGATCTCTCTGATTTTTTTTCCCTCTATATTCCATTTTAAACCAGAAAATAATTGCTTGGGTGAAAAATATCATAGTACATGTATAAGCAAATGTTGGGAAAAAAATATAATCATCAAAGAATCATAGAATGTTTTGCGTTGGTAGCAACCTTCCAGACTGTCTAGTTCAGAAAAATATTAAAAACAGTAAACAATGACAGTCACTGAGAAATAAAGAATATAATTTTGGAAAATGCATTGAATTACAGGTACATTCATGGTACTTTATCTCGCTTGGATTTATGAATAAACAATAATATGGCGACAGTCTTATACTATATAGTGGATGAATTTCTGTTCTCCCATTTATTGTAGAGTTGAGTAGTCTATCCACTTTACAAGTGGTTTCTGTAGTTCAAAGATTCCTTTGGATGGGTTCACTCTTTATTAAAGAATTACCATGTATTTCCACTACTAACAGTAGAAACTAAAAAAAGAATTCCCATTGGAGACATCTCTATTGTCATTCAAGGAGTACTTACCCCTGGTTAAAATTTTACATTTTAACTTGCAGATAATTTTCAAAACACATGGGGAGCAGCACTGATATGCATTAGATGATTAGATACTGTTAATGTGAGAAAATATAGGATAGTAGAAGTTTGTTTTCCAGGAAAACAAATTTCTTTCAGTGAAGAATATTTATGAAGCAACCCATGATGAAATTAAAAAAATAAACAATTGCAATGCAGATAAATGATGTTATGTTGCATTAGTTGTCATGTATGCAGTTAGAGTTTATCAAACTATGTCTCAACCTAAGAAAAACTATTTCAGATTTTTGCAAAATTATAGAAAAAAAAATAGGAACATTATGGGTGAGAAGGACATTGGGAAATATCTTCTAGCATTTGAAAAAGATGTCATAGACTATTTCTTATAAGACTATAACAAGAGAGTTTAAAGCAGGAATAGAAATATTCTAAAATGTGTTAACTTTAGATGAAATATGTTTTATTTAAGAAATGTAGAATAATAAATCTAACCACGGAAAATTTTGATTACAATAGTAACCATAGTGGCAAAATCTATGTAATTTAATAAAAACTACTAATACTGCATTGACTGTACTTGTTAGTAGCACATTACAATAAAACATTATGATTATTTGAAGAACTAAGTGCAAAGCTTCCTTCATTAGACTTTAGGAAGAACTGATGACGTGAACCACCTGGAGTTATTACAGCAGTATGAAATGCTTTCTTCTCATTTTCCCTTCCCAGAATTCTACAAAAGTAATTTCTGAATCATATACTTTTTTATTCTAAAGGACTTTAGTATTTATCAAAATACTCACAGTTTTAGCATTTATCAAAAATATTTTACCGCCTTTTTTTTTGTCATGGAGATGTCATCAACTCTTACAAAGTTGATCAACATGAAATTTTACAGCAACAGTGCTCAGTTCCACATCTCTTACTCGTAAGTAATCCAGCTTCACATTAACTGGTTCAAGTCTATTGATATGAATTTTGCTCAAATCTGAGATTTAATTAATGCCTTTAATGTACTAACAGGAATTCAAATCAAACTCTAGGAAATAGTGTCCTTCCCATCATTTTTCAATTAAGAAAGTTCAATTAAAATTTTACAGTCAAAAGGCTGAGGTTGTTAAAAGATAATAAATATTAGAATATGAGAATTTTAGGCAGTGTGGAAGACAGATATTTGAATGATATATAGAGTTGCTGTTTGGAATTTATTTTTAATATCTTTTTGCTGAAGACAAATCTGAGACTTTATCAGCTTCATAGAAATAACATATCAAGGGACATACTGGAAGAAGGTGGCAAATATTTGGCAAATTAATTCAAAATCAGCATTCCCTTTTCCCAGAAGAAGCTAGAGTAATAAAGAAACTACAAAAGCTTCCAATTTCAATTGACTGAAAGAACTGAAGAGCAAGTTTCAAATATATATATATATATATAAATGTGTGTAGTGAGAGTACTCCACACTAGAAGCTGTCTTTACATCAGTTCTGTTAAATCTGTTATCCTTGTTTGCCTCAAGATCCAATTGTGTACAGATTGCTGTACATAAACACATACTTTAAATATTCTCTCAGGTACTGATGACTCTCATATATGTTCTGCAAAGGCCTTTATTCAAAAATATTGTAAAAGCAGCTTTATCAAATCTTGCTTAAATATAATTTCAAATACTGAGTTCCTCTTTCTTTGGTTGTCATATGACAAATATCCATTTTAAGAAAATGTCCTGGTGATAAGAGGTTAGCTTGCATGCAACTACCAAGCTTAAGTTGAATATTTTTGTTAACAGTTTGTTATCTACATTTTTCACTTTATGTCAAAGACATCTTGAATGTAAGCTTTTTACCTCTAGAATCAATTTAAAAAAAAAAGCTACATTTTTTTATCTCTCTAACCAAAGTTGCCTCAAGGTAGGAAATCTGTGATAGCAGAAAGTAACATTCTTTCGTCTTTACAAAGACAAAATAATTATCAATATCAATATTGATTGACATTTATTCCACCTTTCTAGGGCTTTGCATAATGGTTAGGTTAATATTAACATTAATAAAACATCTTTTAACAACCAATCAATACTTGGATCACCACACTATCCTTCAACTCTCTAAAATTTATTTTATTAGATCTGGCATTTTTGCTCCTACCTATATTTTACTATTTAATAATTAATGGCAATTATCAGTTATCTGACTGTACAATTCCTTAATAACAGAAAAATGTCCTTATGCCATGAATACACAAAATATTATCATTATTTGAAAAAAATCATTAGAATTTCTGGATAGATATTTTTAACTTCACCTTCAAGAAAGAGAATGAAGTAGAAATTATTTCTCTTCATTGGGTAATTCTTTCATATCCATTGTAAACCTTTACCTCTGGAACTGCATTTGAACTACTGTCTGAGCGGGGGCCTCTGGGTGGAATTCTATTGACTGGCACTATCAGCTCTCCAGCCACAACTTGTTGAATGGTGCTTGTCAGTGGTAGAGACAGTTACAGGGGAAAAGTCAGGTGAAAGTCTTGCTCACACTGCAATGGAGTTGAGAATTTAAAGATCAATCAATATTTATCTATGATGAATAGAGCACTATTGAAAAAGAATAACCAATAAATTTGTGAAATTAGTGGAGTTTTCTCTGAGTTTTTTTTCCACTGTATTAGCAAAAAACCTATTTGGGAATGCAAAAATTTGATGTGCCTTACTTTTATCCAATAGTAGAGTGGCTATTTTTTCCCAAGTGACTCATTGCCTTCTTTCTTCATGAACTGATGAAAGGGCAGCATTCAAAAAACTGGCACAAATTAGTGCCTTGGTTAAAACATACTAATTTACTTCTTAATGCAGGGAGTGAGAAGATATACTCTTTTTTCAAATCAATAGCAAATAATCATGTAAACATGCTGTGTGTCTTAGCTCTGGGACTGTACAGAGTACTGGAAGAATCCAGATGCCAAATGTAAGGAATGTAATGAAAAGGGTGTCTCCAGAGAATCTGAGGAACAGAGGAGAGATCTTGGACAAGACTAAATCAGACCAAAGAAATCTCACTGGATAGATTCATTACTACTTAAAAGCATAGTTTAAGGTACATTTAAGAATATATGTATACTCTTAAACAAATGTGCATCCACACCCATTCTACCCCTGGTTTCCTTTAATGGCAAAGCAGTTTCTTTTGTTCATACATGCTTGTGTGACAGATACATGTTCAAACCTCATGTGACCCTTGTTGGTACTTGACCTTTCTCAAATTTCAAAAAGGAAAGAGATCCTTGGAATACTTTCATATCACATTTCATAGGGTTTTCTCTCTCCTGTTCTTGTATTCTTTATTTAAATGCGAGGGCATCAAATCTTTTTCTAACCATTACAAAAAAATTAAATGAAGACAAAAAAGCCCAGTGTGATGGTACAACAAAGAAGCAATTTTCTACTGAACTGAACTTGTCTATGAACTTCAAGACACATTTTAAAATTCCACTGGAAAGAACTATTTGGGATGAAAGCTATCACCTTAGACCCCCCCATTGTCCCTTGGGGTTAATTTATTTTTGGATGTTCCTAGTTTTGTTGGGGTTTTTTTATTTTGGTTTGGTTTTTTGGTGGTTTTTTTTTTTGGTTGGTTTGTTGGTTGGTTGGTTTACATCCTCACATCCTAGCTCTGTGTTACTACTATGTGTTTTTGCATAGATTAGAGGATTTCCTTGTAGCATGATTCATCAACATTTTAAATGGGATCAGGAATGACACACTTGGAAAACTTGTGAAGATTTCTAAGAATTAACTTCCCCGTGGTAACTTCTTTTTAATAATTAGCAATCTTGGTATGAAAATCAATAGCTGCAAAAAGCAATAAAATAACAAAACAGAATCTCCAAAATTGCTAAGGTATTTACTGTGGTTTATCCATATATGGGAAAAAAGTTTTCCTCAGACTTCTTTGAGACTGTAAAAAGAAGAATCTGAGCACCAAGGAAGCTCCTTCCTTGATGCCAGATGTTTAGGTGTTGAGAGCTCACACAAATAAATAAACTGTATATCTATGTGTGCATGTATATGTGTTTGTGCAACTTCTGGCCTTTGTTTTAAGTGCAGCTGGAACTCCAGAAGCAGAAAAAACCCTGTTGTAATACCGCATGTAAAATCTAAGTGCTACTGAGGGATTACACATCTGATTTTTAGATTACTATTTGGCAAGCATTGATTATGATTCTTGCAGTGGGTTGACCCTCTCTCTAAGGTTGTAATAGATAACACTGTTCTGCCTTTTCTTTATGTAACTAGCTTAAAATTATTGACTGTTTGCAGTCCTGCTTCTGTTTCAAACAGAGCAAATGAACCAACACAAAATATGTTTTGAATGTAATAGTCTGAAAAAAGGAATATAAACAGAATCAGTTTTCAAAATATTTGGACCTAAGTTAGATACAAGTAGACTAAAATTGCTGTATCCAGGGATCATTAAAATGGTTACTTGAATAAATATGCAGATATTGCTTTGCTCAACTAGACAATTAACCAGACGTTATAAATCGGAAATTCCATCAAAGTTTTATACAGCAAAGGTTGAAGAAACATGTAACATTAAATTTAAAGATTGCTAGACCCTATTTGTTATGGAGGTGCAAAACTGTACAGTAAATATCTGCAGAAGGCTGCTTCTGAAATGTGATCTACTCTATCTATAATATAAACTGTCAATTTCTTGACATTGTCCATCACAAATGGATTTCCCATCCCATCCATTCCCACAAGAAAAGGTTGTTATTATTTTTAAATTGAAAGAAATATGGATTATTCCAATCAAGAAGAGCTCTGATATTTGAAAGTGATTTGAAATAAATTATATCCCTTGATAAACTGATAGATGTAGACAATGACTATGATGATAATTCTGATAATTTCTTTTTTGAACAAACAACTGGCAAACAAAGGTGCATGAAACTGCCACTGCCTGCTAACTGGCACACCTACCTCTGTAACTCAAGTTGAAAAAATGAGTTTTCATCTAGAGACTCTGGATGCAGTCCTCATCAGAGAGTATCTCAGCTGAATGCTTCATTCGGAGTCAAACAACACTGTACTTGAAATAAAGTTTTTAAATATACAGCACTTCTTGGCAAAAGGTTGTTTTGACATTTTGCCCCCAACCTTTTAGGATGTGACCTTTTGCCACTGAAATACACAAGACTTATTGCAATGAAGAATCCTTTCATTCTGGAACTTAATATCAGTGGGTTTGGAACTATATGACCTTTAAGGTCCTTTCCAATGCAAAACATTCTGTGATTCTCTGATTGATTCCTTTTCCTTCTAGTATTTCTAAATATCTAGTATAATTTATTGGAAATTAGGAAAAAGACCCCAAAGCTTGAAATCTATACAACTATTATAAAGTAGGTATAGATGTTGATTCCTCTTTTAAAATGTTGTTACTAGGTGTACACAATTATCTTAATTTTAGTGGCAGGTGTTTGACGCCACATAAAAGAAATTACCAAATTAACTTCAAAAAGACTAGTAATAGTTTCAAAAATTGCTTCTCAGTGAAGACAAATAATTATAAATTTTAGGAAACATCCTGTTGAATTGACACAGTTGTAATGACATCTCTGTAGGTGGTTCATATCTTGCACTGCTTTATAAGCTGCTTGGAGCATAATGACAGCATTTGCACAATAGGCCTACGCAAGGGTGAGGCAGCATAATTGCAGCAGCAGTGAAGCATGAATACAGACTAATTAACAAAATTGGAACTGCTACACTCATGCTCACATTTCATCTATCTTATTTCATTTACTTTTACATGCTTTTGTGGCCACAGAATTGCTGTGTTTGTTGTCTGAATATTGCAGATAATATTGTCCATTTGCTGCCTCCATCTTCCTGTTTTCTTGGAATGCATCAGTTGTACAAGCAGAACCCCATTTACTGAGGATTCTCTTCTAATCTTTTACTTTAGGTCACTCAGTGGGCAGTCCATGCTGCCTTGCATACGCAGTATATATGTAGTAATGTCCTCGGGTGACTTTATGATGCTTGTATCCCCAATCATCTGTTCTGTTTATGCTGGATATTATATTCTGTGCCTTCAAGACTGGCTGAGAGCGAAGGCAAGGAGGAGAAGAACAGAGTTTTGTTATCAGTGACTTAACTCACTTACTCCTCCACATTCTGCACTGGACTGTGTTGCCTGGGCATGGATGGAGCAGAACAGAGCATTCCTTTGCTTTTTAGTTAGTTTAGCTAGCTGAGGCAGAGAAGTTTTCCCTGCACTGTTTTTCTTTCCTTTTTCTTGGAACTGTTCGAGCCTGCTCCAGACTGGGAAGTGGGGAGAACCAAGAGTTTGCACTTTGTGGCCTACCGAGGCCTACTTGTCACCGTGATATTTTATGAAAAATCCCTTCGCCAGGATTTTTTCTCCTGAGAAGCTGGGAAGCTTCAGCTTCTCCATGTTTTGCTCCTTTGGAATGTGATTTGGAGAATTGTTTACCCAGTATATGAATTATTTTTAATTAATGGCCAATCACAGCCAGCTGTGTCGGACTCTCTGGTCAGTCACAGGTTTTTATTATCATTCTTGTCTACCCTTCTGATGTCTTCTTTCTCTTTCTTTAGTATAGCTTTAGTATATAATTTCTTTTAATATAATATCATTAAATAATAAATCAGCCTTCTGAGAACTTGGAGTCAGATTCTTATCTCTCACCTTGTCCTGGGGACCCTCACAACACCACCAACAATTGGTGACCCTCAGTGAGTGACACCACAACACCTGCTCTGGGCAGCAGCCTTTGCCAGTGCCAGAGGGATTAATAACAGAGGAAACACCCACAGGAGAGACTTTCTGAATTTGTCATCTCTTCAGAGCAGCAAATGAGTTTTGTCATCTGCTATTGTTCATTTTTTGTACTAGGGAGTGCTCTGCCTGTTTAAATAAACAGGTTTTTTCCACTTCTCTCTGAAGAAATTTTTTCCTGAACCAGATGAGGGGAGGGACCATGTGGGTTTGCTTTCTGGGGGGATCGTTTTGGAGGTTTTCTCCCAGATTTGCCTTAAACCAGACAAGTTATAAATAAGCATGTACACACACCTATATGCACACACACCTAAATTCACAGATTCTGCTAAGGAGCCTGCAAGAAAGATCAAGAGAGAAACTATTTACAAGAGCATATTTACAGGACAAGAGGGAATGGCTTCAAACTGAGAGAGAGCAGGTTTAGATCAGGTATTTAGAACAACTTCTTCCCTGTGAGGGTGGTAAGACAGTGGCACAGTCTGGCCATAGAAGTTGTGGATGCTCCATCCCTGGAAGTGTTCAAGGCCAGGCTGGATGGGGCTCTGAGCAAGCTGTAAAAGGTGTTCCTGCCCATAGTAGGAGTGTTAAAACTAGATGATCTTTATGGTCCCTTCCAACCTAAGCCATTTTATGATTCTATGATTATCCCTTTTCTATGGTTTTCCATTGGCCTAAAGCTACTATAAAACCCGTTTGTATGCGTATGTAGCCCCTCCTAAATCCTGCCCCCTTTTTTAGGGACTAAATGTTGTTGATGAAAATGAGTCTCAGAGAGCTGGTTTTGACCTTGATTGCCAGGGGGAATCAAGACAGGACAGGGGGCCTTGTACCCCCCTGGTTCTTGGAGCTCTGGAATATGTTTTGTCTTTCTGCCCAGGGAAAAGGTCAGGAAAACTACTGGGAAAACTAGCTACAAATTAGGCTACAAAAATACGCAAAGAATACAGAGAATATGTAAAAGAAAAAAGGCAAAAATCAATTCAGCATCACTTCAAGTACGATGTCATTGGATATGTCAAAACAAATACTGATACAGGGAAAGAAAATTCCTTCCCAAAAGTGGGAAGCAGATGGTATTTCTTACTGGAGGTATAAGGAAAAAGCATTCTCTTTAAATGAGTCCTTCCTTTATTTTTTAAACTGCTAAAATTACAGAGTTTAATTTGTGCTGACTGAAGAAAAATAAAACGAAACATTGGAAGATGAACAAAAAGTGATCTTATATGGAAGAATAATTTCATAAATATGTTCATTTTCTGTTGTGTTTTCTCCAGCAGTAGGAAGAAACAGGCAGAATCTACCATCTTTGCATTAGTGATACTCATTAATCCAAGCAGAGCAACACTGTGTGCAACTACAAAAGGCATCTCTGAACAGCACCAAATATTCAATTCAATTAACAGGATCATCATGCATGGTTTTACTCAGCTAATATTAATTGTTAATGATCATCCATAACATCTGGGAAAGAAGGGCAGTTGCACCACACAAAATGCTTCTGGCACTGAACTGCACATTGTTTTAGAGAAGAGACTTCTCTGACGGGGCAGCCCTGGGTCAGCACAAAGGCATTACACAGTCAGACTTCCCTCTATTTTCTGCCTTTTTGTTTGTCACAAGTCAAATTTTGCAGTCTTGACTTGCAGCACCTGTTCTTTCCTGCTGTTTAACCCTACTACTGGATTCTTCCTAGAACAAGATCACATTGCAACTTAAAGAAGAGTGGAAGGCAAGTTTTAATTATTTGACCTGGCTAATTTCAGTTGCTTTACATAGGTTTTCTTGGTTTTTTAGAAGACAACATGTAGATTCTCTCATTCTAGATTTCAATCACCATCTGCTCTCCTACCAGGCTTTCAATAATTCCAAGACCCGTAGATCATACCATTTTTTTTTCAATCTTCATATTTTCTTATCTTTAAAATAAGCTTTTTCACATCTCAATTTTGTAGAATTAATTTTCTGTAAAAAAATGTACATACATTAAACAATACATTCTGTGGTACCTTCATACTGAAATGAGGAAAAATATATGTTTAAAATCAGTTTTTCCTGAAAAGAATGATTCTCTTCCTTTCTGCCATCAGTATTAGTCAATCACCTGTTTACAGATATAGTATGAAGCTTCCTTTAAGCTTCTCTGCTACTCTATCATATTTTGGAATTATTTTGGCTTTTAAGAGCCTTTCTCCATTATTCCATTCTAGCCATGTTTCACTTCATAATTTATCCATGACAATCTATGTTCAGAATTTTCTCAGAGACAAGTATAATAAGGTCCATCTCAATTAGTCATAAGTTGTGTGCGAGGAGAAAGACAATTAAACTTTTGTAAATAATCAAACATTCAGTAGAAAAGAACTGAAAGCATTTTTCCTCAGTTGTACATAAACTAATTTTCAGGCAAATGTTGAATGAATGACTTGGTACTTGTAGCTAAGACAGTTCATGCACATGCTTTAGAAAAATTTAGCTATATGTGCTTGAGCATAGGCTTAGGAGATAAATATTGTCCATTTTATTATTTGCTGCATATATATGTCATAATGAAGATATAATTATTTTATTTCTTATATCTCTGTAATGTTAATGTTGCTACTGTGTATTAAAAATACTTTGAAATTGTACCACAAAATAAAAGAGAACAAATATTATTCTGGAAATATAAGGAAAAATAATTAATTAAAAGTATGGCTATTGGTCAGCAAAAAAGTGAATCAGTTTTTTATAAAATCACTAGTTCTACCATTCTTACTTTCACTCTTGTTATTTGCAACACCAAATTTTTTGTTCATCTATCAATGATATTTCAAAAGCAAGTGCTACCACTAAGATAGCATTTTCTTAACAGTAAATACTAGCTGATGTTGGACCACTTCAAACTTCAAAAATGAGCAAAGGACAAATGACTATATTACCTTTGAAATTCAAGGCAGTAGACTGAACTCCATGAGGAATGAATTTTTTAAAACTCCAGTTACAGAAAAAAATAATTAAAAATATTTTAATAATTTAAAAATTATTTTATAATTATTTTAATAATTTTTAAATTTTAGAAATTGTTTTATTTATTTTTAAAGAATTTTTTTTCTTTTTTTTCCCTCTCATTGCTTACATTCAGTTAGTCTGGATACTGGAAAGAATTCCTTTGGGTACTGTGGCAGGTTGACCCAGCCAGGTACTGAGCACCACAGAGCTGCTCACTCACTTCCCTCTCCTGCGCAAACATGAGAGAATTGATTGACTGAGATAAAAACTGTTTAATGAGTGGAGAAAAGGTGAAGAGGGGAGAAGTGATGCAAATGCAATTTCTCACCGTTTCTCACAAGCAGAATGATATCCAGGCAGTCTCTAAACAACAGCTGCCTCCCAGACCAGCCTCTCCCCACTGGACTCAATGATCCTGGAGGGTCCCTTCCAACTCAGAATTTTCTGTGATTGTGTGATGTTTGGTGTGGAATATCTCTTTGGTTCACCTGGGTATGCTGTCCCAGTGATGTCCTTTTCTAACCTCTTGCTCCACAGCCTTGTCCCAGGGAGTGAGGCAGACTGAGGAAGATCAGTGTGTAATCTGCAGTTTGGGTCACAAATCCAAAACATAATGCTGTACTGCCTGCTGTGGAGCAAGTTAACTCCATCACTACTGTACATACAACAATGTGCACTGCAGAGGAAACAAGTTTCAATTGTGGCCCTTTTTATGAGCATAATCTCTGTTAAAAATGCAAGGTATTTTTTAAATCATGTATAGCTGTTTATAAAAATTCAAAACTCGCAGGTTTCTAGACAAACTATGGAATATGTTTTGAATTTCTGAAACAGTCACAAATACATTTTTCAAGGGTCTTTCTAAGGGTTTGTTCCTTACATCACTATTCCATTCTTGACTGTCAATTTGTATAGGTGAGAAAGTCCGAGTCAGAAATCTTTAACGATCTGTTTCCCATGTACAGCAGCAGCAAGAGCAAAAGAGTGAAGCAGAAATAACAAATTCCTATGGAACAATGAGCATTTTGCAGCATATGTACTTTTGGCAAACAGCATGATAATTCTGTGTAGATTATCAGTGTGTACTGCAAAAAAAAACAGACTAATTTTCTCAGTACTCAATATATGCAAGCAATGAAACAGAAAATCAAAATGACCCATAATCAATATCTGCATAGCATCATTCCCTCACCTAAGAATGTCATTTCCTAATCAGTAGAACAATCAAAATAAAAATGAAGACCAGCAAAGCAACAAGTTGTACTGAGCAAGATGAAACAAAAATACCCTTACTGTGACAGAATTATCACAAGCACAGTGAAATGCAGAAAGACAATGGCAGACATACAAACCACAAGTGAAAACCTCCAAGGAAAAGGTACAGTGTCTCAGAAAAACTCCAAGACACTCAAGAAGACAGAAGAATGACCAAGACAAGCATTTACCATCTGGTTAACTGTCTGAAAAATCAAAAGTAAGATGGGCAAAGATGAATCCTATTTCCTTTAATGAGAATCATGAAAGATTTATGTTTATGTTTATGAGTAAAATTCCTGTGACATTGAAGACATGCACAATTATCAACTCACTCAACTCACTTCCTTTGTACAGTAAAGGTTTGAACTAGATTACAGTCATCACCCAGAACCTGAACAAGGGCATATCTGTAAATAATAATCCAAGAGGTCATTTGAATCTGACAGGTCACAAAAACAGTCTGCAAGATGAGTAGGATCTTATTATCAGGTACAAGACGTTAACTGAGATAGAAATCAGTGGTAAGGGATTTAATATCCCCAGCAAAACAGAGTTCTTTCATAAAGGAAGCAGTAATAGCAAAATAAAGTCTCCAGGCAAACTCTAATCTCTACTGAACTACATTATGTGAAGGTCAATGAGTAGAGAAGGAAGGAAATAGAAGTGTGGTCTATAGGGGCATAGAGATACAACTACAACAGCCTTGAAAAAAGCATCTGAAATTGCAGTTAACTATTTAGGTCACAGCACAAGAGAAAATCTTGACTTGAAGTATCAGTTATAACTCACACTAAGGACCATAATGGATGAGGCCAAGTAACTGAAAGAATCCACTGTTTAAATAAGCATTCTCATGCCCATTTTGTCAAAGAAACTAATCAATATAGTCAAATTATGCATCCAAGAAAGTTTACCATGTGGTTCCTAGTTTATAACCAGGTAGCATCAGATACATGACATGTGAGTGCAGTATGTGAATGAAACATTATTTTTATCTTTTCAGTGAATTATCTCCATCACTTAAAAATGCTTTACTGAAGCAAATCTTCCAAGACTCTGTCATGAGTCACTACAGGTTTACCCTGATTCTCTTGGTTACAGTACAGACAAACTACCAGCCAACAGCCTGCTTAAAAATATGACAATTGGAAAAAATCACTTAGTACTTAGCATTTATGCTTACTGTAGACCTTGTGCTTTACATTTTCCCTTGAACGTTAAAAAGATAGACTTTATGGTGGCCATCTGCCCCATAAAAATAGAAAAATAACCCCTTAAACCTGTGCATTCCATCTCCATAGAACTCTCATTTTATTTTAGGGCTTTTCTTACAAGCTTTTGCTCTTAGTTTCTTCTTGCACTCAGTTTCCTAAACTGTCCTTCAGTCTAAATACCAACTTGACAGGGTATGTCAAATATTCTTTCTCCACGATCACATAAAATCAACACGAATATCTCCCAGCAGAAAAAGGTGTAGCAACCGTAATTTTATATATACATATATATATATGGAACAAATCTTCAGGAATTAACTCCTTAAAACTATAAATTATCAGTACCACAGGAATCAGCTGAGGAGAGGAACTTTGGCTCTATACATACATCTAACAATTATCAACCCAAAATTTTCCATTCTTGACACAAATGTCAATGCTGTGTAACATTTCCCTTCAACTTAGGTGTTAAAACTGGATGACAACTACAAGAAAACATAAAAGTTATCTGTATTTTCCCAATATATATCAGTATCTAGTTGACCAAATGTTTCATGTGTTTGCCTAAATTATTTGTCAGTATAAACAGAATATCTCTGAAAGAACTGCACATGACCACCAGAGGAGTGGAAAGTGGAGACTTCTGATAATGTCATTCATTAAATATATTCATTGCTTCTCTGATGCTCATTTTGACTTTGTTATTATTTTTGTACACCATCTCTGACCATGCCCCAAACATTCCAGCTTAAGAGATGTATGGACAACCAGGCCGCTAATGTAATACAAATATAATTAGCAAAAATAGCGTTAACCTTTTAGTTGCTAGTCAAAAGTTTCAAGCAAAAATTCAAATTGTAGAAAAGTTACAGCAATTTTGTATTTCATAAGTCTTTGCAGTAAGTCCCTCATTGTTCTCTCAACACTTCATACATAATATATTGAATTTTCTATGTGGAGAACATTTCTCCTAAACAAACATCAAATATTTAATGCAAGCGTTCTTCATGACAAGGCAATAATCCCAAAATATACACTCTTAGTTTCTACTTGCCCTTTCCATCAGGATATTTACAAAATAATCATTTCTTCTCACGCCCCTGAAACCTTTTTATTATCAATTACTAACATCAAGGTGGGTGATTTTTAGAGAATTTGCATGTTTTGAAAATATTAGAAAGACATTACTATGGTATTGTGATCTTCTAAAACCAAAAAATTATTATATAATTTACTTAGGCATCCCACAAATATTATCATCCAAAGTAAAGGTAACATTTCCAAATGAAATCATAACTCACAAACAATGCCACATTTTTCTTTTTCTTTTCTTCTTAACATCATTTTCACATTGTTTCCATTGAATAAAACCTCTTTTAATTGTCAAAGGGAGCTAGAGGCCTCACCAATAATAAGGGTACATCTTCCATGAAATATCAGGTATTTTGTGATGTACTGTAGTTACTTTCTTCAGTGTGTAGCAGTTTCTGTTCCATATACGGTGACAGTAAAAAGAATAACTAAATAAGTCAGAAAACATGAAGTATTCTCTGTCTCCTCCTTTTCAGTTGCCTTGTCACAATTGTTAAATTGTCTTTTGCTAGCACATTTGGGAAATCATCCCTTAGTGCCATTATATAAGGCACTTTGACATCTTTTGCAAACTAGGGTTCTATATAGGCCTCTATTTTCAAGTGTGAATTATTAACAGGTCCCTAATAGGGATATTTTTAAAACTTGTTCCAGTTTATATAAAGTCCTGTGTCAATTTAGGGAGATAAGAGCCCAAACTAGGTTACAAAACAATAAAAAACAAGTCTTTGCAAAGAAGCCCTCCCAAAAACTCCTTTCACTATAGGCATGGATCTCCAAAGTGCCTTAGACTGAACACTATCATAAGCTTCTATTCTTTCACTGTATAACACAGAGTACCAAACATATGACAATATGATTGATTACCTTTCCTGCTCAGATACTCCATAACAAAATTAATGGTATAAGGAGAATTTAAAAAATCATGACAAAATGCATCTTTCACAGTCAAAGACATGAATAATAGAAATGATGCTGGCTCCACCTTTTCCAATGATGATACGAGCATGTCATCTTGGTCATAAGAGAGTAAATATCAGCAAGGCGAAATTAGCCATAAATTTAGTTAGTTCAAATTCTTTTTGTTTTAAAACAGAAGTGACTTTGTGACCCAATGAAAAGGTACAGTATGACTTTCAGGTAGGAAGGTTAAAGGTAGCAGAAATGGGCTGTGAAGGGGCACCCTTGTGAAGAACAGCCCATTTTCAGAACAGGAAAGCAAGGGGAAGACAGACACCCCACCCCATCCAGCCACCCACTTACCCCCCTACCAATAAAACTGGGGAGAGAATAATGAGGACAGAAATGAGAAAACGCATGAAATGGGATAGACAGGTAAGACAAACATGACAGCTTAAATATGATTCAGTAATGATTTATTTAGGAGAAGATACTGAAGCTTTCCAGACTACTGCCTCTGCCTTTGAAAATGTTTCTTTCTTACTGAGTTATGATGTAATTTCATTATCTTAAACCTATAAAGAATTTATTTTGAAACATTAGACTCCAGCATGCCATGTTCATAAAAATCTCACCAAGAAACCACTTAAAAAATATGACTTGCAGCTATAAAAATTCTAAATATGAACTCTCTACTTTTATATTCTGTGAGAACTGGAACAAAGACAAAACCTGTCATGAAACTATATTAAAACCCCTCACTTTTTAATATTCTTTCTCAGGTGAAAAAACCTTTTACAAAGGCCTGGAGTGACAGAACAAGAGGGAATGGCTTCAAACTGACAAAGAGGAGGTTTAGATTAGATATTAGGATGAAATTCTTTACTGTGGGAATGGGGAGGCCCTGGCAGAGGTTGCCCAGAGAAATTGTGGGTGTCCTGACCCTGTAGATCTTCAAGGTCAGGTTGGATGGGGCTTGGAGCAACCTGGTCTATGGGAAGGTGTTCCTGACCATGGCAGGAGATTGGAACATAATGGTTTTATGGTTCCTTCAAACCCAAACTGTTCCATAACTCTTGGTGCTGGGTAAACCTGCATTCAAGCATTTCAGACCTAAAGATATTTGTTACTGTTAGAGACACCAGGCTATGTTTTGCATCCAGGATGCATTACATCACACAAAACACTATGACACAACATGCCAATATTTAAATATTTTTTTATCTCACATACATTGCAATTTCTTTAAACACACATGCAAGAGAAAAAAATTAGTATCATTGCTTTAAAATTAAATGGCTTTCAGAAAAAAACAATGGATACTGAAATCCCTGAGGCTTTCATGTGCATAAATGTTTTTTCTTCTTTGAGGATGTGATTTGATGCAGTATCTTTGT
Source organism: Chlorospingus semifuscus (assembly GCA_035048045.1). Classification (NCBI taxonomy): domain Eukaryota; kingdom Metazoa; phylum Chordata; class Aves; order Passeriformes; family Passerellidae; genus Chlorospingus; species Chlorospingus semifuscus. The sequence continues at coordinate 13,742,325 of JAWWMS010000001.1, forward strand.
GAGTGCCTTGAGAACATAAAGCTGGGAGGTTGCTCAGAAACTTTGTAACAGACATCATTCTCCCAATAGTGCTAGTTTTGTTTACTGTGCTGATAAGTCAGGGCTCTAAAGAGCATAAGAAAAATTATTGGCACTTTCAAAATCCCTTCTATGTAAAAGTGCATGCTACAAACCACCAGTTTGCTCTCTGCTGATGATGCATGAGATATCAAGTCCTACATTCCAGTCCGACCATATATCACAGTTTTATTTTAGATAAGAAATGATGTTACGGTGGACTTTTTCTTAGGCTTCTTTCAATAGTCCGCCAAAATCAGAACACATACAGAGGCAATTAGTCCTTTCCCTTTTCCTTTCCTTTCTCTTTCCCTTTCCTTTCTCTTTCCCTTCCTATTCTCTTTCCCTTTCCCTTTCCTTTTCCCGTCCCTTCCCTTCCCTTCCCTTCCCTTCCCTTCCCTTCCCTTCCCTTCCCTTCCCTTCCC
>JAWWMS010000001.1:13744676-13758087 GCA_035048045.1 Chlorospingus semifuscus
TTCCCTTCCCTTCCCTTCCCTTCCCTTCCCTTCCCTTCCCTTCCCTTTCCTTCCCTTCCCTTCCCTTCCCTTCCCTTTCCCCTTTCCCCTTTCCCCTTTCCCCTTTCCCCTTCTTCCTTTTTCCTTTTTCCTTTCCTTCCTTTCTGTGGTTGGTTATGAAGCAGCAATCAGCAAGTGAGCAAGTAGACACTTAACTAACAAAAAAATGTAGGTAACATTCAGACAAATTCAACAGCTTAGAGGTAAGCAGACCCAGCTGAGAAAAAACTGAGCGAATGAGCTGTAAAGAAAATATAAGGTTCCACACTGAAAGCTACATCAGTAAAAACTACATTCCAATTCCATTACTTGTCTCCATGACAAGGCTTATAATGAGAAAAGCAAATGTTAAACATGAATCAATTTTCATGGTTAGGAAGAAACAAACTTTATTTATTCCCGTAGCTTTCATGCTGGTTTCTTGGATGGCACACAGCCAGTCAGGAATTTCAACTCTATGGTCCAGCTTGTGTGAAGCTGAGTACAAACATTTGCAAGATCCAGGGACAAAAATAATTTGCAAAATTACTGGGGAAAAAACTCACAAATGTACATATGGGAATTAGTTTCATGAGTAAAGAGTTAATATGGGGTCTTTGAAAAGGGATTGTTTTAGAAGGGAAGGTCTTTTTTCCAGATTTTTATGGTAGTTTCCTAATTCTAATAAGACTTTAAAAACTGACACTGGAATGTGACTATTATGGATTCTGTTTATTATTTCAAAATATTGTCATTATTTAAAATATGTTTAATATTAATGAATTTTCAAATCAAAGCAGTAATGAAGTACAAGTTACAGAACTAGCTTGGGGTTTTTTTGTTTACCTGTGTGGGGATGATGGATAGCCTTATTTCTTTTGACTTTGTTGTTCACTGTGTCTTTGAATAAATGCTGAAGACTATAATAAATTCACATCGTATTTGCAGAACCTCTGTCTGAGACTGAAGGTCATTTGATAGGAGACTACCAACCATTTCCAGAAAGGGACTCTTTATCTCAGCTGTCTGCATGCCAATTAAACTGTAATTTATCAATTAGTTTATGTGGAATATGGATCCCTGCTAAACAAACATCAACTTTCTGATATATGGCTTTATGAAAGGATTCAGTTCACATTGCAGAAATATTTTTCACAGTTGACATTATGCCTTTCTTTGCTTTGCCATTGCATTAACCTCTTAGTCTTATCAGTGAACATTAAAACTTTTGCATCCATTAATATCAAATAAAACCATTTGTCCTCCATTGTGAAGGAAATAATGCAGGATGACCTTGAATTCATGCACTGACTACCTTCTTACAACTCAGCCAGAAGTCTGGATTATTCATATATATACAGAAATGTACTTGTTTATGAAATCCTGATATGATATCTGATGCTACACTGCACTTCTAGAAGCTTTTACCTTGCCCTAATTTTAAGCTATAATCCTTTATTGAAAGGATTGAAATGCCAAGGAAATACAACTCACATCTAAGAATAAAAGAAAAATAATTTCTTAAAACATTAAGCAATTATAAAATAAAACTTTATTGCAATATACAAAAGAATCCAAACAAACCTAGACATGCTGAGGCAAACAGTATGTTCACCAACCACATAATTTACCCCTTAAAAAGAAAATCTAAAACAGATAAACAAGCAAAGAAATAAATAAAATTTAGTCATCTCCTATCAATTTACTTGCATATTGGTTTTAAGCACATATCACATAGACACAGCATAGTTTGAATTGAAATGGACCTTTCAAAGGTCACCTAAGCCAACTCCTCTGCAATGGCCAGGAACACCTTTAACTCAATCAGGTTTCCCAGGGTCCCTCTCCAACCTGCCCTTCAATGTTCCCAGGAATGGGGCAGCTACCACCTCTCTGGGCAACTGGTTCCAAGTGTTTCACCACCCTCATTGTGGGAAATGTTTTCCTTACAGCCAATCCACATTAGTCATCGTTCAGTTTGAAGCCACCACTTCTTGTGCTATCAAAAACAGGCCCTACTAAAAAGTTTGTCTCAATCTTTCTTATAGGCTCACTTAAGGCAACAGAAGGCAACAAAAAGATGTCCCTGAAGCCTTCTCCTCTCCAGGCTGAACAACCCCAGCACTCTCAGCCTCTCCTTATAGGAGAGGTGCTCCATCATCTGTCTGACCCAATTCTGGACTCTAACAGGTTGATGTCCTTCCTGTGTTTTGAACCTCAGGGCTGGATGTGGCACTGCTGGAAACTGGTAAATGCCTAAATACAATAATAAAAAAATTAATTCTGCTTATTAAGCCTACCTATGTCTTTCCATTTAACTTTAACTTTTCATTGAACTATTGCAAAGAAGAATGTTTGGGAAACTTGGTATGGCATAAATGTTAAACCAGGACCTTTTGTTTAAAAATATGGCAAATATAAAAAAATCTCTATGATTTTCTGTATTTCCCTCATTCTGATATAATTTTCTAATAAATTTTAGAACGTATTTCTTATTTTAAATTTTTTAAAGCATTATTGATACATGTACTTAGAATTGCAGTATCAATATTTTTCTATGTAAAGTTGAAATTATGCATGAGATCTTCCAGCCCATTCATTTCTACCAGATCAGTCTTGACACATAAAACTTGAATAATGTTTCTTATTAGAGGTAACTCCAAAGACCAGCTATCCTTGCCACAAGGAGTATTTTCTCTTGGGATTTTTTTTTCCAAATTATTCTGGAACATTTTCTTTGCCTCTTTGCTTTTATTTTGCTCAAAGGGTTTTTTGTTCCTGCTGAACATATTTCCATAGAAGTATCTTTCTTCTGGGAAAGAAAGAGGGATAAGGGGAATTTGGGTTTTGGCTGTGGTGATGTGTTGGGGTTTTTGTTGTGTTTTTTTTCCTTTTCAGTTTCCTCATATATGGAAAATAATAACATAGAAAAAAGAAAATGTTTTGTTTATTCTTCTAACAATAACAGCTTGTCCTCTCCACTGTAGCTCTAGTAAATAAATAAAGACACAAAAAATAAACCTCGGCAGCTTCAGTCAACACTTTTTCTAATTGAATTTTGGCTCAATTGTTGCATGTGTAGCAGCCTTCCTGAGCTTCTCAGCCTGTGAAAAGAGACTGTAAAAATCAGGAAAATTGAATCAGGTGAGTGTTTCTGTTCATTCCATTAGTAATTTTCTCTGGGAACAACCAACATACCTAGGATAACATAGGCAACACAGAATAATTTCACAAATAATATATTTTACATATATATTTTTTTATCACCCTGAAGTTATTATCCTAAATCACATGAATAAACCTGTTGATGATCCAAAGGATTGATCCAGCACTGGAGACATGAAATGCATGTTTTGACTTTCTCCATGGCAGTTTATTTCTCATTTGTACCACTCTCAGTGCTGTTAGAGGAGCTCCATCAGGGAGTTGCTGAACATAGGAGTGCATTCTGTGGGGTCAGAATACAGTGAACTGAAGTCTGAACAGTTTATTTGAGTAGGCATTGCAATTTAAAAAAAATAAAAAGGAATTTCTTCATTTTTTAAGGAAAATGTGAAACAGATTGCTTTATTTTAATGTAATAAAATAAGTAAATTACTTCTAAATCAACCAGACAATATTTTTGTTTCTTATGGTTATCTGTGCTTGTTATTTATTTCAGACAAAAATTAGAGGTGGCTCCAAGCTGTCTCAAAACTTTGGCTATTTAATTTATGTTATTTCTCATGCCATTACCACTGGACTTTGAGTGAAAGCCTATTCTCAGTTTTTGTCCTGGGGTCTTGAGGGGACCCTTATGATGCTCACATCCCCATTCACCTGTTTAGCCCAGAAATAAGTTTTGCACCTATAGATTGGTTCAAGAGTGAAGTGGGGAGGGGGAAGAAGAAGTGCACAGCTTGTTTTCAGAAATTGCACTCACTCCACTCCTGGAGTGCTCCTGGACTGTGTTGCCTGTGGATGGACAGACAGCAGGACAGAGCTCTCATTTGCTTTTAGTTAGTTATTGTTAGCTAAGGCAGACTGGGTTTTTTTCCTTTTCTTGGTCCTGTTTACACCTGCTGTGGACTGAACACCAGCAGAGCACCGGCAGCTCCCACCTGTGGCCCACTGGGCTGGATCTGAGCTGCGGCAATTCCAGCACCAGAGGGGCTGATCAGAGACTGAGCTGAGCTACAGCCCACAGAGGGACTGCCTGACTTTCTCATCTCTTTTGGAGTGGCAAAAGGTTTTGTTTTTTAATATTGTTCATTTTTTGTGCTGGCAAATTCTTGGCCTGTTAAATAAACAGTTTTTCCACTTTTCTCTAAGGAAATCTTTTTTCCAACCAGTTGAGAGAGGGGCCACTTGAATTTGCTTTCTAGAGGTTTTCTCCCAGATTTGCCCTATACCAGGACAGGTTTTAAAAAGTCTGGTGAATAATAAAAGTCAGAGAAGAAAAGTAAAAAATAATACAAATGGAAAATTTTATTTGGGTCTCATAGAGAACTATGAGAATGCTTGGCAATAAAAGTGTGTCTATTTGAGAATTCATATATATAGGTAATTTACTTCTAACCTTCTTTCTAAGTTTCCTGATTGAAATTCCACATGAAATGTATAATTTCTACTTAATTCTTTTTCTGAGGGTAACTATAAGTAATTCTGGCACTGAGTTACAGCAATTGTATAAGCTTAAACAATACTTAAGTATTACTGCTTGTATTTTTTTCTAAGGTTCCTGTTTAACTAAACCCTTTTAAAATAGTGATGTGTTTAAATACATTTTCATAGAGATGTTCTTGGCAGAATAAGCACAAAGTATATGGGAATATCTTTGTGCAGAGATTAATTTTAAGTTACCCAAACTCAAGGAGATTTCTATATTGAAACAGTTCCTAGGCAAGTACTTAACGTATTTGCATTTAATGTACTGTGTATTTGTGAAGGATATATAAGAGTTATCAGGAATGCCTGGCTACAAAAGAGGTTGAATGGATCACAAAAGGGCAATGCAAGGGCGGATCAACCCAAGAATATACTGCATGATTTGCCATCACTATTCTAACAACTCTCCCAGTCAGCTGCCAACTTTGCCCTGAGTTAAGGGGGTTGTTCCAGTCATCCATTATATTATTATTTTCACCTTAGCAGAGGACTGGAATTTTCTAGTCTCAGCTTCTTTGATTCCTTTCATCACTCCACTATAATATCAGATATTATCACACTGTTTCTAGAAATTATCATGTGTTATTAATTAATTATCAATTAATTAATTATCAATTAATTTCATTACTTAAATATATGTGTGCAATAGTAATTAGTTATCAACTTATATTCTTTGAAAGTTATAAATAGGAATACGAAATTTTGGGAAATAAGTAACTCTGCTGATTGATGACAGTTTAAAATTATTACTTTCATACACACAGCATTTTTTTGTTTCATTTGCAGTCGAAAAAAAGAGCATGTATGTAGAGTTGTCTGCCATATGGTGGGCAAATTTGTACAGGAGATTAGATTAATAGGTCTGGATATTTAGACCTACTGAATATTATTATGGCACCTTACAAAAGGTGCTTCCTAGGCAATTTCAGGGATCATTTTGTGGCAACCACAAGCTGATGAGTGATTCCCTGTACAGTTTGATATTCTGATGTTGATTTGCTTCAGTTGCCATTGTGAGCAGCATATATCTGGGAGCTTGGGCTCATCAGGGGTCTCAGCCTAATTTCTGCAAAACAGATTTCTCCCAGCATCACAGAGAGGTCAGCAGAGAATATATGCATAGACTCCTGAATGAATTTTAAAGACAGTGTATGAGCAGGAAGCCTCTATTACATGAATCTTGTTTTTGCAGCTTGAGTCAAGGAAAAATCCACTAAGGAGTTTCTGCAGCACCCTCACCAAGGAGAACATTTTGGCACATACTTATTGAATTCAGCAACAGATATTTTATTTAGGATTTTAACAGTGCATTACTGAGTTTCATTTTTGGACACTGACTAATGATTCTGATTTAATACATTGTGTCATATCTAATGCTTCATTTTGCTTTGACCTCAACTGTCTTGCCACAAGGGGCAGTTTATAAATATTCTGTGGCACTCTATAACAAAATAGATATGCATAATTTCTGAGACACTGATCTACCTAGGATAATTTGAGACATTTATTAAAGAAAAGCTTCTCCATTTATAGATGTTTTATAATTCATTTTTCTTCTTATGACAGAGGATTTCCCTTTTTAAAACCCAATATGTTCCATAATGAAGGTTCTGTTCAACACTGAAAAATCACCCTACGGCAATGATAGGTCCCTAAGGTCAGGTCTCTTCAATAAATGTAGATCATTGTTTCTCATGAAAGAGAATGATTTCTAGAATTCTATTTGATTTTAGAAGTTAAAAAAAAACAAACCTCTGTGGTGTGTGTTTCAGTTTGCTGCCTTTCTCCTTCACAATGTTTTACATGCATAAAAAGATGTAAACATTTTAAATAAAAAAAAAAAAAAAGTATTGTCTGCAAAAACTCCAGGGAAAATCTTTGGCTTTCTTTTCTAAGGGCATTGAGGTGTCTTCACAGCTCCTGAGTGTAATTGAGGCATTCCTATATCCAGGTCCTGGTGAACCCAATTTTACACCTTAATTTTAAAATATCTGTAGGGAATTTATGGCCAGCTACCAGAATCAGCAGCACAGTTTGTTTGCTTGTGCTCACCTGGGACACAAATGGTTGTAATTCCTGCTTCAGAATCCTCAGAGTTGTGGAGAAGGGAGGTGTAAAGGAAGTAAAAGCCAAAAAACACATTCATAGATTTCTGAGAGTTGTTGAGCCTAATAAAGTATTATTAAAACTTAATGAACATCACCATCACCTACAACATACTTCTGCTTTGTTTTGTAAAACCTTCAAATTTTTTACAAGAGTGAGAGGGTTTCACTTCTGACATAGATTTTTCATAAGGCTCATGAGGCTCATATATTGGTAATTCCAATATTGTAAAAGGGATTAAAAATTACAACAAAAAGACACAGTTCTGGCTCAAATGGATGTTGTACATTGAGATCCAAAAAGCTTGATGCAGGGTTGCTGCAGTTACAGTTTTGTGCATTTTTTTTTCTTATTACAAACCCACTGAAAAGCATATCAGTGGTGCTAGGTAGCTCTTTTATTTCCAAGATAAAGGCTAGAACTGCACTACCATACTTAGATAACTACACTTATTTTATTTAAAATATATTTAAAAAAAAAATCCCTAAAAACAAATCAGCAAGAACAAGCTATATAATAACTACTAAACATTAGGAATTGAACTGTTGGTCTGTAACATGCATAGCACATTCTGACAACAAACAACGTGAGTAAATATTTTCACATTCCCATATTCACCAAAGCAAAATCATTAACTTCATCTTCCTTGAGTTCAATTGCAAAAAATTAAAGAAAATGAGAGTGTTAGATTGGTCTAACTCCAAACTTTCTGCTGTTTTAGGTAACTGGCAAAAAGCATGAAAAAGGAAAATGTGTGCTGATTTTCCCTGTTACCTGTATTGCCTTATATTCGCTAGGTGGAGCTTGGTAAAATCTGAAGGTGTAGGTTAAATTAGTATTGATTTTCTAAGCAAGGGACAGAGAGCTTTCATAGGCAGGAAAGCATCAGCATTTTACTTCTAACTCAATAAACTGGAGACTAAGTTCAAAGAGGGTGAGAAATTGAACATTTAATTTATTGTGTATAATGAATAAGAAAGATTGGTGAGACTACTTGCTGAAAACAACTACATGTGACATTGGAATAACAGTCTAAAAATTAAGTCTTTTTTATTTGCAAATTTTCTTCATTGATAATTTCTGATCTCTGCTAAGATTAATTTTTCCTCCACACATTCTTTTAAAGGAAAAATATGGATAAGTGCTCCCTGAGCACCACTATCATCCCACTAAGGCAAGAATGACCAAGGCCAAGCACCGGTGTGAGACCAGTGAAGGCAAAGTCACAGTGTTTTGTGCCAGAGAAATTGATTGTCATTGGAGTTCAGTACAAAAGTGAGTGCCAATAGCTTGTAGGAGGAGTGTCGGAACCCAGGACATTCCTCTGGCTGCCCTGGAGGACTCGAGATCCCGGCAGGGGGCTCAGAGACCTTGGCATGAAGTCAAAGACACCTGTGCCTTCAATTTTAGCCCATGGAAACAATTACCAACTTTGTGCAAGGAGTTACAAGCCACAAGAGCTTGAGTAGAATGGTAGTGAATTTATCACAGGGTGAAAATGGAATTTTGGGGTTTTTAGAATGGGGGTTCAAGAGGCAAGATGAAGGAATCTGGGTATGTCCTGTCCTACTTCTTCTTGTCCTCCATCTGCTGCTGTGATGGTGGCCCTTTTGGATTGGTTTAGAGACAGACTGTCTAACATAGGTAACAGGTACTGGAAAATTATTGTAAATAAAGTACACATAGTTCTTGGTATAAAAAGCTAACATCACCCTAAGAGTGGTCAGTGTGCCACAAACTGACCTGCTGGACAGACCTCAGCAGGTCAGAGAAAGAATGTTATAGATAAGAGAAAATAAAAAACCTTGAAAAGCAAAGCTGAGGAATCTCATCTTCTTCCTTGAGCACAGGGCTGGGAAAAAAGACTTTTTAATACCTCGGGAGCCATTTCAGCAACGACAAACCCGATAGAGGAGGTCACTGTGCTTGCTTGAACACAGGTGGTCACCCATAGGTTTTAACAAGCCACAAGGCTGCAATCAAATTCTCACTGCTTCCAGACTTTCAGAGCACCTATCCCAACAGTGCAGGGTCTTGCTCTAGCATGGGAAGAATCACTGTCATGTAAAATGTGCAAAAGCACATGTGAGAAGAAAAAACTGAAGAGATTAACTTGTGCAAACAGTGCAATGTGTTTCAAAGCACAGTCAATCATCTACTATCAACAAAATCTTTAAATTAAAAATATTAATGCTGAAATCCAAAGAGATGAGCTCAGTAGTTGCTGGGTTTCTGAGTATTCATAACATGGTAATAAACATGTACTCTAAAACAATATATTTTTTTCTATTAATACACATTTTTCACATTTCTAGTGTGCCACTCTATTAATTTAGAGATATATAGCAAAGAATAAAGCTAGCAGGTAAAGAAATACTAAGCAGCTTCTGAAGAAACTTATACTAGTAGTTTTTTCCACAACATCAAATTGTTGCACTGGAAAATCTCTTTCAAGTTAGGTGACCATTTTATATCATCTGCAGTACCCAAGTTCCAGTAATATATAAAAATGACAGAAAATTTTCTACAGGAAAATCAGTTTGATTAAATTTAGAGCCTGATCCTTCTGGCAAATGACAAGAATGAATAAAAAAAGTTCTACATGAGTATTAATTCTCATTTATTAAATAATCAGTTGTTTTGAGTAATTTTAAATTACTTTCTCTCCCATGTAGTCTTTCTCTCCTTTTAAAAAATTCTCCAACACTTCTTAAATCAGTTCACCCCTATTTAATTTTTGACTGCACTTTCGATCGTGATGAATGATATCTGTTTCCAAAGACAACACTTTGCTTTGAATAGAATTCATGTTAAAAATACTCAGTTTTCCAACTTAACATCATATCTACTTGCTTCAGAATTCAGTTGAGGGTTTCTTTCTTCAGATGATCTGGCTCCTCTAAATCAGAACATAATTTCTTTCTAAAATTTGGGATGCTTAACTACTGCAATAAAATGTTGATCTAGGTAGTTCTTTCTACTCTGCAAAGATTGTTAAGACTTAAAATGGTTTTCCATATTATACTTAAGAAAAAAATCTAAAATATGATGAAGACAATGTTACAATAAGATCAGAAAATAAGAAAGTACTTCAGAACAAAGTCTATTCAGGACAAATGTGATTTTATGACTGTGGTTTTTTGTTCCACAAAGACAAGTGTAAACAGTCAGTACTCTTAATTTTCCACTCTTGCCTTTTTGTGAGAAGGTAAGCATAAATCAAATCCTATTTTATAGTTTATGAGTCTGTCTCCATTTTGTTTAACACAACCTTCTGGCATCCTTTTTTGACTAGGTTTTTGTTTGTGTATTTACTTTAATGTCACCTATTACACATTTTGACACTCTGCACGCACCCCCTTTGGGTTGCAAAAGTGTTAACTAGCAATTCTTTCATGCTGAAAGAATGGCATGAAAGAAATTTTTGGCATGCTGGTATGAACAGGTGGGACTGATGTGAAGAAGTTTGGAGGTTAAAAGGATATTCTTTCCAACAGGAAAAAGCCTCCTGTGGAGTTGAAGGCTGCCAAGTAACTGAAGTGACATTTGTTGCCTAGTTAGCTGTCATATCACCTTGTGACTAGGAATAATGCCATCTAAGCAGATGGTTATAATGCAAATTGATAGCCAATGTTTGTGTATTTAAAACTACTGGTTGAAGAAGTTGAAATTTCATATTTTAGCCAGGAGGATCCATCCATCCAATGCTCTCATGCATAAGGATTAGGAGGATGAGGTTTCCCCTATGCTTCATCTCACAGCTACTCTGAACTATTCTGAAATTATCTCTTTTCCACTATGTCTTCTTCACAGCCAATGTTTCTCAGTGCATTCCTGTTAAACACACCACATATCAATAAAATGTGTCTACTATACTCAGAAAAAAAACTAGCCTTCCTTGTGGAGTAATTATTTGAATAATGGATGTAAGAGAGATTATGAAAGACAAATAAAATAATCGCTGTCCTGAGTTTGCTCACAAGGAGCTTAGATCCATGGCAGCAAGGCTAAATTTCTATTCTGTGTGACTCAAATCATCTCTCTGGGGCATGGTTTTGGAGAAAGAAACAAGGAACATACCCCTGGAAGCGCTTAATTTTGTTCTGTGTCTTCTTTAGAGGATGTTGCCAGTACCAGCAAGTCATCTTTTTGATCGCTGTGGGGAACAGTGCTGGCTCTGTCCTCCCCCCACTGCCTCTTATCCCTTCCTGTCCCCTCAGGAAGAAAATAATTGCAAATGGCAATCACAGCTGAGCAGCTGCTGGGAATGGAGCAGCAGCGAGGAAGCCGAGCCCATGCTGAGCGGAGGAGAGCAGTGCCGGTGCTGGAAGCAGCCACACAGAATCCAGTCCAGCATGTGAGAGATGAAGTAATATTTTGCTGGAGCCAAAAGGTTATTAAGCAGAGAATGAAAGTTGCTGGTTTTGTTCTCTATGTGTTGTTATCTGTGGTCTGGGTTTGTTCTAGTTTGTCTGTTGAGTGTTGCTGTGAGCTGGGAGAGGAGCATGGCAACCAAAAAGGAAATAAGATGAGCGGGGTTGCAACAGAAAAGTAGGCAGTGGGAAGAGAATGTAGGTTCTTGAGTACCCATCCAATGGGAAAGGGGACAGGGACCAGCCCTGGGTGGGAAAGGGTATAAAATACAGCCATTTTGTTGGAGGGTGTGTTTGTGTGTTCGACACTGGGGAAAGTTCAACACACCCAGCTCAGCTGAGTCCTTACAAACAGTTTTCTTTTACTCTGAGGACTTTGTCCTCATTTAATTGTATCTAAAAGTTTGTTCATTTCTAAGAAGAAGAGTGTGGGGAGCAGTACATACGGTGGTGCCACATGGAATTTGACCCAGCAGAGTAGAGAAGTCCAATTCTCTCTTGGCATGGGACAGAATTGAACCGGCCTTGGCAGTCATACAGAATTAAGTCAAGGTGGTGAACACTGTTCATGTGTAAAGCACCCTTTCTTTTTGCATACTTTTGTTACTAACATTGCTGTTATTACTACGCATTTCTTATTCCATTGCTGTTTGCTTTCAGGAAATTGTTATCTCAAACTATAGTCTTTGCCTTTGGCCCTCTCTGACTGGAGAGAGTGGGAGGAAGGGGAGTGGCTTCTTTGCAGTTTAGTTTCCAGGTGGAGTTAAACCATTACAGTGCTTCATCTTAGATTTCTGCAGGATGCTCATAAATTAAGCAAAAACACAGCCTATTCACAGAGAACATTCTAATGTAATGTAATTTGAATACATTGCAATGTCACAAGTAAGAAGTACAGAAGAAAGTAGCAACAATATAATCAGTCATGCATTAAAAAAGATGATGTTTTAAAGATGAGCTCATCTAATTTTTCTGACAAGTCTTGGTGATGCATGTCTGCTTGTACTAATATTCATTTTTATCTCATAACCGAGTCATAAACCAGTCCATGTTATTCAGAAAAATTTAAATATTAAAGGAAAGCTGCTGAAGACATGGACATCTGAAAGGCAGGTCCAGGAGCACATGGAATGGCTTTTGAGCTTCACAGACCAATATAAACATTTTGTAATACATGAGATATTACTTTCTTTGGCAGTATACAGAAGCAAATATGACTAATGCCAGTGATATGTGAAGCAAAGAGAAGAAATATAAGAGGAAAATAAAATGTGGTCTAGAAAGTCATCATACTTTCTGTTTGCATTCAAGAACATGCAGGAATATTAAAAGGGAGTCATAAAAAACCAGGGAAAACCATTGTATAACTTTAAAAAAAATAACAAAACCAAAACCCCTACATTTAAAATTGCGGACAAGAGTGCCATTAGCATCATTGACATTGGATTCAATAAGTCCATTAATATTACTGGGATAAGCATGCAAAGGATCAAAACTAAAGAACATAGATCTACAATTTAGCAGGGGGGAAAAGGAAGGAAATTTTAGCATTCTATAGGCTTTCCTTACTTCAATGAGGAAAGGAAAAAATGACAATATCTTGATGTTTTGTGTTTCCAAGACAAGAACTATTAAACATCACAGCAAAGCACAAAGGAATTCAATAAGGTTTCAGAAGAAAATGAGATATGTTTTCCTTATGTTGTCTTTCTGGGACATGGAGAAAGATACTGAAAACCAATAAAATATGAGATTGGACATGAGGAATATGAAAGATTGATAAATTTAATACTAGTATATTTAGAAGTGGAGTTGAAATTCACATAAGCAATAGGTCTCATTCAGGCAGGACTTGAAGAATTAAATGGGACAGTAAGGAATTGATATGAAGATGAAAAAGAGAACTAAAAAAAGACTGAGTGATAAAACTCCAGAGAACATGGGATATGATTATGGAAAAACCTGTAATTTTATCAAAAATAAAGAAAATTATAATTGATCATATTCTTAGAAGCCTGAGTGGAAATAAGCAATTTGAGAGACTGACAAGATTAATCTTGGTGACTTAAACAAGGACATAAGTTTACCATTAAGCAGTGTCTACTTTATAATTAACCAGAAATATCAGCGATCTCAGAACACACTTTTCCTTGACTTTTTTGTTTGGATTATTATTACCTGTAAAAATATTACAACGTATTTTGAAACTATTGGGTATGTAGTTAAGTGATGTTTTAATCGTCCTAAAAACCAGAAAATAATATTAC
>JAWWMS010000001.1:13758118-13779320 GCA_035048045.1 Chlorospingus semifuscus
GGAAAAATGTAAGCAATTGAAATAAGAGAAATGCTTTTAGTGAGTAAGGGGTGAGTGAACTCCCCTCAAATCCCTGTCTGGGGTGCAGTTAAACTTGTACTGAGGGAGAGGACTAAAATGCATGGTTTGGGACAAAACAAGAAGTACCAATGTCTCAAATGGATGAGATAGCCAAAATCTTACTTAGGTCTAGAATTGTTCAAGGAGGACTTGCAAAATTAAGTTTGCAGGATTCCTCCATAAATATTTACAGATATTTTTCCTCATCCCCTCACCCCCCCCCCAAAAAAAAAAAAGATGTTTGAAAACTTAAGGAATTAAAGTTGCAAATTAATCTGACATACACATAATCTCTTTCATATTGTTAATCTAGATTCTGCCACAAGGACATCAGATCAAAATAGCTTTTTCTTTCCTTTTTTCCCCTCCATTAAAAATTTGAGTAACTCATTTTATGCAAGTCATTTGGAAAAAATCCCTTCAATTTTCTTAATTTGTAAAGATATCCATATATAAGCATTTAAGGATTAAGAATTTTGCTTACATTTGTGGTGAAGAACTTAAATGAGAACTTTCAATTAAAACTTGAAGTGTAAAATGCTATTGCAGTGTTGTCATAATGCTCAGCACCAGTTACATACAGTGATAAAAAGATTACTTGAAGAGTGAGTCACACTGAAAAGAACAAGTTTTGTTCTCACTTTTTAGTAAGAAGTTAGAATAAGTGTGTAGCATTTCCTTACATCCCTCTTGCTTTCTGTTTTTACAAACTCATTTGATACTGTCTCTGGAACTGGACAATATTTGTTTTCAGTTTCAGTATATTGGATCAATTGGTTAAACAATGGAAGTAAGCAGTTCTGAAGATACAAAATAATAATATATAAAAAAACAGTGCTGTATTATTCAACTAAGAATAATATATATAATATGGAAATATGAGGAAACAGGTATAAAGAATTTATAGCACATATTGAGTTTATCAAACAGGGCTGAAAAGATACAGAGCAATAAAGACAATAACTGAATAGCAAATAAATAGATGAGGGAGGAGTTGTGGGGTGGTGCTTTGGAGGTTTTTAGTATTGTTTCAATAAACAGAGAAAGTGCAAAAAGAGATTACTTATTGTTTGTATTCAACTTTCCAGAAAACTTCCCATCATGAAACTGGCACTGAGTATCCCCACAGATGAACTTTTTTTGAAACTCTTATTACTACTAATGTACTTTTATTCAGGATGGTTTTAATTTGATGATCACAGGACATCACAGAAAAACATGGAAAATGGAAGTCATGTGAGGAGATTTACAGAGAAATATTAAGGGAAACATAGCAAAGTCTCATTTGCACATGAAATTTATACCAATATTTTTGGAAATTCAGCTTGTCTGCAAGATGTGAAATTGCAGAATATAATTTCTGACTCCATTCCCTCTTCCTCAAACTAATAAACAGAGAGAGGATGAGAATTGGCTATGTAGGTTGGGCTTTTTTGTTTGCTTCTTTGCTTTGAGGAAACAGAATTTCAACTTCATTAAGACTAAGTTGAAGCCAGGAACATCTAAAAGGCAAGAGGAGAGAGAGACTGAGAAACAACGAGTGGAAAAAGACAAGGCAATACTAGAACCCATAATTCTTAAAAAGAAAAATGTCTTTCCTCAGAGGAGACAAGATTAGCTGAGATTTACCTCATTTCATGAATTGGTTATTAAAATTCAGAAGAATTCTTGCTTCTGAAGCTGCTTAGGTTTTAAACTTGCATTTATCTGCTTGCAATATGGACCATTTTTTCTTCTGACATATTTATGCTTTTTTATGACAAGTGAATTGTATTTATATTTATTTAGCACTGAAGCAATTATGTGATGTGGGCTGATAAATAGTAGAACAATATTTATCAAAACAGGAATGAAAGCTACTGGGCTTGCTTTAGTGTCAGCACAAATTATTTATTCTGTTTACAATAAATATTTTTTATCCTGGTCACCTGGGAAATCAGACCCAGCCACACATCAGTAGTCTCAACAGCAATTCTGAGAAGGAAAAATCTCTTTCTCTCTCTGTGATTAATAGCTGCCAAACAGAAAATAGACTGGTTTGGACCATATTAAAATAAAATCTTTCTTTGAAAATTTTGAATATGTACAGATACAACATTGTTCTTAAGAACAATTGTTTAAAAATTCTAGTTTACTTAAGGAATGTAGGTCTTGCTCCTCTTACAAACTGGACTAAGTATTGTTGCTCATAGAAAGATGACAGATGATCAGACACAGAAGTGGACTAACCACTTACTTTTCTTAATGTGGGAATAGAGAGTTTCTGGTTGTCTCTGAAAAAATTCTGTGGATTTCTGTAAGAATTTTTCTTTTAATTAAGTTTTGAAACTTCTTGACTTCACTCTCGTGACCCGTGAGTGGATTCAAGGGAATGGCACAAAGCTGAGTCAGGGGAGGTTTGAGCTGGATATTGGGAAAAGCTTCTTCACCCAGAGGGTGGTTGGGCACTGGAATGGGTTCCCCAGGACTGTAGTCCCAGAACCAAACCTCACAGATTGAGGATTGTTGGGCTGTCCTGTGCAGGGCCAGAAGTTGGACTCAATGATCCCTGTGGGTCCCTTCCAACTCAGCTTATTCTGTGATTCTGTGATATCAAATTATATGAAGGTTTATTTGATTTTTGCCACAGTAATTAACTCTGATTTAGTTATGTTAGGAGCAGTCAGTGACAACTGACACAATACAAGTAAATAGTTCAGGAATTCCTGATGCACTAAGTCACCGTGGCATTCTGTCAAGACAAAAGAAACAGAAAATTCTTATTTGTTATAAAGGTTTTATTTATCAAATAAGAGCAAAACTACTATTTAGTAAGCAGATGACATGAAAATATTTTTCTAAACCTTTTTTAAGGGAAAAAACCAGCACCCTACCAAAAAAACCCAACTCTTTCTTTGCTTTTCACAAATCTAAGAGAAAACACTTAGACTTTGCTGCATGGGATAACTGAAGCTGATCTCTACTGTGCTTTCAGGTTTTCACTCCATTAATTTGATGCTTCATGAGTGGGGCATTTAGAAATCTTTTCCTTTTCTTTTTAATTGAAATGCAAAGTATTATCTCATGTACTCTTAATAGGATTAAAGGATCCATCATTCCCTCCTGCCTAGCTGGGTAATTGTACAGATGTACGTTAATTAGCTTTGTGTCAGTGCTTGCATCTTCCACAGGTTCTGCTGTGCTTGCTTGGCTGGGTAATTTGTGTTTTGAGGTCTGAGGGGAGGAAATGTTTCACATGAAGTATTCAGGTTTTTACTCTAAACCTTAGAAGTAAAAGAACCCCCATGTTTTAAAGTATTCATAACTTTTAATTCATATCTTTTAATTCATACTTTTTCCTCATTTTCCTCAAATCAATAATTCCTAGCAAGTAAACAAGACTTTATGCAATGTAAAGGTACATTTTAATACATGGAAATAGAGAGAGATGGCTATGTAATATTTATGGTTTCATTGTTGCAGTTGGGATGGTGTAAGAATAGTCAGTCTGTTAAAGCAGGTAACTTTTCCATTTTTAGGGGTTTTTTGTAATATATATATTCGTGTTCATGTCTTAAGTTAGATGAAAGGCAACTAAAGAGGTAAATATGAGAATATACCTATATATCCATTCTTGAAAAGAAGCCATCAAAAGGTACAAAAAGAAGACAAAAATGAGACTGAACATGTATCATACTTCCACTTAGTACCTCTAAATTCCATATGGTTTTTCATTTTGAAGGATGTCCTGAGACAGGCTTGTTTCTGTTGACACTGGAATTTAAATTTCACTGATAAATTTGGGTCAGATTTCAGAATCAATTCAAAACCCAAATACATACTTATAAACACATTTTTTTCTGAAGTTGCTATTTTGGATTACTTGTTTTATATTTATTTCATAATTAAAATAGGATTCGGATGACAGAAAGCGCTGAGCAACATGGTCACATTTCTGAAAACAGGTAACTCTCCAGAAATAAAAAGAATAATCTGAATTATCTTTATATTTGGGGACAGATCACAGATGGAGTGCTCAGAGTTCGTCTTTTGGGGGAATTCATTATTTACTTAGCAAAACAAGAATTTTTTTACCTGGAATTTTAAGACTTTTTTTAGTATTTTTTGTGTTTGATAATACTGGAGCATTTGGTCTAAAAGAAAGAAATTAGGCATTTGAAATTATTCTGCATCAACTTTAAAAAACTGTACTTCAAAAATCCTCCCTCAAAAGACTGGAATCACTGGGGATCAAGTTCTTTAAAGCTGGTCACACTCTTCTCACTTCTGCTTTTTTCTGCTTGTTTTCTCCATTTACATTATGTGCTTTCACCTCCTATTTTTCCCCAAGGTTTTTATTATTTTCTTTCTGCTCCCACCTGTAACCAGTGCTCAACATTTCACTATTCCACTTTTGTATAGGTGAGTTATGTGTTTCATTTTATCCATAGTGAGCAACACTTTTGAACACAGTGCTTGCAACCTGAGTTTAGATCTCTGCAAGCCTTGTGGCTTGTATTATATACATAATATTGCAGAAGATCTAGATTGCACTTGGCAGGAAATTAATATCTGTTCAGCCTGAACCTGTGCCTTCAAGAAGGAGAATATCATGCCTGTCAATCTACAATCACGGATATTTTTGTCCCAATAAGGAATTGTTTTTGTAAGGATTTATTCTAACAAGTAACTCAGGAGAAAATAATGCAGAGCAACATATAAAGAGGATAATTTAAACTACATAAATTCACTTGTGCATGGTATGAATTCAGAATGAAAGTGTTCTTTACCTAGTTTTGGTTAGATAATTTAGGAGTGAATAACAATACTAGTAATAAAGACTGTCTTCTTGAAGAGGCATGGAGAAGTTTAAGTTATTCCTACCCTATTCCAAATTCACATTAGTCCCTGCTGTTAGAAGCTGTTAGAATTAAATGGTTGTTGTAGATCCCTTCCAAATGAAACAGTCTATTCTAAATTGCACAGTCACAGCAGTGTGATATCTTGTCAGAGTCTTTTGTATCTGTCCCATCTCTGAACAATTCTACATATAAAGATTTAAAAATATTCTAAAAAGTTAAGTATGGTGAAAATTGTTCAGTGAAGTGAATATATATTCACAGTGTCAAAAAGGAAAGACAGTTATAAAGTAGATAAAAAAGCACAAAGCAATAGTGAAGTATTGAAATCTAATATTCATATTCACACAAATGCTATCTATAACTTTATTCACTTGATATAAACAGCAGGTTGATGAGACAGGCCAATTTCAGTGTGTAGTATTGAAATGCTACACAGCTGAAAAATTCATAAGCAAGGGGACATTTTGGCCCAAACCCTAAAATGCTTCTCAAAAAGCATAAGTAGGACCATTAAGGATGTATTTATATACTATGCATAGCTTCAAGATCAGAATTTCTCCCTGTAAAGAGTAAAAAAAGGGAAGTCTTTTTTCTCTTTTGTTGGTAATATATGTAAAAAAAGGGAACCAAAGCACAGTGAGAAGAGTAGCTGAAAGGTGCTGAACTTTCACAAGTGATAACCCCATCAAAATGATTGTGTGACCAGAGGGAAGCAGTCGCTTTCAGTTATTCTGCATCACAGCTGCCCTGAGGCGAGGGACCTTTCACTAAAACACTGTTCTCTGGCAGGAGGATACTGTGGTCCAGATGAACACAATGGAACTTCAGGTGCAGCAGGATGTAAAGAAAAGGCTGAAGAGCTGATGAGGACCAAGCAGTGGCATCACAGGGCTCTCTCCAGAAAGCCAGTTTGCCCTGATTATTGTTGCAAACTGGCATTACATGACTACATAGTTATCTCTGAACAAGCTGGTTTAAAGCTCATTCACCAGTATGTTCTGGAGCCATAGTGCATGGAAAGCCTCTTCACACTTAAATGAGATAATAACTGAGAAATACCAGTTGGCTGCAGTCTCTTTATCAGCATATGCTGCTCCATGTCCTGGAGATTAAAATCACACACACATCTATACACGTAGCTTAGTATTCAGTAATGTTTTATTTAGAAAGGCATGAATACCAGAGTAAATGCATTCAAATAACTAAAGAAATAATTTATTTGAGTCAAGATCAATGGATTTTCCCTTTCATTCTCTACATTAATTTCTGAACTGAGTCTGAACTGAAGGAAAGGTCCTTCCTCCACGCCCTGAACCAGAAAAGATGACCTTCAGAAAAGAGAGTCAGTAAGTAATACAGCAATACATGATAAATGGTATGATGTGTGATCAGGGGATTTAAAGCCTGCTAGTGCCCTCAGGGTGTGACTGAGGGCTGTACCAGAGATTTTCCCATGTGCTTACTTTACTATGCCAGTTTTGCTCTTAAAGAAAGTTGGATGGTTTAAAAAAAAATTCAGCTTCTCACCATTGCCTCACAGACACAGTTCTAATCCTGTTTGATCTGTGTAGTCTGCTAACTATATCTCTGAGCTATTTTTCCAATAGAAATATTGAATTTCTCATATGTACAATTACAGGCATGCAAGTCCCAATAGGATCAAAGCCTGTGGCTTGTTCATGATGTAGAGCTACATTTGCAGCAGATTTCCTATTTTGGTATACTCACTGAATCCTTTTTGATGAAAAAAAAAATGCACTTACCTTGAATTCTACGAAAACCAGTGCTTAATTCATGTATACAAATATGTCCCTTATATGTATTAATTTGTTATATTAAAAGTTCATGTTGTATTCATATATCTCTGAAATTCTAGTTTTCTGAATTATTAGTGTTTCCTCAGTATCTTGCTCTCTCACCTGTCTGTGGTGTTTCTAGTAAAACTGACATCAGCTATTTAAGATTAAAAAAGAGGGATTTCAGGAGACTTCTGGAGGGAAGTCTCCACAGACTTCTGGATCTATTCTGAGCATGAGACAGTAGTTAAAGAAAGAAGAATAGGAAAAGTACAATTCATTTAGCCTATTCCTCTATAAAATTCAATTTTTTCTGTCAAAATAAGATACCAAAGAGAATGACTGTGACAGAAAAAAGATTTTTAAAAAAGCGAAAAACAACAACAAAGCAGAAGTATTGTCATTGAACCATTAATGCCTGAATTTTCAAGTGACCATTTTTGAGTGTGCTGCCATGCTTATGCTGATTCTATTTCAGATACATAACAATAGCAGTGGTTAATTGACACACATTCTGCTGCAAACATTAGTCTATTCATCCAAGAAATTATATGAGTCAATGTCAAAGTCCATTATTTGTGTCTTTAGTGCTGTGATTTATATGAAGGACCACTTTATTTTCCTCTATTTCCTCAATTCACCAATCACATCTAAATCAAGCTTCCACATGGATAAATTAGATTACACTCAAACATTTTCTATTCTCTTACCAGTGCCTCATATCACAATAAAATCTGACCACACAGTTTGCAGCAATAAATGATAAAGGAAATTCTTCTAACCCTATTTGGCAGAAAAATTCCTAAAATATGAGAACAAAAGAGGCAGCCAGCTGAACTGTGTTGCCTCCTCACAAAAATCAATACAGAAACAGGTTTGAAGTGCACTTTGTCGTTTACACTACAAGAATTTTTGCAAAATTTCTCAAGTTGACAATTTTGAAATAGTCACACTTTTCTTGGAGACTGAAATACAAACATAGAACCCTGCAACATGCAGTCTTGCAATTAATGGAAAATGGGAAAGAAAAGTAGAATAGCTCTAAAAGCATAAACATGGATGAGAGGAAAAGGAGAAGGAAAAAAGGAAGGAAATGTAGATCTAATAGAAATATCCTATTTTTTCAAAGCAAGGAATGTAATATTATTATAATTATGAACAACAAAAAAAGAAGACAAATGAAAAATAAACCTATGTGTGTAGTTTAACTTGACAGATTTTTCCGAAAAGTATATAAAACAAGGAAGTGTGAAGATACAAGAACTAAAACCAATGAAATAGATTTCTGATTTGCTTTTTGTGTATGAAGAAATAACAGGATCTGATGTTACAATAGATAACTGTATAACAGACAGTTACAGTATGAATTTGTTTCATCTACTTCCACATTTTCACTTGACCTACATTTTGCACAGAAGCTAAATCCATTTCTCTTATCCATAAGAATAATATTTCACTTTCTCAGTATTACTATACAATTTTTAATTCTATAAAATTAAAATTTTAACAATAATTTGTGTTCAAGAAATTAACAAATTATAAATTTTTAATGTCTTGTATTTAAGTTTTACTAAGTATGTTCTTGGATAATATTCTACAGGTGAGAAAGAGCTATCAAGAGTAAGCAAAAAAAAATTATTCCACTGAGCACCAGCCATTTGCCATCTCATTCTTTCATGGTAGTGATTTTTAAAAAAACTAAATAGCTTCATCAGTGTATTTTCATGCTTCATCCACACGCTGCCACTGTTAATTGCCATTGACAATTCAGAGAAAATTACATATATATTTTCTGGGTTCTTTGTATTTTATCTAACAGCATTTCCTCCTCCTTTGAAGACAACTAGAAACTTCACTCTGATGAAGAGCCTACTGCATTAAGAATGATCCTCTTTTCATGGAATAGCCTATTTTGTCACTGAGTGGTGTTCCTGAACCATTACTGTTAATTTACAATTTAATATGTTGCATGAGTTATTGAAATTGTCTTGCACTGTGGGGTTACCTGTTACTTGATTAGTCCTGAATTTCATTAGCCCTTCACCTTGACAAATAATAAGTAAGGCAAGTCAATATGTCTCAGAAAACACAGTGAAAAGTTTCACTGTGTAAGAATTTGCTGTATAATATGAGTACAGCTACTTTCCTGGTATTGACCATAATCTAATGATTGCTTTACAAGTGTTTGCATCTACTGACTTATAAATGCATTGGAACAATGAATGAAAATTCATTGGCACTGAAAAACAAAGTAAACAATTGTTCCTGAGAAGAAACTGTCTGACTAAAACCATAGAGCTCTCCTGCATCCCTAGAATCAATGGTATTTTCTTATTTAGAAAGATTAGCTTATCTGAGTAATAGCAATGCACACACATGCACAAACACCTATAAATATATCAAAGATGAGATTCATATATGCTCTTAGAAATATGTTTAGACATATGTTGTTGGCAGAGGTAGAATTGGGATGAATAACACCTGGGACATCTGGACGGAACCTATTTATGCAATTGGAGTTTAATGTGTGCTCTTTTATTATATGGGATTATTTCAGCCTCACAACAAAATGACATCTGTTTTTTAAAAGTTATATTTTCAGCTAGAAAAAAAACAGATTTTTTGAATCAAGGTCCCAATATTTTTTTTTTATCCCCTAAATATTTTTACTGAATCAGTATGCTTTGAAAACAAAGTGGTACAGACATAAAAATTGTCATTAGTTATTAAGTCAAAACCAAGGAACTTCCCCTCTATTCTTTGTCTGGATTACAGCTGAAACAACTAAAGAACCCTGTTCAGTACATGTTGTAGAATTTCCCTTTAAGTATGAGTATCCTGCAGAATCCTGAAAGGGTCATGATGCAAAAATTCTGAATGCACCCAGAAGAGACCTGGAATGTTCACTGAAACTAACAGAAAAGACTAAGAAGCTTCAGGGGGGTGGTGGGGGTGTGGAGTGGTGGAGGTAAACCAAAAAGTGAGACAGTGCAGCTAACAGCCTGAATTGAGGGAGCATTCCTTCTGCACAGGCCTTTCCCATATGTCCCATGACAATTCCCAGGTTCTCACCAGTTGAGCACCTGAGACTTGCATCCTATATTTCAATTCTCACTTTTTCAGAGGTTAATGAGTGCTCTCCACCTTTCTTCTTCTAGAAGTTATATTATCAAAGAGGAAGAAAAAAAATTTTCTGAAACCTATAATCTAGGTATGATCCAAACAAGCCTGGTGAGCAAACAGAGAAAAAAATTTGTCATTCATTTCAGGATCACAGATAAATGGATCATGGTAAAAGGAAAATCAGTTAATAACATCTGTATTAAAATTTTCCTCCTTTGCTGTGTTTATATTCAAATGTATTTTAGTGGTGGTAGAGAGAACTTGATTACTACATGGAATGACATTCAGCCACAAAGAGCAATTTAGTGCAATGCCATTCTTTCTCCAAATCACCATTAATTCAGAAAATCTTATTAAGAAAAGTATATTATAAAAAAAAAATAAAGAGCAAGAGTTTATTAAATTCTTGAAGGAATATACAGTTTTGATCATACATATATTTTACAACATATAAGCTTTGCAAAATAAGAGTGCCTAGCAAATTATACACTCCATAATAACTGTCAAATGGCCCTAGTTCTTATTTTAAGTCCAAAGGGATGCACTAATGTTAAATATGTTTTTAGTTTTGACAAAATAATTCTTGGTTTCTGACAGAATAATACAATTAGAGTAATATGCCCCTGATGTCAAAGCTGCATCTAACTGAACACTGCTTATTACTGTCAAGGAAAGCAGAAGTCAAATACATACAATATTTTTTAGCTCTGTCATCTAACACAGTATGGAATAGAAAGTTAGAAACTAATGTGGAAAATTTAAATCATGCTATAAATAGCTTTTAAAAAAAGTAAGCATAGTAAAATCAATTATGTATTGAACACGTGCAGAACTTGCATTACTGTCACAATTCTGTTAACCAAATAAAAGAGAATGTAATTACATGGAAATATGCCATTTACAGATTACCAACTTCACATTAAAAAAGTTGGAGAAAGTTAAGGGACATACAAACCAAGCATAACCAATTTCTATGTCAAAATTGTCACCATAATCTATTTGTATATTAGTACAATCATCAAAGTCCTAGCATCAACAAAATATAAATCACATTTCCATTGATTTTCTTTGAAGTAAGACTTCACGAGTGAAAATTTATTCTCTCTGAACACAGTTATATAAACTCTTCCTGAAGGGGAAACCTGGCTTACCTAGTTACTCCTTCATCACCTGTAGTTGTAGGGTTTTCACTGAATCACAGAACAGTTGAGGTTGGGAGGGAGTCCTGGAGGTAAAAGCTGCCTTCTGAGACAGGACCAGCTACAGCCACTTGCCCAGGACCATGTCCAGAAGGATTTTGAAGGAAAAAGTCCCTCCAAGAAGGGAGGCTTTGCAACCTCCCTGGGCAATCTGTGCCAGTGTTCTGTCATTCTCAGAGTGAAGTTCCCACACTTCACCTTG
Source organism: Chlorospingus semifuscus (assembly GCA_035048045.1). NCBI lineage: Eukaryota > Metazoa > Chordata > Aves > Passeriformes > Passerellidae > Chlorospingus > Chlorospingus semifuscus. The sequence goes on from JAWWMS010000001.1 coordinate 13,769,340, forward strand.
TCCCCATTGCCTGTTGTTGCTGAGCACCACTGAAAGGAGCCAGGCTTCTCCTTCTTTGCACCCTATCTTTAGATGTTTACACACATTGATAAGATCCCTTCTGAGCCTTCTCCTCTCAAGGCTGCACTGTACCAGCTCCGTGAGATCTGAAAATATCAACGTCACAAAAAAACAGGAGTTGCAGTGAAGGTAAATGAACATCTTATTTCAACGTCTGGGGACTGAAGAATAAAACTTGGTAGAGCTGAAGAAGACCCTGGGGGAAGAGAAGCCCCTTCTGCAGCAGTGAGCCACGAACTTCTCAATACTTAGTCTGAGATAAAATTACCTCAATGGGCTTTAGATGAGCAGGAATCTCTCCTTTAGAAACCTTGAGCATGTGGGGCCGACATATATGTGCTCAGCTGTCTGGGGGGAAGGCAGACTTTAGACCCAAGGTAGAGATTGCATGCCAGCCTTAATAACAAAGTCCAAATATGCACCTAGTTTTAGAATAAAGATGCTCTGGAATTCCTGCCAAGCAATGAAAACTCACCTTCATTTTGGAAAATTGTTGAATGGTTTAAATTAAAATTGTTTTGTAACAGTATTTCTGACCAGCTCCAGTTATTCTTGTAAAATTTGCACACTCGTTGTTGACACTTTAACAAGTTTCATATTCAGCTTTAAATACTAGCTTCTGAATATTCACAGACTATGCATTTAAGAAGTTTAATAGATATTTCTTTGTGACATTGCTCATCAAAATTATTGCTTTGCATTTGTAATTATATCTTATAAATGTGATTGCACGTATTTACAATAATTACACAATTATAGATAATTTCATGAATTATGGAAATACAAAAAGAGTGACTAAGCTTTACTGAAAGAAATAAGTAAATAAGCAAAATAAAAATGGCCTTAAGAAAGCTTTGAGAAAGTCAAAGGATTCTACACAATGTTTCTCAAATAAAGCATTTCCTTCCAAGATAATGTCATCTAATCCAAGCTATACAAATATATTGTCTGGCACACTGTTAAATTCCATGACAATTGCATTCAATTATGCATCTATAGTCTGAATACATATATAGTAATCCTCAGTATGAAAATCTACTGCTTCAAAACTTTAAAAGATATGGAATCTATAGTTGGAATGCATAGAGCTTATCACATTTCTTGTAGTCAATTGAATCTTCTCATAACAACCCAGAGGAGGGTGAACAGTGATCAAAATTATCATGATAATGCATCCTATACAGTAAAAATGACAGCAATGTCCATAGGGAAAAATATTGAAATTAAAACTTCTAAACTGCAAAAGATTGGGTTTGCTGCTATAACAAGAAAACACCAAATAATCAAGGAATTTATGTCCTTTTGGACTTAAGAAATAGCATAATTAATATTAGAGAAGACTCTTTTCTGAATCTCCAGTGTTTCTTTTCATGCACTTGCCTTACATCAACAACAGAATTGATGAAAATTAAAAATCATATAATGGTGTAAGAGCAATATGTACACCTAATCTTCTCCAGCTAGACTTAGGGATATAAATGGATGTAAATAAATTGATCCCAATGCTGAAAATATTTATGCATATGCCTAATTTTTTTATTTGTACTTATATTATTGTATTTTTACCACAAGATATCCAACATAAATGTTTAAATCTACTCCTGATAATAGTCTTCATTTTATGATACTGTAAAATTCATTTTATGATACTGTAAAATTCATTTCTGTATATTTTAACAATACAAATATCTCACGTAAGTGTACCAGATATGATTAGAATTTCCAGATTTTTCATATGGGTTAAGTGAATATGAATAGAGACATTATAGAAGCTCAGCAGATAGCTTGTAATTAATTAAGCTATTACAGATAGTTCATACTTGATAATGTGCTCTGTGCAGCCCAAAACTACATAAAAAAAAAGTGGTTTAATTTCATATTGAAATTTTATGTGCCACACCTGCAATGATTTTGATAGGGAGCAAATGTAGAGTAATACACTAGTGAGCCAGGCTCTGTGTGTATAACATGCTCTTTTTTAATATAAATGTTTTTAATGGGGTTTTATGGTGTTTCAAAACCAAAAAATGGTAGCAGCGTATTCCACATGCATGGGGCTACACAGTATGCAAAATAGCTTGAATCCTTTTAAAGATATTGGAGCACTGAGTGATTCCAAATCTTATGATCACAGAAAAACTAAAGATTGAAAACTTGTATTATAGTATTTTAACAAGATGTCACCACAATTCACAACTTTCTGCATGGCAGAAGCAAGGTCAGGTCAGGAAAATAGTACAGTTGTATTGAAACACACAAACAGCACCTGTAGGCAGTAGCACAAATAGTGCCATGGAAGGTTTAAAACTGGAAGGAGGAAAATGTTGTTGTTGAAGCAAGAAGAAAAGTCACAAGTGACACACTATACTAGCAAAAATAATGATTTGCAGCAGGAGTGAATAGAAATTCACTGAAAGAAATAAAATGTTAATCTAGAAATAGAAAATAATTTTGGTGCTGACAGTTCATCTAAAGTTCAGATGCATGCCAAATCTACAAATGCACAGTCTCAAAGGACTTAGCTGTACCAATTACAGGAGTACAAAAATACAAAATAATACAAAATAATCTTGTCACCAAGTATGACCAGGTACTTCCACTTCAGTTTCTTTATTCCATTCAATATTTCAGTTCAGCATTGTACCTTACCTTAATTTGGCACTGCAGTAAACCCACACTGATTTATCATTTCAAGAACCCTTGATTCTATACAATTCATTAAATTCAGTCAATATAGTAGCAAGATTCAGGAACAAACACATGCAGCCTACTTTAAATAAGTCCTCTTAATGGATTATATAGTATACATAATTAATTTATAATATTATATGTATTATTATATTTATATTCTGAAAATGAATTTAGCAGTTGGCAATAATTACCTTGCAAAGGAACATTTATTTAATTATTAGGAATTACAAATAAAAACTTCAATTAATATTTGGTCTTTGATAGGTATCTTTGCCGTATTAACTCAGGAATATGAACTGTGACCCTGCGATAGCATTTCAAGAAGAGATGGTATCAGATTACTCTGCAAGTCCTTAGACAGCTTCCAGTTAGTCAGTGGAAAGCATATTTTCCTCATCTCACACTGAAATAAATGGGAATCTTGCTATCAACACTTATGTGAGGTTAATCAGTTTTGTAATTCCTGTGGCCAACACTTTAGTTCTGAAGATGAGTCCAAGTCTACTGGCATTAAAAAATAACAGGTATAAGTTTTCATATGTGCTGACATAGTAGGAATTTACAAGTAGAGGCTGAGGAGGTGGAGAACAGGACTATGCTGAGCAAACAGAAAGCCTTTTCAGAAGGGCTTAAAATCATCAAAACAAACAAGCTCTCATTGGCTCTCAGAAGAGGTTGTGCAGAAGCAGAATAACGGTGGTCACCAGGGTATCACGGCATTTTCTTCAAATTTAAGAAATTTACATTTAGTGCAGGATATTAACATTTTGCTCAGTTCAAATTTAGCCTGACTTCAATAAATCATCAACACTGTTGGCTGTGAATTCTCTAATGAAGTATTTTTCTCCCTGTAAAGTGTCTCTATTCTCTAAATCAGGCTTTCGCCATAGTGTATTGGCTTAATGACAGAGCAAGTAGGGTTTTGAGACAACACTGCCTATTAGATTTCCTCCCAAAACTGTTTTGCTTTCTTCCAACTCTCAGCCCTGAATCTTCTGCCTGTGCAACTGATGCTGACTGAGGAGTCCTGGGACTTCATAAGGCCACAACTTGAGTGAGCCACGTACTGAAATCAGCTCTAGAACAACAGTTACGTACAAGCTCCTGGCTCATATGCAGATAAATAAGTCAAGTCCAGCTTAATGATCACACCAAGTGTATGACTGGACTGCCTCAGGCTTGCTCTTGTTTCACTTCAGATAATGAGCTGTGGCTGTTCAAAAAGGAAGTCTGAATTTTCTTTAAAAACTCTGTAGTGGAGTCTCAGTTTCCTGGAAATAACTATTATTCCACTGTGATAGACAAAATGGAAAAAAGAAAGATAAAAAAGACAGCTAAAGTCTATCTACCACTTTCTCCCATACATAGACAGGATTCCACTCCTGAAATGTATTTTAAAAAATCCACTGGGGGCAAGAAACTAGAAGTAATACTGCCAGATTCTGGAAACAGTGAAGACATGTTTAAGACTAGTAGTTCAGTAGCTAACAGGGCCCTGATAGCTAAAATGTCCAGAGCACTACTGCTGCAGAATAGGGATCATCACTGAGCCAAGAATTTTGATTAGTGAGAGATGTCCCTGCCCATGGCAAGGGGGAGTTGGGACTCAGTGACCTTTGAGGTCGATTCAAACTCCTTAACATTCTATGATTCTATCTACTGCCACAAGCATCAAAATACTACTACCTCAATCAAGAATCTCAAGACAAAGGAAAGTTTGCTCCTAGTGTAGCTCTTACTAGATATTTCATTCTTCAAGTACAGAAATGCAAACTGTCTAATGCTGTATTCATGTTATGTTTGCAGTCAGACAAGTATTATGTAACCCAATCTTTAAAGTCTTTGGCTTTTGAGAGAGTTTCAGATGAACATGAGGGATAAAACCTCTTTCAGTTCCCCAGTATAAATGGGCAAGTGATAGTATTTAGAATTACTTATTTGGACAAATGAAAAGTAGTATTTTACTGAAGTGAATGCAATATGGCACACCTGGAGGACCAGCTAAAGCTGTGATCTAATGCTTGCTTGGTGAAGAACTGGCTGAATGACAGAGCTCAAGGGGTTGCAGAAAATAGGGCTACACCTGGCTGGCCACTGGCCACCAGCTGAGTTCAATTCTAGAGCCAGTTCAATTCTAGGGCCAGTTCTGTTCAGTGTATTTGTCAATTATCTTAATGCAAGAGTTAAATTCACCATTAGCAAGTTTGCTGTTTGATACCAAGCTGGGAGGTGCTATTGGGCCTCCTGAGAGATAAGAGGCATTATCCCTCCTCTTATCTCCATGTGCAGATAAGGATATCCCTCAGGGGCGGGGGGGGTCTACATAGATTTGAGCATTTGGCAAACCTTATTGGGATGGAATCTAACAAGCCAAAATGCTGGATCCTGTACCTGGGAGGGAGTAATGCTGGGCACAAGTACAAACTGTACTTGTGGAGGAGTGGCTGGAGGGCAGCCCTGCAGAAAGGGATCTGGGAATGCTGGTTGGCAGCAGGCTCAGTGTGAGCCAGACCTGTGTGCCCAGGCAGCCCAGAGGTCAAACCCCATCCTGGGGGCATCATAAACAGCATCATCAGCTGCCAAAGGAGGTGACTATCCTCCTGTATTCAGCCTTGGTGTGGCTTTACCTTGAGTACCATTTCTGGGCCCTGCAATTCAAGAGGGATGTAGAGTTCCTTGAATGCATCCAGAGGAGAGCAACAAAGCTGGTGAAAGGGCAGGAAGGCATATCCAACAAGGAGCACTTAGGGACTCTGGGCTCATTTAGTTTGGAGAGAAGGAGGCTGAGAGGCGGCCTCATTGCTTTCCACGGTTTCCTGAGGAGGGAAGTGGAGAGGGACGTGCTGACCTTTCCTTCTTTGGATCTAATGATAGGATGTGTGGTAATGGTTCAGTTCTGTATCAGGGAAGGTTCAGACTGGACATTAGGAAGTGTTTCTTTTCTGAGAGGGTGGTCAAACACTGAAGGAGGCCTCATGGAGAAGTGAGTGTCAGTGTTTCGGAGAAAGTGACCACTCCCCTACACTGGGCACTTGTGAAGCTGCACCTCAAATCCTGTGTTCAGTTTTGGGCACTCCACAGACATTGAGGTGGTGGAGATTTTCCAGAGAAGAGCAGGGAAACTGAGGAAGGATCTGGAGCACAAGTCCTTCGAGGAGTGGCTCAGGTAGCTGGGAGTGTTTAAGCTGGAGAAAAATAACTCACGGGAGACATTCTCTCTATTACTGCTTGAAAGGAAGATTTAGCTAAGTAGGGGTTAGGCTCTATTCCCAAGTAACAAAAGACAGGAAGAATGTCCTCAAGTTGCACTAGGGGACATCTAAATTGAATTTTAGGGTAAACTTCTTCACCAAAAGGGTTATCAAATACTGGAACAGGCTGTCCAGAGAAGTGGTGGAGTCACCAGCCTTGAAGGCATTTCAAAGACATTTAGATGTGGCGTTTAAGGACATCTTTTAAAGGTTGACTTTGCACTGTTAGGTTTTTTGTTGGACTCAATTATCTTAGAGTTCTTTTCCAACCTAAGTGATTCTATGATTCTATGAATAAGAAATTGAATTAAAGTTCACATATAAAAATTTAATCAGGAGGAGATTACAATAAACACTATTTCTCCATTTTAATTAAAAGCATTATTTCTCAGTGGTTTTTTACCAAGTGAAAGTTTGGTATTTCTGGAAATATTTAGAGTATATTTTTTAATTCTTCCTAATGCTAGGAGAATGAAGGTTTAATGATCTGATTACACTTTAATTGCAAGTATTCCTGTCAAGAAAATAATTTGATGCTGCCAAACGTAGCAGGCATGCACTAACATATCAAGGATTCAGTATAGGAGTTGAAAAGCAGAAGATAAGAAAAGTATCTCTAAAAAATGCCAGATTTTCATAGGTTGAACTTCTGAATTCAAGGACAGGTTGGTAACATATAGCCCACATTACAGTATTATGAAACAAAAGGCACAAGGCAGGGAGAGAATCTGTCCAAAGCATAAGTGTGGGATCACCAGTAGCTGTTGGAAATTCTTTTGTCCTTTACATTACAACAAAGACAACATGTAATGAAAATGTATACACCTGAAGCAGTACATTCTAAATATCAAAAGTAGGTTGCAACATACACCAGGGAATTGGAAATACGATTCTCACCTCTTCCTACTAACATTAAAAGATTAGTAGAGACAATGAAAGTGATTCCCCCATTTAATATCCTCTGACAGAAACAAGAGCAAAACACTCTTCCACTGTGAAGTATGATTTGTGGCAAACACAAAAAGAAGTAAAAAAAGATATTTGAAAGGTATGGCTATATATATTAGCAGCATTACAGAAAATATTGCAGTACACTGAGGGAGTGTTGCTTTGGCCCTGATGGTCTAGCACTATGGGCAGGAAAAGGTTTTTCAGGAGAGGTAATTGCTTTCATTAGACCAGATGCTATAACTGAAAAAAGCAGCACATGGTCTTGAGAAGTTCTGTGCTGTTTCTAATCGTGCCATCTGATGAAAGAACCTGTCTCTCTCTACAGTCTTGGCTGGGGAAACTATTAGTCCACCACCTGCAGACACATGGAGAAATGCTTCTGAAACTTATATCCTCCCATATGATTTTAGAGCTTGAGCTTACTGAAAAAATATTACAGCTAGGTATTGAATTGACTCAGTTCATTTCCCTGGGTAGATCAGAAACATGATAACTGGCTTTTTAGAAATGGAATTCCGGTATCTTTTGACAGATTCCCAAAGTACAAAGAAAGGTATAAAAACAGTCATTGATGAAAACGTACATAGGGCAAGTTTTATCTGAATACACCAGTAGAAGGTCTCTTCACTCTTTGCAAAGGTCTTTAAACTCAGATGGAGAACAAATTTTTGCTGCTCACCTGCTTTAACTGTTTCATCACACATATTCAGAAGCAGGTATATTTAATAACAGGGGTGTTTGTTGCCACAGAAACATATGTTGTTAAAGCTGCTCTGAAGCAGAAGTTGTAAAAAATATTTGTAGATAAAGCAGATAAACCAAGCCTCAAAAATAATCTGAATTTTTGCAAATCAGCAGTGAAATTACTTTTTAAAACTAAATTCATGTTCTGGAGCAATGCAAAAGTGAGGATATACTATTTTACAGGTTGAAAAATTAGGAAATAACATATAGTCCTAAACTAGTCAAATATGTGCCCTAAATAGCATTGTATAATATTAACTGAAGGAGAACTAGGTCACTAAATTATCAAGCAAGCACAGAAATGGTTGCCTTGAGACAGACATCATGTAAAATAGCAGGCTGTCAGTAGAAAATCTATGACAGCCTTTAGGGACATGGAAATAAAATGATAACATGGCTAAAGCTCATTTATAATTGCCAAATTAAGTTATTCAATTATTGATGCAACAATGGTCAGTGTCAGATTGTTTTTCCCTCATCTGTCAGTCTCTTAATAAAAGTAAGGATCAGGGAGATTGACCTCTCCAGCTTTTGACTCTTCATGTAGCAGGAAGATATTAGCAGTAAATAATTACAACATTTTGCACAAATCACTCAAATAAGGAACCAAATATCTCTGTTTGTTCTCCATAGAAACCATACATACAGGAAAATTTTACTGAGATATTACTTACAGCACCTTTCCTTACTGAGACAGAAAACACTGTTACAGTTCTAAACGTTTTAGTATATTTTTCTGTTTTCTAAGATCAAATCATTGGTTAGGTATTTCAGGTTTATTTATTGTTTATAGTATCAGTGCCATAAAATATATACTTAACATCAATACAATTATACTTCTGATGGCTTCAATTTGAAGTGCCAAGTTTATGCTAAGTGTGGGTAAAAAATAACTTGATCAGAAACCAAGAGTTTATTGCTTTTCTCATTTTTAGCACTGTGATGTCCACATTTCAGATATTCAATGGCAAAAGGAGCAGTAGGGGCAAAATATTCCCATTTATTTAAAATAGGTATCTACCTCATTCTCTATTTAAAACTTACAATCTTCATATGTTGCTTAAATAATGTTAATCTGATAATTCTGTCCTTTTCAGGCAAACAGATCTTCACACCATTAAGACTCAGGCCCTCTGTACCCAAAGATGACTTGGACATTGTCTCATAAAGCTTTTGAAATGAAGACTTTAAAAATGAAACACTGGTTTCAGTGACTTCTGTTCAGAATAGAAATGATCAATGACCCAATCAGGGTAGAAAGGATGCAGCACAAGGACCAGTACCTATGATATTCACTGCCTTGCTGGATCAATACTTGAACTGCCTGTTAAAGTCTAGTCCTGGTAGGTAGAAATGGCAAATAATTGTAATCTGAAAAGTATTTGATGAATTACATGGAGCTAATAGAAAATCTCAGTAGAGCCCAGTAGCTCTGTTACAGGTAACTATATAACTAGAGCCATCATCACAACTGGCGTTTCTATATCTATTCCAAGACAACTAAGAATGAAATATACAGATGATGAAGACTTTTAAATTCAGTGAATAGTTTTTCTTTTAAAATTTGTATGTCACTGTGATTAACATGGTTTCCTCCCTGATCAATCTAGTATAAAACTATTGATGATACATTAGCTACTAAAATGTCTAAATCTACTTGTTCTTAATGCTTTGCTCTCACAAGATGATTCTTACATGAACAAAAAGAGAAATCAATCAGAGAGTATGGAAAATCACTAGGTATTTCTATCTGTGATGTAACTTCCCAGGGAGATGCAAACCCTCTAACTTTAAGAGTAGTTTCTGAACACTTAAAACTCACACAAGTTAATACCATGGTCCTTCCTTATGAAGGATCTTAAGAAGCACATATGGAACTGAACCTAACACCAATTATTGACTATAACAGTACAGAATGCACATCTCTTTTGTCACATAAAAATATTTTTACACCATGTGATTTTATTGCACAGTGAACCATTGCCTGATTTCTATAAAATTAAAATATTGCAGAAGAAAAGCATATCTAGGGAATAGATAACAGTAATGACAGCCAACATGGTCAACACCCTATTATTTGCCTTGATTGAAGACTTTAGAATTTACAGCATTTGACATTTAGTACATTAAAAATTTATAATAATATTTGTATGATTTTATTAAATAGTCCATATTGCAGTACGTGAGAAACTATTATAGATAGATGATAGATAGATAGATAGATAGATAGATAGAGAGATAGATAGAATAGAAACTATTTTATCTATATATATATATAAATTAT
>JAWWMS010000001.1:13779478-13795157 GCA_035048045.1 Chlorospingus semifuscus
ACATCTCGAAATTGCAGGTAACCCCTGTGAAGGGAGAGAGAATGATTTTGCACAAACACAGGCACAGCAAATGATAAGAATTTTTTTTCCTTTCTCTGAGGTTCAGAGAATGTGAAACCCAGAAATATTCTTGGGAAGATGTACCTTGCTTTTCTCTGTGAAGAGAAATGGGCTACAATGACCAGTGGTAGTATATACTTTCTCCTAATGCTCAGATATTCTGAAAAACTGTAAATTTCTACAGTAGCTGCAAAAAGACTGGCTGTTCATGAACTGATAGAATAGGTTTCATGTCATTGTAGGAAACCATGACACTCTGACACTTCTATGCTAGGTTACAAAGATTATAGCTGTGTACAGAGGAAAAAAAAAGAATTCCTGCTGTGTGATATGTAACCAGTTGAAATATTGTTGGAAATACCAAATAAAATGACAGAGTAATAGAACTGCAAAACTGTCAAGGTTGGAAAAGATTATTGAGCCCTGCCAATTAACCTAGCACTGGCTTAATACATATCCACAAAGGCTACATCCACATATTTTCTTTAAGGCTTCCAAGGATGGTGATTCCATCACTTCCCTGTGCAAACTGTTCCTGTCCCTGAGCACCCTTTCAGTGAATAAATTTTTCGTAATGATCAATCTAAACCTCCCCTGGTGCAACATGAAGGCATCTCCTCTTGTCCTGTCATTTATTCCTTGGGAGAAGAGCCTGACCTCCACCTGAACTAAAACCTCCTTTCAGCTGGTTGTAGAGAGCAAGAAGGTCCTCCCTGAGCCTCCTTTTTGCTCAGCATAAACACCCCCAGCTCCCTCAGCCACTCCTCGTCAGACTTGTGTTCCTTTCTCCAGACCCATTCCAGCCCCTCAATGTCTTTCCTGTAGCGAGGGGCCCAGAAGTGATCCCAGGATTGGTGGTGTGGCCTCACCGTGGGACAATCCCTGCCCTGGTCCTGCTGCCACACCACTGCTGATCCAGGCCAGGCGCCATTGGCTGTGTTGCTCCCTTGGGCACCCCTGGGCTCATTTTCAGCTGTTGTCAACTTCACCCCCATTTCTTATTCCAGCTTTCCAGCCTCTCTGTCCCAAGTCTTGTTGTGGTACTGCCTGGGGTTGTTCTGAACCAAAACAGGACCTGGCACATGGTCTTGTTGAACCTCATACAATTGGCCTCAACCAATCAATTCAGTTCATCCTGATCCCTCTGCAGAGCCTTCCCACACTCCCATCCAACTTGATGTCATCTGCAAACTTACTGAAGATGAATAAGAATGTTGAATTTGTCAAATCTTCAAGACTTCCTTGTGGATCTTCAAATTCAGAAACCTTTTAGCACAAGGTTGACATTGCCAAGGTGTGAGCGGTATGCAGAATAGCTTTGTATTAGCTTTTCTGTTCAAATCTTCAATCCAATTTGGGTACTAAAAACAAACAAACAAACAAACAAAATCATTACAAGAGACTTGAGAAGAAGTGCACAGTTGAGTAACAATCACATGAGATCTGCAATAATGGATATAAATTCTGATTTTTTTAGTAGTCTCAAAACAAAGGGAAATAAAAGTGGAACAGAAGCACATGGATTTAAATAAAAATAGTATATTTGTAGCTGTCGCCAGTTAAATAGTTAGTTTTTGGATGATGATTTTTGCTAAAAAAAAAAGTTTGGATGATGATTTTTGCTAAAAAATGTATAGATGTCTGTAACACACATTCATATTTGTTTATATGAAGTTAGATGGGTGTGAGTGTAAAATACAGCCTTGGTAATACCAACATGCACAGCTAAACTGAGATTATAAAGTGAGGTAACACAGAAGAAAAACTTTTACATTTAAGTGTACAGAAGATATATGGACATCTAAAATATTGCACTGTAAGTGTCAGAAGTGGCAAGTAAACAGCCTATATGTCTACTGCAAACTTTTGGAGAGATGTTCTTTACTATTTTAGATTTCAGAATTAAACATGATTCACATATTATCTTAATAAACCACATAGTTCTAATATAACTTCTACACCTAAAAAAGGAAAACACACGGGAAAGCTTCCCTTTTATCCTTGTAAATCTCAACCATCGCGAACAGATCAGTCCAGAAGTACACAACTAGAGGCTCTCATGAGAAAATTAACAAAAAACAATTTAAAAATTTTCAGATGTGTTTTATTATTATTAGCCACCTTTTCCTCTGCTTTTGAATTGTTGGGCACCCAACACTGGTTAGCTAAGTCATGGATGATTTGCCAGTGGAATTTTTATTTGATAAAGTTATGAATAGGAATTAAATTGAACACTTTCCCATTAAGTCTCTAAGCTGATAAAGCTGGAAAATATTATAGATGAGCTTGTAAACATCAGTGTAACAAATTCTGCAGTGTTCATTTCTATTTTAGCAGTTAATTATTTTTCTGATTATACTGGTAATTCTGTCTCCACCCTTTGCCAAAGTGTTTATAAACTTTCTATGGCAAGTGTTGTTTCATGAAAACAAAACCAAAGTTAAACAAACAAAACACCTACTAATCACCCCACAACAACAACAAAAACAACCAGAGAAACAACCAAAAAGACCCCCAAAACCACATGAAACAAAACCAAGAAACGTCACAATGCATATAATTCTGAAACAGAACACCATGGCACATGCAATTCTGAAGAACCCATCTTAGCAGAGCTTCCATGTGATGTTTTGGCACAAAAGTGATTACTAAACTACTTGTAAAATTTTATTATTTCTGGAATAACTCAAGCGGAATTTTTTGAAGAGACAGAATATTATCAGCCCTTTTGTCTCTCTTCCTACCACTAAATCTACATATAAGCAGAAAAAATATTTTAAAAAGTCCCAAAGAAAACTCCCAAAAAACCAAACGAAGAATAAAAAGTTCTGAACTTCAATGCCTTTTTTGCTGGAGAGAAGCAAGAAAACATTTTTGAAAGCACTGAATTCAGGTTAGCTGATTTTTAATTCCATGGAACAGAGAAATGGTAATTTTATGTTAGAGATACATTTCTGATAAATATGCAACACTAATGAAAACAAGGTTGTAATCTTCCTTTAACAGCACAATTCAAATGATTCTAAAACACATGAAGTTTTAGTAAAATTAGCTATGTACTGTGTCTGTAGGTGAATGTCTGCAGTAAATATGAAACATTTGCAAGTAAATATGAACTCTTTCTACATTATTTTGCCACCAAGATTGATTAAACACAGATTTATTTTAAAGAAATGAAATATTAATTTGCATCACTACGTCATGAAAACCTATTATATTGGTCTGAAATTTCTTTCCCAATTATTTACAAATGTCTAAGAACCAGAGGTTAAAGTTATGCTGGTATAATAATTTGCTGTCTTATTCATGCAGAAGACAATTATTAATGACTGCCATTACCACAGTTAAAATTCAGACAGTTAATCTTATTTATGAATTTGAATGTACTCATTTTCCATGTTTGTCACATATAAAAGTGAGGAGTGATTTGGAATTTGCTAACAGAAATACACTTAGGAGTATTAGTATTTAAATTGCAAGAGGATTATAATATTGCAGAGACAATAGATGCTTTCTAAACACCTGCTTACTAAATTTTTTATCAATGTCTCATTAAACCAAATATGGGAGCATAATGGTTTTTATTTTGTTGGGTTTTCTATATACTGTTTGGTTGCTTTCTGAGACTTTCCCAAGTTGTTCATCTTGAGGATCATGTCTATTACCTGAATGCGTTTTTCTGTAGCTCAACAGAAACCTCAACACTGCATATTCAATCACCACTATAACAGCACACATGAAACATATTTTCTTCCAAATACAGAAAAACAGTGTATAGCATTCCCAGTTTAACTCCATCCAGTTTCAGTGGAACTGTGCTTTTACAAATATGAAAAACAACCTTGCTGACTGAGTTCCTGATGTCAAGCAGTCTTTTTTTTTATTTTATTTTGCAGTGTGTCACAAAGACAATTGTTTTGCTCAGTATTTGTAACTGATTTTAATGCTGTCTTTAATGGATAAATGCTGTTTCCAAACAGCTCTCAGATTCTTGGATTACTGAATTTTGGATCATTGGACTTTGGGCCCCAGTATCTACATCCTGCTAAAATACATATATATCTAGAGGTGGTGCAAAATTAACATGAATAATCTGGGGTGTTTTCTTTGATAGCTCTATAGTTTAGATATTTCAATAAATGTTGTGGGAAGAAGAATTGACACATTTCTACACAACATGGAAACTGAAATCAAAATGAACACTGAGAAAGGGTTTTTTCTCATTAAAGAGATTGATTTTTTTAAAAAGTACATGAAAATAAGGACTTTTCTAAACCTGATTTGATAGCTACTATTTTGTATTATAAATTAAAATTCATATTCGTTGTTCCTAGGAAAACTGAAGATAATAGAGAGAGTTTATAACTCAATCTACTTTCAGAAAGTAATATAACATTGTTCTTTTAAGCTTTAATTGTCCCAGGGTACCTAAGAACTCATTGCAAACAAATGCATAGCCTTCAATCCCCATGTGTAAAGTGAATTCAGTCCTGTGTGTGAAACATGACAAATACATAGCAGAGATTTTTATATTTCCTTCCCAGTATGACCTTATAGTACTTAGTATATATGAATATTTTTAAACTAAATTTTTAAAAATGTTACTTTCAAAAACGATCTATGTCAATGTCATCAATACACTTAAAATCATCAGTTAGCCATATTTAGTGTTGAACAACAAATAACTTCAAATGTAAGTGACCATGGAGCTCAGTTCTCCATTTATTTCTCATTAGAAATTGTTTTTCTCACTGTGTAAAACCAGAACATACACAGTGGCAAATACTGCATAGAACATTTCCCTTGCATTTAGCAGCCTGCCACATTTTAAAGAGATTTTATGTTTTGAACATAAAAAAAACCCCTGGTTTTATAGAGATCTTGTCAAAATTTCTTTCTGTGAATCTATTGGCAATTTTTCATTTCACTTGCAAATAATTATGTCTGGAAAAAAAAAATCAAGTCAGTAGCCTACAAGAGCACCTTAAATCTATATCGATACTAAAAATAAGAGAAAGCTAGCTTCCAATACATTGCAAAAATTATTATTTCAATGGATATTTTTAATTAAGAACTCTATTACATGCATTTTACTGCTGTGCAGGTTTCTCAAGGTTATTTGAAAATGACTGGTTGTCATAGCAACTGAAATTTCAAAAACTCTGTCCTAATTTTCCATTAGGAACATTAGTCGTCTATCATGGAATTTGAGTATGCTAAGAAGAGTAGCAGGGAATGTATCAGGTTCAAATTTCCAAGCACAAAGGTCTGGATGCTCAGCAAACCTTTGCCAAAATTCAAAATGTGAATTTTTGTCCTTTTCAAAATGTGAAGCAAAGATAGCATTGCATTGCCTTGTCTTTTGAATTTGGTGTTATCACAGGCTGTTTGGAATCTTATTTCAGGAAGTCTGGTTTTTTCTGCAACTAAAACATTGAATCAAGAAGCCAAATCTTGAAAGGAAAGAACACTGACAAATTGAAGAAAGTTTTATCCAAGGAAAACATGCATGTGTTTAATGTCCAACAGGACTGAAATAAACATCAAATCTTTTAATACAAAGGAAACCACAGCTGCTTATAACATCAAGGGTTGTGATACACTTGAATACATATCTCTTGAGGGAGAAAAACAACTAAAAATATTAGATGATGCTTCTTCTACTGCCTGTATCTTCTCCCCCTGTATTTAATGCCAGAGGGCCACTTCTCAAGGAGATAGCAATGGAGATATTTCATTACCTGGAATTTATAAAGGGGAACATTTTCACCACAAGAGCAGACAGCAGCTTATGATAAATGACAGAATTTTGCCTTTCCATAATACAATGTATTTCTTGTAAAACCTAGCTTGGTCTCTGTAATCTTCATCTATACACTTTTAAACAACTAACTTCTTTCCCTCACTTGCATTCATTTTTCTGTGCAAGTCATCAAGGTTTTAGGGTGAATTCTTAAATGAGTTATTGTCTGATTTTACATTTGAGCAGTTTGCTGCAATTTTCCTGTCCCAAAAACATCCAAGGAGCCATCTTTCAAGTTCAACTCAGAACAACAAAGAAATAAAGGAATTAGATCAATATTTTAATAGTAATATAATGCAGTGCTAAACCAGAAAAAAACCTTAGAAGCAATGAGTAGAAGTCACAAGAAGTTTAAGTGCACAAAGATCAATAAATTTGTTTATGTGTTGCCTGTTTTTATGAGAAGCATAAAATGAGTCGCTGCATTGTACAGCTAATATCATAACTGGCTCCTCAGGACATGGAATTTCTGGAGCAAGTCCTGAGGAGGCCACCAAGTTGATATGAGGACTGAAGCACCTCAGGGAGACAGGCTGAGAGAGTTCAGGCTGTTCCTGCTGGACAAAGAAAAGGTTGAGTGGAAAGTTCAGAGCAGCTTTACAGTATCTAATGGGCCTCTACTGAAGCTGACTTTTCATCAGGAACTGTGGTGACAGGACAAGGGGAAACGGCTCTACACCGAAAGATGGGAAATTTAGGTTACATGGGCAGAACAAAAAATTCTTCCCTGTGAAAGTGGTGAGGCATTGGCACAGAGAAGCTGTGGATGCTCCATCCCTGAAAGTGTTCAAAGCCAGGCTGGATGGGGCTCTGAGAAACCTGTTCTAGTGGAAAGGGTCCCTGCCCATGGTAGGAACTGAATGACTACATTGCAGTAGTTAAAAATTTCATCAGACAGACAATTAATCAAACAGAATTCTAACTGACATTTCTCAAAAGATTATTCTAGGAGAATACAATGCACCTTTGGGGGTTTTAACTCAAAGAAATCAATATATTTTTCCAAAAGTTCTTATGCATTTTTGATAGAAAAAAGATCTTTATTGTTCAGTATTTACACTCTGGATCTCTCTTGACACATTAAAAGGAATATAAGTGTAAGTCTGGTGGGTACACACTGATTACCTCAATTATGTATGAGGAGGTTTATTATTAGAAGCAAATTATCAGAAGCAAAGGAAAATCACAGAGAATTCTTACATATTATAAATACACTGGTCTGATGAACAGTCAAATTGAGAAGAGCACACAATCTGGTGAACAGGACCGGACTCCAGCAGATTTAAAATTTTAAATTTAAATAAACAGCGTATTTTATTTCATATGGTAATATAATCTAGGTAGGACTCTCCTGCTAAATTTAAGATCATCTACAATATTCATTGGGGTTAAAAAAATGAGTAGAGCACATTCCTCAAGACTGTAATATGTTTGATTTTCCTTCTGAATGCTTAATGGCCATCCATTCTATGAGAAGGCAACAATAAACATGGGAATATCTAATGACCCTTAGTGACCTTAGATGAGCATATACTTTTTCATTAACTAGATATATTCCTGGAAAAATACAGCTGCATGAAAACATTACTTATTTATATCAGAAAATATAAATTCTATATATTCTATAAAATATAATACTCTACAAGTCAATAGCCTGTAGAGTAGCAGCAAGGCAAAAGATGGAAAGTAGAAAAAGAAACTTTTGAGGTAGTCTTTGAAGACAGCACATAAAGTCATCAGAGAAAAAAATGTAGTATAGGTCAGGGATATCAGATGAATGGATCAAAATACATTAAAATATAAAGACAGCAAAATTTCCAACGTTTTTTCCAGTCAGGTTTTCAGAGAGTTCTTTCCAAACAAAACATATTAGATGCCCAAATTAAACAATCACATTATGTACATAGCAAATTAGAAAGAAAAAATTTTAATCATTTGTGATAGGTCACATAAGTCAAGCCAGGATGTCAAATGTATACCTTTACATATACATTCAGAAACATCAAGGAGAAGCCTGAATGTCAGGTGTACGTGTCCATGAAATATGGACATGGCAATAGAAATTAGCAAATATACTTCAATAAAAAGACTCATCAAGTACTAAGCCAAGCACCTACTAGCACAAAACACTTGTATAAACTGTTGAACAAATATGCTCATATAACTAACATCACATTAAAAGTCACAGATTTATCTGCAAGCGAAATGTTGAACATATGAAGTTTGACTGTCTCTTTTTAAAAAATTACTGTAGAAATTATTGACTTTCTGAAGAAACAACATCTGTTGATTGCTTGATGGCATATGGAACAGTTAACAATTAAATTTGTATTGGGCTTTCCTGGCAAGATTTGGGTAGTGGGAGGGCTACAGGGGTGGCTTCTGTGGGAAAGTGTCAGAAGCTTCTTCCATGTCCAGCAGAGCCAATGCCAGCTGGCTTCAGGGCAGACTCACCGCTGGCCAAAGCTGAGCCCTGAGATAGTGTATTATACAAGAAAAGTTATTGCACATGAGCAACTGTGGATGCCGTGGGACAGAGAGAGAGAAACTGTGAGCATTTCTCACAGCGGCTTGTGAGAAATTTTAGGGAGTTGGAAAGATGTGATAACTTGTTAAGTATAAACAATTGGCAGGTGGTGTTTTTCTACTTTATTTTTCTGTTCCTCTCAAGGACAGTGTGTGAGGAAGATGTTTTTGTTAACCAATAGGATAGAACCTATTGTACCACTCTAAAAACAGCGTGGTTCTTTTGAATAAAGCTTTCTTTACCTTTTCTGCAATCCTGCCTCTCACCTGTTCCTGTCTCAATCTCGCCGCAAGAGCAACAAGCAACTTCTTCCACAGAGCAGGACTGAGAATGTGTGAGAGGAAAGCCCTGCAGACACCCAGGACGGTGCAGAAGGAGGGGCAGGAGGTGCTCCAGGAACCAGAGCTGAGATTCCCCTGCAACCCATGGTGCAGCCCATGGACAGGGGCTGAGATTCCCCCATTGCCCATGGAGTACCACAGGGGAGCAGAGGTCCAGCTGCAGCCCCACACAATGACAGAAGGAGGCTGTGAGCCCACAGGAAGCCCATGCTGGAGCAGCCTCCCGGCAGAACCTGGAGCAGGTTGTTCCTGAAGGACTGGCCCACACTGCAGAAGTTTGTGAAGAACTGCAGCCCATGGGAAGAGCTTACACTGGAGAGATTTATGAAGGGCTGTCTCTCATGGCAAGGACATTACGCTGGAGCAGGGGAAGAGTGTGAGGAAGAAATGGCAGAGACAAAGTGTGATGAACCAACTGCAATCCCCATTTTCTGTCCCCCTGCACTACTGGGCAGGAGACGAAGAAAAACAGGTGTGAAGCTCAGCCTAGGAAGGAAGGAGAAGTAGGGGAGAGTGTTTTAAGATTTAGCTTTTATTTTTCATTATGTTACTCTGATTTCATTGGTAATTATTTAACCTAATTTCCCAAGATCAAGCCTGTTTTTCCCATGATTGTAATTGGTCAGTGTTCTTGACCCAGAAGTCTTTCATTATAATTTCTCTCCCCTGTCCACTTGGAGAGGGGAAGCATAAAGTGGCATTGGTGTCCAGTCAGCATTAATCCACCAAAATGTATAAAAAAATAAATATAATAACTGTTCATAGAAAGATAATTAAACAAATTTTCCAAATTATATTAAAAACATTGGAAATATCACTCACCTATGAAGCTGTTGGGAATATTTTATATGGATTTTCATGGACTAACAAATTAATAATCTCCAGCACTGCAGTTTCTTTTTATCCCACTCAGGAATGAATAATTTTTGGTGATATATGATCTAGTTGTATAATATATAGTAAACATATAGTAATTGGATTA
The DNA here is from genome assembly GCA_035048045.1 of Chlorospingus semifuscus. NCBI lineage: Eukaryota > Metazoa > Chordata > Aves > Passeriformes > Passerellidae > Chlorospingus > Chlorospingus semifuscus. Next base: position 13,789,192 of record JAWWMS010000001.1, read on the forward strand.
ATATGAACTAGGTTTGGATTAATGTAAAATTAATATTTTTCCCTCAGTTTTTTTCTGTAGGTCTTTCGGACAGGAAGTTGGATAGTTCAGATTACTGAACTGTTCAGGATCTGAACTGTTCATTGTCTGAATGGACTCTTATTTACAGCTTCTTTCATCATTGATGATAATATATAATTCCACCCAACATTTTCCCAGTGACAAATGGATAAAAGCAGATTCATTAGTGTCTTTATGTCCAATCAACTAAGCATAGGGACTATAATCTTATTCCCAAGAATTTTGACTTCAGCTTTGACAGTTCACAGTGCAACTGCTGTACTCATGAATTCAGCCTGTTCATGCATGTGTGTAACTATTTAATCCTGATGTTACTTAGGCAGTAACTTAGGATGTCACTTATACAGCTTTGTATTCTTTTATGTTGCACTACAATAACATTTATACTCACTATTCTCAGTTCTGCTGACTTTTTTTCATAATTTCTTAAAAAGCTGTCACTCCCCTCCAATACATATGTTTTTAATAGTACAAAAATGTATCCTATTGCAGTTTTATTTGCTGGAATTGCTATATGGAAAAACTAGGAAGACAAAAAGGGGTTTTAAACAGGCACAAGCAAAGCAAAGCACTAGCTATTAAATATTCCCTCATAGCTGTAGAAGAAAAAGAGAGTTCCCATGGTAAATCAAATCTAAATGTGAGAACTCTTTAAATCTTCAGTGAGCAATTGTTATGGTAAGAACTTTGCATCAATAATTAAATCTATTTATGATTTACGAGGAGAAAAATCATCTGAATTTTAATGTCTTGTGAATATATTTAACAATGGCTAATTGAGACAGATGTTAGGAGATAACCGATGCTAAATGATTTTCTTATTTTATAAGACATTTATAAAAGATAAACAAAATTAAATGTCAAAATGATAGAGCTACTCTCAGTTCAGAGATACAAGCCTCCCTAAACTCATTAAGATGAAAACTATAGGAAGAACAGGTGTTCATATAAGTGGGATTTAAGTTTACATTCATGAAAATAATAGCACTTTTCCACATACTCACACATTCCAGTATGTCTGTTGGTTATGTCTTAAAATTGAAATATGAGTTACATTCTGTGGTTTATTTTATACTAGATCATTTTACCTAATCTGTGAGAAGTTGAAATTCCAACTTCTTATTCATCTTTTATTTAGATACTAAACTCAAAACTATGGATGTGCCAGCACTCCCCTCAGGCCAGGGTTAAGTAACAAACTTATAAATTATATTGAGGAAAGAAAAACCAAGGTAATGTGTCTACTCCTGACCCATGTAGTAGTGCCATAATCATGGTGATTGCACAGGCTGAACACAAATAGAACTATGAGGGCAGACAAACTAGAAACTAAGTGAGTGAGAAGGGAGGTTAAGACCAAATAATTAATGGTAAGATTACTTTATTTTATAATGTGACTTTTTTCCATTAGTAGTGAGAAAAAGTATGGTGTCATCAAAGATTCAAAGAGATATTAAGATTCCAATCTGTTCCATGGACTACATTCTGTATTTTTAGGCACAAATACCTCATAAAATAAAAACTCTACCTAAGAGAATACATAAAGGATCATCTGCCCTAACACTAAGCCATGACGTACATAATTTGGTTGTTGATTAGGTTCTTGTTATAGGACAGGAAATTTTTCTTAACAGTATGTTGGTTATATATTTCAACATCTCATCTAGATCCAACACCAAAGATTTTTTTTTCATTAAATAAAACATTTTTATTTAAATTACTTATCTCAGGTTAATATTAGAACACAAAATAGGTTTGTTGTTACATGAGAATAAAAAAAGAATGCTGCAATAAGCAAAAGATTAATTGAATAAACTGATTACACAAACTGCAAAAAATTACTGGAGCTATTGAATCTACACTTAAAGGTCAATTTTTAGGTGATTAGTAGTATAGTTTAAATTTGCCTTATCGATCAAAACACTTATGGTAGTACAAAATAAATAAAATAAGGGAAAAAAACATTCAAAACCCATTGGCTGCTGGAAACCAGGAAATATTAGAAATTACACTAAAATCAATGTGATTTATGGTCAACAAAACATTAACATTTTCTTGACCAAAAGGATAGTTTTGATCAGAAATACTTACATAAAATACAATTTTAATTGACATTTTACATGCCAATTAAAATTGCAAAAGAGAAAAAAATGTTCTGTTATGTAGGAAATTATGGCACTCACCTATACTTGCAGAAATTGCTTTTAAAAATTTATTTTGATAGGAAGTTTTTAAAAATCAAATAATTTTCCTCATTTTCTGGCAAGCCATGCAATGAACTCTTGTGAGTAAGCTTCTCTTCTCTTCATTAACTGTTCTATTTTGTTTAAATAAGGAAATATTAACTGGTCCTCATACTGGGCAGCTGTATAACACAGTGATTTGAAGTTCATCAAGAACAGAGGAAACTTCATCTCAGGATATTGCTTTGTCAAGTCTCTCGCACCTATACAGAGTACATCGTCACCCACTGAACAATCTTATCCTCTTTCTTGTACAAAAGAGGATTTCCTATGCAGTTAAAAAACTTCTCTATGTTTTTTTTTTCTCTAAACATTCATTTGAACAAGGATGAATCCATTTTTACCACCTTTGAGGTGAAGTTCTCAAGTTAGAAGGCAAAAATCTGTAAATCTGTTAGTACTTGTGCAGTATTTGGATAAAACAAAGGACCTTAAATTTTCAAAAGCTCTCAAAGCACTTGGAAATCTGAGCCTGTTTTAAGGTTCAGGGGACTTGGAACTTTGAAAAATGGGAGCGTGCTTATGTCTATGTAAAATGCATGGTCAGTAAAGAGAGCTGTCATTTGAAAACAGGCCAAGGACAATAGATTTTCAGCAGTTCTTTGCCCTCTCACAGCTCATTGCTCACTCAGCACCTACAGGAATTTCTTTCAGTTTCAAAGACCAACACAAATGACACAAGGTCAGACCCAAAAAGCTATTGAGCAATTAATAAACATTTACATCTGTATCATAAAGCCACCAACTATAAATTGTGGCAAAAGAGAAAGCAATTAACATGAACTAAAACAAAAAAAAAAATCATTCTGTATTCAAAGGCAGTTGAGAATATATTATAAAAGGCATGTGAAACGTGACAAGCTGGCTGCCTGACCACTCAATTAAAAATCTCTAGAAAGGAAGATGTGTGCAAATTCTGCATTGGATGAGAGAATAAAAGAATTTTAATTGCTTTTTTTATTCCTTCAATTTTCATTGTTGTTTTAGTATTTACTACTCCAAAACAATCAAAAGTATACATTAGACTGAGAAATGATGTAAATAAGAAAATTTATCCAAAATTTACAAGCATTCGGCTTTAAAATGCTGCTTCTCATGAGTCTGAGATTTTTTGTGAGGTTTTTTTTCATAGTTCTTTTTTCAAAATAAAAATAATGAAGTGGAGGGGGAACTAGCAAGGTCAAACGTTCCATGCCTCATTTTTTTATGGACAGAAAGAAAATACCACAGCCTTCTTTTATGGGCTTGGCAGAAAGCCACAACACTCAGAAGTACACAACTATTTTGAAGCTTTTCAGTTAGATCTGCTGGAGTGAATTAAACCTTTCATCTTTCTTTTCCTTTGTGCATGTGTTTGTGCCAAAAGAAGTCAAAAATGTCACCTATGAAGCTACATATATTCCAAGAAAAGGATATGCCATTTCTCACAGACATAAGACTTTTTTTTATTAGCTTCCAAATAATGCACTTCTATTTTTTTGTGGCTTCTCTTTCTTTGATCTTTTCTTTTAATAAAAAAGTCCTTTAGGAATGGGAATTTGATTCCTGATGAAGTTTGGTCAGGGATCCCAGCTCAGTGAGATCTGGGTGATAGTCAGATATTTTATGATGACAAATTACAATTATAAAACTCTGGTGTTCCAAAATAATTTATAGTGTAATCAGTAATTTTAATGACTTTTGCTCAGGAGACAGTCTGTGTTCTTGCACGAGTGCAAAGCATATATGGAGCTCATTCCCATCCTTCTGTAATGTGCAAGGAAGCCACAAGAAAAAGTAAGTTAAAATAGTAGCCAGTTGGGCCAGTGGTCCAATCCATCCATGATTCTTTTGAGAAACTGGTAATTTGTGGTATTGTTTTATTTCATTCTTCTAGGTATGAAATTCTGAGTCACAGACTTTATCTTCCACCATTCTTTGAGTTTTGGTAACAAGTACTGTATAGAAAAGAGTAGTGAACTGATCTAGCCTGACAAACCAGACTGGTAGACTACTACTTTTCTCCACAGTTTTACTCTGGATTAGTTCACTGGTACAAATACCACATGGCCTTGCAAACAGAAATACTTTTTTCTGCCTCTGTGGAGAAAGCAGTGGTTACTGCCTAAGTGTAGATAAGGAATGTAGAGTGCATATGACATACCTTCAATTCAGTAAGGCTTCATGTTCTGCACTTCTCCTTTGGAATATGAAGTACAGACTAGCAGTTGCACTGGAATCTGGCTGGACCCCTGGTCTCAGTGATCTTAACCAAAATCTCATGTTCAGCTGGCAGAAGACAATGATCAGAGGACTCCGGGGGGTGGTACAGAGTCCAACCATATCCAACACGTTCATCTATGATGTGGCTGTTTGCAATTCACCTGTAGACAACACTGAATTATGGGGAAAACCTGAGAATAAACAGCAGAGCTTCACTTCTTGAACATTTTGGTAAACTTGAGACCTGAACTAATTTGATGAAGCTCAGCAATGAGAAATGCAAAAGGCTATACTTGAAACAGAATAACCCAGCACCTGGGAACTGACAGGCTGAGATAAAAGGGGTCTGAATAATACAGTGGATACCAGTATACCAATACCCAATATTACAGTGAATATGGGCCTGGTGTGGTCTCCTTTTACAAGCAGGGCAGAATGAATTTGGGGCTACACTACACAGATAGCATTCTTAGGGGAAAATATGTTTGCCTCCTTTAAGGTACTGCTGAATCTGCCTTTATAATACTTCTTTGAAACACCAGTAGTTCAAAACAAAGGTTGAGAAACTATTAGGAATCCTTGAGAGAGCTGTTGGGATTGCCAGAGTGGTTCAGCACATGTTCTACTGAGAAAGCAGGGCTTGAACTAAGGGGCAATCTAGTGAAAGTCTGCTCCTGCTGGTTTTAGAGAGAGGATGGAGACAAACTCTTCTCAGAAGAGAAAATGAAACAAGGGGAAATGGCCACAAACTGTGATTGGAGACGTTCAGACTGGAAATAAGGGAATGCCTTTTACAGTGAAGAAGGTAGTGTAATCCTGGAAGAAATTACCCTGTTGCAGTATTGATGATAGTCCTGCTTCAGGCAGCAGGTAGGAGTGGATGGTATCCAGAAACTTCTTCCAAACAAGATTTCTATAATTCAAAAGGTCAATTGGCTTGCACTTTTGCTAATTTTTGCAACTTCTGACTTTTTTGACTCAAAAATTGTCCCTTGTGAGAATGTACTTCTCTCCAAAATGCCTTGTCCTCAAAAATATTAAAGAAAATGCCCAAAATCGAAGAAAATGCTCTGCATTCACGTGGCAACGAAAACAAATCTAAAATATCTGCATTGTAAATATAGTTCTTTGAATGATTGAAGCACAAAACCTTATGAAGCAAAAAGGTAATTAGAGGAAAATGAGAAAGGAAAAACATTGCTCACAGAGACCTTTTCCATTGCAAAGGAACCAACCAAAGTTTAGATATATGCTTTAAAAATACTTTCTCTTATATAGGTCAATTAAGGTGCTGTAAATATATAATGGAATTCTCAATAATGCACTGCTTTTGAATTTTTCTGAACAAATTGTATTTGAGAAGATTATAATTTTAGTGATATGATTATTATAAAAAATAGGAAAATCTGCTATAAATTAAAAAGGTTCCAAAATAAACAGGATACTTTAGGACTATGTACT
>JAWWMS010000001.1:13838005-13861779 GCA_035048045.1 Chlorospingus semifuscus
CACCATTTTATCATTTGTGTGTGGCAGAAAACATTCTTTTTTTTCCAAGGCATTGTCTATTGTGTGGGACATTCATTCCAGTGCTGGACTAAAGATCCCTTCCAACTCAGAATATCTGTGGATCTGTGTAGCACAAACAAGGGCAGAGGGGAGAGGAAGAATGCAGTGTGCCTTGTAAAAAGCTGACAGTCAAGTGACTTCACTACAAGTGAAGTGGATGTCCAGGATGTGTTGTCCATATTGCTTATAAAAGAGGATGCAATACTAGCATAAACCCAAGCTGATTCTGACTTTTTCCCTTGCAACCAAAATAATTGTAGAGGGGTTTCACCAATTTTTCAGATGCACTTTTGAAACTTAAGTGGTCCTAATTCTCTGATGATTTAACTTGGCATAGTGCCATTGTAGTCAATAGGCTGTTTGATTTACATCAGCAGAAGACTTGGCTCATTTATTGTCTCTCTCAGTTTAAGATCAATTTGCATATACTTGCAATTAAAGTATCAAACACTGTTTATACCTTGGCAAGCCTGGCTGGAAGTTTACAAATGTTATCTGAGTTTATACATATAGGTATACACACAAATGCATGTAGCTACAATTACCACTGTCTTACCTGGGGTGAAAAAATCTCCAACAATTAGGGATTCAAGTTTCAGGAACAGAAGCAGTAAAACCAGGAGTCTATAAACTTTTTTGATTTTCATTCACTTTGCTCTATGTCTTATGACCTTTTCCTCTATTTCTTTCCATATTGGCTACACCTACAGTCAGCATGCAGGATCCTGACCTGTTTTTGCAAAGATTCTGCTATCAAGCAAAAAAGTGTCTATCTCTGAGAGGAAAGGAATGGAAATTATTAAAATCATTTAACAGAACATGGCAATGTAATATTCAAAAACCTAAAATTATTTCCCTTTGTATTCTGCACCTCTATCAGTTCTCTCATGGGCAGCCCTTGTGTTTCTGTATTGGCCAGAGCAGCCAGGACTTTGTTGTCTCAGGTTTAATTTATGGTTAATCTTTCCTTTCCCCAGAGGCACTTCCTTTGCTTTCAATTTGGTTAAACCCTCAGATCCCTTTGCTTTCAATTTGGTTAAACCCTCAGATCAGCCTCCCGTCATAGACAGCAGTTCACAGAACAAGCAGTTGCTGCCACTGTGTTGCTCACAGTGTATCCATTAATTCATTGTGTAGTTCCTTTGTCTTTTGTTTTGGGTGTTTTTTTCATCTTGCAATAATATTGCACAGAGGCTGTTCATTACTGTGTACTCCTACGTCCAATACGTTGCTGCACACTGGTCCTTATGCACATATGTAATAACTGTAATTTATAATCATATTTAGCGTTGTAAAGTTATCTCTACACCTTGCTGGTTTTTTGTTTCCTAATTCTCCATTTTTCCTTCCAAGATACCATAGTTCTTGCTGTACTATATACCTTAAAACATGTTGCTAATAACCAAAACCATATTGAAAAAAAGTTAAACATTAATGTTCCCAAGAGTACAGTTATGCTATTTCACTGACTTTCATCAAGTAAGCAATGTTCCAAGTAGTCTTCAGATCCATTGCTGAAGAAAAGTCACTTTTCTTTTCACTCCAGAAGAAACCAAACAGGTTAAATTAATCAAAACTCAGCCATTTTGCTCCTTGAAAAGAAATAATCTGAAAATTAAGTATAAGAGTTTATAAGATGGATTTTTCCTCACAAGGCCAGTGTATTCTTCATGAATAAGCTGTATTATACATTATTTGCTTTTTAACAGGAATAGTACCCTCAAAGCATTTCTACACAAATAGGAAATAAATTTTGTATCTTATATTAATTTCCACAAAAGTCCTCTTCCCTTGGTACAAGAAAAACTTACAACTCTTGAGTGCTGTTATTTTATTATAAATACTTGTAAGATTTTACCAGATCCTTATATTTTCTGTAATGGTAATAGAAGCAATTCTATCATTTAATATGTCTAGATATGTCTATATCTGATAGATACATTCCAGACACAGAAAACTTCTACCTCTGGTGCAAGCACCACATTCAATAAGTATAGGAAATTAGTGAAGACACAGCAAAAAATCTCCAAAGAGACTCAAAATATAAATCCTTTGTGGGTATAGCCATTGTCTCAAAAGGCTTTTTCAAAGGACAGTACCTTTTAAAAGGACAGAGTCTGTGCGTAGAGCTCAGAGATCATTTTATATATTGTATATGATAAAACTACAGAAAAATTAATTTTCTTCATTACTTTTACAGTAGTAAGAAGGCTGAGGATGGGATTTTTTAATAGACAAAGTATGGAGAGACACTTGAGTGGTAAAATATTCCTGTGAAGATAGGCAGGCCAGTAGTTCAAAACATGAAAGAACAAACAAAACTGAAAAGTACATGAGCTAAGCAGATACTGGAAATGGAACTGAAATATAGCAGTAAATTTTAAAATTTAAAAATTTAAAAATAAAATTTAAAATAAAAAATTTAAAAAACCAAACCAAAACAAACAAAAAAACCCCCACCAAAACAAGTAGTAAACCTAAAAGTAAAACACCAAATTAATTCAAAAGGTGAGAAAAAGCATTCCTTGTAAGAAAGAGCTACTCATATTTGGAAAGCTAAGAAAACCAGGATTTGGCAGAAATCAAAGTAGAATAAAAGCAAAGATCAAAAAAAAAGATTTTTGCTGTCATTAAGAAAGAAAATATAAGCCCATGAATTTTTGAGAGATACTGAAACTTTGATGACAGTACAAAAAATTCCTGCTATAGAGAATTTTTTTTTGTCAAATAAGTCTGAAAAACCACATTTCACTCTTTTTCTACAGTACATGGTTATATATAACTATTCAATACATGATATTCTTTTAGTTACAAGAATCAAACAAACAGGAAAAGCCCTCAAAATCATTAGTGAAAGAAATCAAAACACAAAATATATTGATATTTTTAGTTAGACTACTTCAGATCTTTCTTCTTTTTAAATTCAGTTTCATAAATTACTACTTTTATTAGCTATTTTTTAAAATAAAATTTTTATTTGGTTAACAATAATTTAGAAACTACTTTCACCAATTTGAGATAGGAAATTAGCTGAAATTTATTTGACTGAATGAAGAATTTGAATGACTCAGAAGGTTTCACTAAGAGTTGTTAAGTCCTTATCAGCTCTCCTGCCAAACCTTAACAGCAATGTTCTCACCTCGTGTTAAACTATTGATTTCCTTGCATTGGAAGGCTGGTAATGACCCCTATAATTATGGAGAAAGACTATTCTAGTATTTCTGCACAAAGAAAATGTTAAAACAGGCCTTTAGATAATAACCTGGCTTCTGTACAAATCATCATTACATTTGCAGGTATTCTGAATATATAATTTCTGAGAGGATAAAGAATGCTGCCTAGGTTGCAAGAATAGGTCAGCTTTGAATTGAACATTACAAAGTGTATGCATAATTTTTATTATCTTTCTCATCTGAAGATAATGGTGCTCTCACAACACTCAGGAATGAAAGTATCTTAAATTTATTCACTTGGTATGACTGAAGCATAATTATTGGGGATTTTAAATTTTTTGGGGATAGCAGAATACAGTGTACTATGCCATGGAGAGAAAAAGACACAGGAACCTCAACAGCTCAATTAGGTGACTCTTCTGTTCTAGATTACTAACATAAATACTCTTGCCGAGAACAGTTTTGGGGAGCACCTAATTCCCAGAGGTAAACAGTGGTAAAAAAAAATTGAGGTTGATTTTTGAAACAATTGAAATACATGGTAGATGTGTTCCTGAAACAGGAAGTTTTAACGTTTTGGGGAAATAAAAAAAAGGGGAAAAGAGACCTACAAATTAATATTAATCTAGTTTCCCTTCAATCAATAAGATTCCTACCTTAGCAGGGAATTAGGTGAAACATGTTCTAAATTCCAGCACAGTGTACAGATCATTCCTGGGAAAAAGTAAAAATCAAACAATCTCACAACAAAACTCAGTTTCACCAAAAGCATCTCATCACTCAACTTCAGTTCTTTTACTGATTGTCAAAGTCAAATCCCATTTATGCATATTCCCTTTAATAAAATATATAGTTAAGCCAGAAAATACTGAAACCAAAAAACAGGTATCCATCGGCCTCAATAACTTTGAGTAAGATCTGTACACAATGAGTTCTCCATTTGCTATTTAACAGCATTACCAGTAGAATAAAGGGTTGTTGTTTGCTTTTTTCTTTCTTTTCCAGAAAAATAAATAATGCTTTTATGCAGAGAAGACATACGAAAGACAATCATAACAATATATTGTCAAAGGTTTTTTGCTGTTGCTGAACAAAAGGTTCACAATTCTGGCATGCAGTAAACAGAATCTCAGGTACTAAATCATCTTGGTATGTTACTTCTGATGGAAATACTTTATGCATTTTGTTACTCTATGAATATTTTTGTGCATTTTTTTTCTCTTTGATAATGTGTTTTAGAACATCCTGTAAATATTGTTTCAATAACATTTGGCTTAATCAAAATCCTGAGAGATGAAAATGTGTACAAAACATTAACTTATTTTATGCTTAAGAAAAGACCAGAAGGTCATTTGCAAAAGCCACTAGGATTTTTTAGATTAGAGAAAGCTTATAGAGGTCATTCATTATGAATTCATAATGCATTTCAAGAGCAAAATATTTATTCAGCATTTTAAAAAAATGTTAATTATCTTTATAGTATAAAATATTGTATCAATTCATGATCTTATAATTATTTGAGGGTCACTGTTGCTCTTACAAGAAAAATAACAATCAGCGTTGGACAGACTACCAAAGAGGGAAAGGAATGTATAAACATACCAGCTAGTTGTCAAATAGATCAGAAGAGTGCCAATTAAAGTTAGGAGTACTTACAAACCACTTTTATTATTTAATATTTTATTTTATTAAAAAAATTATATTATTAAGTAGTATTATTGATCTGAATTTATGGTGAGGAACAGAGAACAGGAAAATCCACATGATAAAGTGAAAAGATTGAGTGAAGCCATAGGAACACTATTATTTCACACAGAATATCTTCATAAAGATGATATTTTCTTTCTTTTGTAGCAAAGCTATAAGCATTTAAAATAATAACTATTCAAATATCATTTAAGAGACTAGAAATGCTTATTGGGATTTAAGGAGTGCTATCGATTTCATTGATAGTCATTGAGCAATAGCTGTTGTGGAGACTGACCTATTCTGTGACTTTGTTATAAGTTAGACCAGAAGAAAGACATTGAGGGGCTGGAGTGAGTCCAGAGAAAGGCAACAGAGCTGGGGGTGGGTTTGGAGCACAAGTCTGATGAGGAGCAGCTGAGGGAGCTGAGCATGTTTAGCCTGGAGAAAAGGAGGCTCAGAGGAGATCTTGTCACTCTCTAAAATTCCCTGACAGGAGGGTGTGGCTAGGTGGGGTTGGCCTCTTCTGCCAAGGAGCAAGAGATAGGTCAGGAAAAAATGGCCCCAAGTTCCGCCAGAAGAGACTTAGATTGAACATTAGGAATATTTTTTTCACTGAAAGGACTGTCAAGCCCTGCAACAGGCTGTTCAGAGAATGCTGTCTGTAGTCATTGTTCCTGGAGGTATTTAAAAGACTTGTCGATGTGGCACTTGGGGACATGATTTGCCAATGCTGGTGGAATGGTTATTCCTGATGGTCTTAAGGGTCTTCTCCAACCTAAATCATTCTATGATAAGAAACAGGACTAGATCATCTTCTTTATCTATATATCAGTGTATCTGTAGCTCTCTAAGATATCAAAGAAATTTCAGAGAGAAAGAGTGAGATGGAAGCAATGATGAACAAAGCAAAATTCCAAGGAAAATACAGGGTTTGACATGGTACAGGAATTCCTGGTTCTGGAGTTTGCAAATCATATTGCAAAAAAAGAACCTGCCACAGTACAAGAAAGACATTCCAGATAATGGCAACACAAATACAAAGAAAAAATTGTCAGTAAATATGAACAGAGTTTGCTTTAGCTGTGCCCCAGTGGAGATTTTACTTCAAAAACTTCAAAATACTTCAAGTACCAGTTTTGCAGCAGCAGTTTCAGTATTTAATAACTCAGAGCCAAAAGGAGAAGGAAGCATATTAACCTTTCCTCAGCTGTAAAAGCTGGACTAAAAGAATGTGCACATGCAACTAATTTGTAGATTTAACTTTTGGCTGTTTTGGTTTTGGTTTGGTTTTTTTTTTCCTGAAAGAAAATATCAATATCTAGGGCCCAAAGCAAAATGATGTAAGTTCTAGTACTCTGTTTCAAATTGTCAGTATGGATGCTTTGATATTTTTCTAATATTTTAGATCTGAAAATCACATTCATTTCTTTCTACCCCCAAAATAGTACAACAAACCCTTAGAGACAGTTATTACACCCTATTTCACAAAACCCCAAAAGCCAATTTACAGTCTCTTTGCAGGACAGTATCAAATCCTACCTGACAGCAACAGAGCTGGTTACTGTAAAAAATCAAGATGGTCTTGACAAAAATGCACAACATATTACATAATTTTTATTTTAATTGTTGACTACCCTGAAATATTGCTATTAAATAATTACAGATATAAATATCTGATATTAAAGTAAGGATGCTTCATGTTGTTCACAGGTTGACACACAACCTGAATAAAGTCAAAGAGAATTTTTTTTTGTCAAGGACAGGATAATTGAATGTACAGCTAACAACACTAGACATAAATTCCAGTTCTTTACATTACAGTTTGCTCAGCTACATACTCTTCAACACAGTTGTGTATAAAAGTCAACATCATGATGGCTCCTTCAAATTTTTAACCAATGAGTTCTTCATAGCTTATGCACATTTTTTAGAAGTGGAAAATACAGTACTGCAATTATTTTTATAAAGCACCAATCTGGTTTGTATCAGAGCAGAACTGACTAACACGGATCTAGATTTCATTCTGAAACATACAGCAGGTCTCCTCAACATTTAATTGATTCAGTTAAAGGAACCCATGAGTTAAAGTCATTATGACTGTATCCATACTTTTCAAATTAGTTTTACATATATACATTTGGGATTATCATTTCCTGCAGACTTCCTTATTTTTCATGGTGGAATTCACATAAATGGAAACTAATTTTATACAAGAATGGATAAAAAATACTTAGTTTAGAAAATAATCACAAGAATCAAATAAAAAGGTAATTCAAAAGAATCAGACATTCTCTTTAAGAGGGTTTTTCCCTATCATTCTCGTCCTGTATCTTTCAGAAATTGTATTCCAGATCTAGCCATTGGTAGGTTGAGAGGAATCCCTAATAGTCTTGAACAAAGCTCAAGGAGAAATGTTTTGTAAATGGCATATTCATAATAATCTCTATCAGTCAAATTTCTATAAATTGCTGTTGTCAGCTGCAGCTGAAAATGCACGTATGTGCTTCACCTTTGTTTTAGGTGATCACCTACAATCTTGACAACAGAATGAAAAATTTCCCCACATTCAAATTCCCCCAACATTAAAATCAACTCCATAACTCTAAGAACAATAGGAAATCTTTAGTGATACAAGGAGCTATTGAATTAATATCCTGGCCAGATTAAATAATTTATTTCAAGTTCTACTTGTCACCGTACTAATTACTTCCTTTAAATCATGGAGAGCAAAAGTAATACAGCTATAAATGTATCTGTGCTACAAAATACAAAGAATTTAATAAAAATAATATAAACTTTAAAAGGAAGAAGAAGAAAATGCTTGACTTTCCACCTCAAATTTTTTGATAAGGTAATTCATTTTATTATCATAAGCACAACTTGGCTCCAGTTACTGTAAGGATTTGAACACCATGTAACATCTTCAGTATAAGACAGGGAAAAAGCAGTAATTTGGCAAATACTTTCCTTTTCAGTAAGTTTCTTTAAAAGCCATTAATTTATAAGGCAGAGAAAACAGAAGTTAAAGCCGTTGAAAGTACACAGTGCCCTAGTTTTGAAACTTGTTTAGAAATCTTCACACAATACTGTAGTCAAAGGAAAGGCATTACTGTGTATTGCATGCAATTTATTTTTTTTTATTTCTCCATTATCGATTTTAATAATTTGAAAATAAAAATGCGGTATTTCAAAAAGGTTTCAAGAAACACAAACTAGTACATTAGTCCATAATAGATTTCTTTTCTGTCAAAATAACCACCCACCCACAAACACTTTCTTGGAAAGTAAATGATTCCTCTTTGTCTTGAAATTAGCATACACAGATCACACTGAAATCTTATTCAAAATCAGTCTAATTATGTGCTCAAGGATATAATGTCCTGCCAGAGATTGCTTTCAAAAACGTGCGTGAGGATGGCAGTAAAAAATGGCAATTGAAGCAACCTCTGGCTCATTAAAACACCCATTTCCTGCTTCTCATAGGAGTGAGGTGACATAATTTTCTGCTGAAACTGCAGCCAGTTCAAGACTCTTCTCATACGTTTATGAAAAGCAGAAGTCAGTACTGCGATATATAAGCACACCTTATGACATAGGCCAAAAAATATTAAAATAGAAATATTTCTCTCTGCACTGGATAAATTTCTAGTATTTCCTGCAGCAAGGGAGCATTAACATTTCTGTTGTGCTTTGGTTAACAATTTAACTTTACTATCTGTGATGAAACTACATTTTCTGCTTTGCAAGGTGTGTCTACTGGTTACTTAACCAAGTATTTTGCTTTGTGTTTTTTGTATGAGAAGTGCAATTTTTAAGTAATGCAATAAAGTGACAACATTAGATTTATCTCTGTTCTCGCCTCCAGCAAAAAAAACCTGAATATGTATTTTTCTTTGCCTTTCATCACAGTTTTCAAAAGGTAAAGTTCTCAGGGTTGCAAGTATTAGGTAAACATATAGAAACTGCATAAGAGAACGTAAATGCAATGTATCTTTTCAGTTGCTGTCTATTAAAATAGAATTTATTTACCTCCATAAACATACAGTATCTATGCAGTATTTTTTGCCTCAGTGTTCACTACAAAGTATCTTTACAGCATTTTCTTTCATTTTCATTTAATGATTATTATTTATTATTTATGTTAAGTGTGGAACAAATGAATGGAAGAGGTAGAATTCTAAGCTTTCTATAGTCTACAGTTAACAAACATGACAGGCCGATCCTTGCAATTTTGCCATTCAACCAGTGTTTAAACTTTGAATTTATCCTAAGAAATTTAAATTTGCAATGTGTTCAGTAATAAATAGCATTTTTAATTCCTCAATATCCAACTTGTTCCTAATTTTAGCCTCATTTCACTCTATTAACCACAGATCATGTGGACGGATTATCTTCCAGTTTTATTTGCACACATAAAAAATCTTCAAGTTAGATTATATTCATATACAGAATCAAAGTTAACATCAGCTTGGATATCAGTCCAAAAAAGCTAAGAATTTATATCAAGGATCTTATGGGGAAAAGAAAATAGTAACAATTTTGTAGCTTCATTTCAAGATAACAAATGCAGAAGATTGGTAAAACAGTACTTTCCAATTTTATCTGCACATGAATTAAACTGTATGGATCCAAAGAAGCCAAGTAATAAAAACAGAAACTGTAAAAACCAAACAAGCACGCAGGATGTACAATCAATGAAGTAAACTGCTGTAAAACCAAAGGCCTTATAAGCAAGAAAAAGAGCACTTTTATTCCCCAAAGTATTCAGAAGTGATCACCTGCAGGAATAGCATATGTCATCTTGTACTTGAGCTTGTGTATCTTTAGGCCTAGGGCCATATCAAGTGCCAGTGTTTTAGAATTTTATTTCAAATATGATTAATTATATTTTAAAATGTTTCATTTGATCAGTTTGCATATTATCTCCTTTTCTGACTTCTTTGACAAGCATGTCTATAACCAAGAATGCTGACATTTGCAGCATAAGTATTAATCAGAAAACAAAAAGTTGTTTCTTTGAGCAACCTGTATCCCAAAGAAATTTTGTATTAGGATACATAGGCTTAAGGTAAAAGAGTTTTGCTGTGGAGTCTTGCTATGAAGAGCCAATTCACACCTATGAACATCTAAAGGGTAACAGCAGAAGATATTGGATCACTTAAAGAACACAGAGGCCAATTTCTGTCTTCACTGCAGTTACCACAACCCCAAAAACGCCACCAGGCTTTAGAAAAGACTTGTTTGGGCTATTATCAGTAGGAAGTGGAATTCCTCCCTTCAGCTCATTGCTTCCCAAAGCACTCAAGTTGTTGCTAAGATTCATATTCCACAAAATGTAAGGACTTTTCTGGCAGCACACATGTACAGGCTTGATAGACTGTCTCCTGCTCCTAGTGAGCTGCAGCTTACACCTTGTATTTCTGTGAGCAGCAGAGGAAGGAAAAGCTGAACACTACAGCAGGATTTTTTTCACGCAGTTGGAGTAGACTGAGAGACTCTTGTACCACCATTTTCTGTGCTGCTGCTTTTCCAGGAAAGTGTGTGGGGATTGCAGAACCACTTTCCCAGAACACTGAATTTAATCAATTTTTTAGAGAAATAGGCAGAGAAGGAGAGGAAACAGACCTATAAAACAAAAGCAAGAAAAGAAATAACTTTGAAGTGCCTTTTCCTACCTCAACTCCTTTCCTTTGTTTTCATTAATAAATTGCTTAATTAATCTTTTGCTTTGTTCTCTGCAATTTTGTTCCTAGGACTCTTTTAGAATTAAGATTCACTTTGGACAAGAGGCTAATGAGGCTGGCAGCAATATTGTAATTCTGTGTGGAAATCACAGAAGATATTGCTTCCACCATTAAACAGACCAAAATTCAATGCCTGTTTACACAACCACTTTCATTACACATTCGAGAAATTTGGTTTCCTATGTCCATATGAACAAACCTTATCTTCTGGATATGGAGAAATTCAGTCCTCCCCAAAGAGTTGCTGTCAGGTTCCTCCATCCCCTGTTGAATTAAAGTGCTCACAGGCAAGAACAAAGTGTTAATAAAGGGAAGAAAGAGCTTTAGGGCAAAGGGAGAAACCTGTCCCTGTAGTATTATTTTGGGCAGAAATAAATAAAACCACTCAGGATATTGAAATACGTCAATCATGTAGGCGCAGACTTGGCAAACATCACTATGCTAAAAGGCCAATAAAACAAATAATTGGTTTGAAATCAGCCAGGACTTAGTCAGAGTCTTTAAAGTGAAAGATGTATTTAATTCTCTTATTCCATTAATAAACTGTGATCATATATTTTTAGTTTTCCTGCTCTATAAGAGGGGACACTACAGAACCACAGACACCTTCTGACAGGTGAGATTACCCCTGCTGATTCATGTGAGTTACTGCAAAGCTATTTTTTTGATGCTAATATCCTTAGTACATTCCAAAAACCAGTAGTATTAGGCCTAATTTTTCATCATTTTACCATTTTCAACCTAAGATGTTGTTTCATAGATTTCATCTTTGAACATAAAAATCAATCATCTATGTAGTATGTTAAAGGTTACATGCTGTTGCTTAGGTCAGTACAATTCTGACAACAATTAAGCAACAGTAATGTTGGCTTTGTCATTACCTGTTATTTTTACTAAGTAGCATATTCAGAGGGCATTTATTACATTTAAATTCATTGGCCTAAAATACTCTCTAGAGACTGATTTTTGAAATAATATGAATACTTCCCATGCACAATTGTAAAGAAACACTGCCCTCTTCTGCCAAACCAGGATGAATTTCCACAGAGACTTGCTTTGATCTGGAAAACCAAACTGGATTTGTACAGATTAAAAATGCCAGTTTTTATAGAAATAAGACTATGTGCAATGTTCAAATAATATGTTTGAAAATATTAATTTCCTTTTTTTGTTCTTTCTACTCAATCAGTAAAATTTCTCTTTTGCCCAGTTCAAAAAGATATTTAAGAGTCTCTAAAATACGGAGATATATTTCAACAGTTTTCTTTCGTAAACAAGCCCATCAAATTCTACAGTTACTTT
Source organism: Chlorospingus semifuscus (assembly GCA_035048045.1). Lineage (NCBI taxonomy): Eukaryota > Metazoa > Chordata > Aves > Passeriformes > Passerellidae > Chlorospingus > Chlorospingus semifuscus. The sequence goes on from JAWWMS010000001.1 coordinate 13,849,974, forward strand.
CTTTGGTGAGTAAATCTGCATATGATAGAAATCTCACAAATCCAAGTTCAAATTTTTCCTTCTTTAGAGATTTATGTATTGTGATTTCTGATTACTATTGTCATGTTATTTTGGCATCTTTATCAATTTACATACATTTTTTTATATTTTGGTTTTTTCAGAGCAGAAGAAGAGTACTTAATATCTTGTGCAAACCTAATAGTTTTACCAACATTTGAAAATGGAACAATATTAATTTTTCAATAAAAAGCTATTTTTTAAAAGAGCATCCTTCACCCAGTCTGCTTTGAATATTCATTGTCTAAAGTGTGCTTCTGATATCAAAATAGAAAACATACTCTGTGTGCTTAGTAGATCATTTCACTAATATAGTTATCATCAAAGTGATCAACACAGAGAGCAAAAAACATCCTCACTGCTTTTGCCAAAGAAAATAAATTTACAAAATAGCTTTACACATAAAATTCTGTACCTAAGATACCTCTTAAAAATGTGTAAAAGATAATATATTAATAAAAAATCAGTCAGGTTTCACAAGCATTTATAAACTACAATCTAAACCATCTTAAGGTATTTTTACATACAACATGTTCCTCTAAAGAGATTTCCTCACATTATTGAATTAAGATAATTTTGGTGACATTTGTATACCATTCCTTCAATGACTTTGAATTTAACTTTACTTGGTAAAATATTAGACACATAATGCTTTGGTTTAAGATATGCAAACAAAGTACCTCCAAAAGAGGGGGGTTTTGCCCTCAAAAAAGTTACTTTCCATGAACTGGACTTTTCTGCTGAAGTGCACAAATATTGCCAACTTCAGGATAAAATTTTTAAATTTTAAATAAAATGTGGCAAACACCAAGTTCTGTGCTGAAACAGTTTAAAATTATGTAAAAGCACCATAATTAAAATTTTAAAATACAATCCCCACACTAGATAGTATTTTCAGTAATGGTTACTATTCATGCTGTAATTATGAATTCAAACTCCTTTTTAAAAAATAATAAGCAAATGACATTAATTGATTTAAATGTCCATTTAAGTACGTAGTTTCGAACTGGTCTAATATAAAGAGAAAACCTATTTCAAATGTATTTTCCTTTTAGTCATGTTTACTTCCAGAAGTTTTTATATAAGTAATTTCTACCTACCTAAAGTATATGAAAAAAGTGACAGAATTTTCCTTCTACATTTTTGTCTCCATATAACAGTAAAAAGTTGTAAATTTTGGTTGTGTCCAAGCCCCCTTCAGATTGCAGATTACAGACTCTCAGAAAACTCTACAGAGAATAAATATAGGACAAAAGGTGTCTTATTTTTCTGGTCTTTCTCTTGCTGTTCTCAGCAGGTAGTGGGATTGCAGCTTCATCCTGGCATTCAATGCTGGATCTAAACACTCCTTCTCTCCCACTGCGTCATAGGATTATAGTGTTACAGAGCATCATAAGGCTTTGGAAAATAATGCTGAAAATAATTGCATGTAATGTTTCAAGGTTTCTGAAGTAGAAAACCCAGAGTATTCCAGACAATATTCCTGGGGAACAAGTGCCATCTTTCACATAGCACATGTCAGCATTTTTAAGCTTTAAAAAATTCTAGAATTTTAATTTTATGAAAAGTTATTCTTTTAAACATACTCCTTGGGGAATATATTTGGACCCAGAAGAAACAAGGGAGGAGAACAAAAAAAAATAAAGACTGGGAAATCGTATCAGAGAAAGCACAAATATACATCCTTTGACAATGCAAATTTTTTAGAAAAGCTTTTATGAATAAAGAATATGGAATTGTAATACTTGCTAATATTTAGTAATAAATAAAATGGATTTGAAACAACCAGAAGGATGTATATGGTCAAATAAATAGGGAAAACTAATATTGAAACAGTGGGACAAGAGAACTGTCAGTAAATTCATAAAGCCTTACACTCCAAGATGAAAAATTATTTAGATATTTGAGCAGTTAGAAAGCTATAACACTTTCAGTAGATAGCTGGGGATTTGAAAAACAAAACCAATACCCAATATAAAACCAAACAGAGCTTCCAGGTTAAAAAAGAAAGCAAACAAGGGTGTGTCCAAACTCTATTATTTAACCAAACCCTATTCATTGTAGGAAAGGCCAACAAGGTAAAAAAGTGTGTGAAAGTTAGGCAACAAAACAAGAAAAAAAAATCCCCAAAACAAAACAAAAAAGCAAACAAGCAAAGAAAAAAACAAACAAAAAAAAATCCAAACCAGAAAACAGATCATGCCATTGTCAGATTTAATAAAATGCCTGCTATGAGTCAGTAAAGTCGCTCTCCAGTGTGATAAGATTTGAGGTGTGGTTGAAGTTTTTGTTGTTTCCCTGCTCGTAAATGTCAGACAAAGAGGCCCACTTCTGACAAACAGGCAAACTGGAAGGTAGATGGTTAGGCTGACAATGTAACAAGGGAGAGTTTGCAGTTGCAGTCCTTTCTCATCAACTACAAGCCTTTACAAAGCACAACATTGAGCACAATGGCAGCATGCAAATGTAAAGTCACTATTTTTAATAGGCTCATTAAATTATTGCATCACAATGATCATCCTTTTGGTGTTTATTAAATATTGACTAGCAAAATAATTGAAATATTCATGTAAGTTTTCTTAATAACTGGAAGATACTGATACTGATAATAACTATGGGTGATTTTCAACTATGTCATTTTTTTCTAGATTGACACAGGACTGCATATTTTTTTCCCCCACTAGACTTTTTAATCCAGAACTACACTATGGCAAATGCATACAATGGTATGCATACAATGGAAAGCTCCTAACCATTAAGAGTAACTAGCAAGACATTTCTTGATTAATAACATGTTAAAAAAAAATAAAATAGTACTTAGTCTGAAGGTTATACATAGAATATCATACATTTAAAATGTCTGTTTATCTTGATTTGATCGGTGTATGTTTTTGTTGCTTAAATGGTTAAAGGGTTTAATTTTCCAGTTATAACTTGTCATTTGAAAGACTAGTGGCTGCCAAGAAAGGTGGGAACCTCCCTTGGAATGAACGATGCGACCCCCTTCCCTTCAAAGTATTACAACTTATAGTTCTTTACAGATATATACATATACAAACCAAGGCAGAAAAACAGCAACAGCAGCAGCAACAACAAACAAAACCCGGATAATCAGTACCAGCCGTCTCTCGGCCATTGAGCGCTTTCCCCTTGGGTGCAGTTCCGCGCACGGCCAGCAGGGGCGCTGCTGGCTCCCGGCCGGGCAGGGCAGGTGCGATGATTCCCCCGCGCCTGCAGGAAGGGCACTGGGATTCTGGGTTTTCCCTTGAGGCACCCAAGGAGATGGTGAGTCATTTCCAGTGAGATTGGGTCTTCAGTAAGGTCCCAGTTCAATGGCTGCTCTCAGGTGTGGGAATGTTCCTCACTCGGGGTCACCAAATATGGCGGGGGTTCACAGGGGTCCCAGGATGAGGGAAGAGATGAGAATCTTGACTCCATGTTTCGGAAGGCTGATTTATTATTTGATGATATATATTATATTAAAAGAAAATTATATATTAAAACTATACTAAAAGAATAGAGAAAGAATTTCATTAGAAGGCTAGCAAAAGAAAAGTCATTGGTCATCAAGTAAAAACAATTTCATATGCTGGGTAAACAATTCTCCAAATCACATTCCAAAGCAGCAAAACATGGGGAAGCTGAAGCTTCTCAGGCGAAAAATTCTAACGAAGGGATTTTTCATAAAATCTGTCTGTGACACTCAGAAGCAAAGCCTCATTCACGGTAGAAGCAGTAAAAGGTGGAATTCCATGGTGGCAGTGAATTCTTCCTCGTGAACTGCTGACCAGCCATCTCCCCTCTGATCCAAGAGCAAGAGAGAGTGAGGAGCTGAGCCCAGCCCCCAGGACTCCCCAGCCAAAACCTCACAGTATCTCTGCCCTTCCCAAGAGAAAGCCTCTTAGCTAAGAGAGTAGCCAGCTGCACCCTTCCCTCTCCTCCTCCCAACAGAAACCACTTTTGTCTCTTAAGTATTGGTCGTTCCCACCTCATAGGCAACAAATGGGACAAAATTCCCTGAGAGAAAGAAAAGAAAAAATAGAGGAAAAATCCTAACCTTCAACATAACTCTTCAAAGTTAATGATTATCAATATTTTCTCAGAAAAAAAAATCAGGTAATGGAAAGCCTCTGTATTAAATACATCAAATGTGATCAAAGTATTAATCATTAAATAACTTGCATATCTCATTCCAACTGGTTATACAGGATTGGACATGTAACACCGAATCTTTTTAAAGAAATGGTTTTTATTTCAGAGCATTTACTTGATTTTGCTGTTTTACTTCACTACTCTCCCTTCCCCCTGCTGTGTCTTTCAAAATGAATTTTTTACTAATAGCATAGCTGAAGAAAATCCAACATATGTGTTCCTTGTTTTGTGTTCAGACAAAATGAAAGTAATTCTTGTTTTCTTCTCTGTTTGCTGAGACACTGTTGTATACAACCCTTACCCTCAAAGAAAGGTGATAAAAACATTAGCAAGAATAATTGCAGAAAGTAAGCAGTGCAGGTACTGAAAATGCATATGCAAAATAGCTGAGTTTTTTCCGCAAGATAAAAGCAATTATCACTCATAATCGATAGCTAAAATTTTAAACTTAAAAATCTAAACTTCAACCTGCCACAGAGATGGAAAGGTAGAAAGAAAGTATGTTTTTGATTAGACTGTTTTAAGTAAGTTGTTGCAATTTTCCTAATCTATACTTCATAGATTAAAATTCTTTTTATGGCTTTTAGAAGGAGAGACAATCTGAATATGATGTCCTAAAATACACATAATTAATCAATATGGTAATGGTTTATGCAACATTTGCTTGTTTACAATGTGTTCTTGTAATAGTTCCACTATTACTAGAGTGAAGAAACACCAAACAGGCTCACAGAGACAAAATATTTGGGATCTGCTTTGTTCATTACTCAAGTACCATAAAAAATGTACGTCCAGTCCTCTATGAGATTAGAGTATTGCCTATCCTGAGCAATAACCTAGAGTAAGGCCTAATCTCGAGTAAGGCCTAAATTTTAATTTGATATATTCGTGACCAAGAGCTGTAATTTGAAATGTTGGCTGAATTTTCACAATCATACTCAACAGTCATTAAATACTTTTAATGGAAAAACTTCATAACCTCATAAGTCTGTCCCTGTCTTTGATAATCAGAGTTTTTCCCCTTAGAAGACTTGCACAGCTCCCCATAGGAGGAGCTGGACCACAGCAGCAGGTCACAGCATCCTTGAGACTCCCATCTGGAATTGGCATTTTTTGGTGACCCTCAAGTAGCAAAAATTTTCTGAACTAAAATTTGGTAAGTAAATATGCAGTTTGGAAATAAGTAGAGCCTCTTTTCTCTTGTGCTGTGAAGGGTTGGCTGAAATGCCTTCTACTGTATTTAAAGCATTTTCTTGTCAAAGATGATGAATGATGCTAAAAAGAAGGTGAGACACGTCTCAGGTGTGACTGCGTCCTCCAGTTCCCTTTTGAGAGGACTTTATTCTCACCAAGATGCCTTTTAGACCATCACAATTAGGTTTAAAAGCAATTTGAATGCATAAGTTGAAAATAATACTCCAAATTAGCTTCCAGAGGCACCATCGTGCAATCAACAGGGTACTAGACTGGGATACAGGGACCAGTTCAGTTCTGGTTTTGCTCTTGGCCTAATGGGTAACCACGAGCAAAACACTTCACATCTGTGTTTTCCTGGCAATCTTTCAATCTATTTAAATTGTAAGGACTTGAGGAGGGCATTGTGCCTTGCTCTGTGTTTGTATGGTGTTTAGCACAGTAGGACCTGCTGTAATCCGCTGCTGATGTAATTCATAAAGCTAAACAGCTAATACAAAAAGCAAATAGATCTAAGAGACCAGACCCAAAGGATTATCAGGTTTTATTATGCCATGAGATTCAAACCAGACATTTTATTGGCAAAGTTAAAGCCATCTGCAAATTAATTTACAAATATGCTGTCTTCCAATGACCATACTATTAAGAAAAAAAAAATAAAATCATAAAAAGCAGTGTGATGTCTGTCCACTCCCCTTTTGTGTTCTTATCTAACAAGCCAAGAGATCTGCTCCTCCTCCTGGTTCAGCCATCAACCTTGAAAAACAAAAGTGGAACCTGAAGATCAATTTCCATTCCTTGTGTTTAAAAAAGTACCAGTACAGTCAACGACTGTATTTTCAGCATGCTTGCATGCAGTCTACCACTGGTAATCATGCAAGAGCTAGAAAATAAATTGGGGATCCTGCCATAACAACCCTGTGCTACTGATTGAGAGGACTCAACCATTCCTTTGCATACACACACTGCATCTCTGCAAGGGTATGCAAGGAAAGCTGTTGGCCCACATGACAGAAATATATTGGCAGTGACAGGCTGCCAGTTTTTGTATATAGGCAAGTCACTTTTCTCACATATACACAGATAAAATTAGTATGCTCAACATCATATAGCACAGGATGAATGTCAAGGATTGCAGAGAAGTCCCTCAGGTTAGGCTTGCTTCAAGCAGAAAGCACGCAAGTCATTCCCAACATACCTTTAAAGTCTGGCTGCCTGATTGCAAGCACGAAGCCACACTGTGAAGCAAAGACAAGAAAACTGTATGTAGAACTATATAAATATGTTTATTTACAACCAATTTTCTATTTTTGATATTTTTTCATCGGGGTACTGAAATGCTGACAATTTGTTCAATGGTGCAGTCTCCTCTGAAATATCAATTCTTGCCCAAGACAACTAGTATTTCCACTCAATTTCTAACAAAACCAAAGATGAGCTTATCTGAACAGGCTGAATGGACCTGCTAAATGAAAAAGTACTTACTGAAAAACAAAAGAACAAATAGAATAAAAATTAACATATTTCAGGATTACAAAATCCATTTCTGGCAATCCAGGTCCTTTTCTGCAAAGCCACTTTTCAGTCACTTGGCCCCAGCATATACATGGAGCTGTTCTTTACAGAGGAAGAGGAAACTAAACACACTTTAGTAGAGGAAACTAAACACATTAAGACATTTGTCATTCATGGAGTAAGTGTTCTGAATTTCTAATATATCTGATTTTAAACCATTCTGTCTTTTAAATGCAGCAAAATTACAGAATCACAGAGTATGCTGAGTTGGAAGGGACCCTCAAATATCGAGTCCAAATCCTGGCCCTGCACAGCACCATCCCCAAGAATGCCCCATGTGCCTAAGAGCATTGTCCAAAAACTTCTTGAACTTCATGAGGCTGATGCTGTGACCACTGCCCTGGGGAGATTGTTCCAGTGCCCAACCACCCTCTGGGTGAAGAACCTTATTCTAGTATTTAACCTAAACCTCAAATTTTCATGAATGGTATAAAAAGCTTTGCTGGTATCCACCTGGTGACAAATATGAGCAAACTTTGACAGCCAGAAGTAGAAAACCTCATAGTAATCAAACTTCTATATGATCCAAAGTATCAGTTTTTCCAGGAAAATAATTATTATCTTCACTGTGCTGGATACTTTGGGGGCTGTTCTCCATTAGAGTTTTTAAATCCTTTTAGAGTTTCTAAAATTAATACCTACCATTCCATATGGTATTGCCACTAGAAAACAGATTCTAAGTGTTGTTTTTACACAGCTGTAATTTTTTGAAATGGTAAGTTTCTTTATTTCTTTCCTCTGGAGCTTCACATTTGTCCACAGACAGCTTCTTTCAGCTTTCCCATGATCATTACAGTAATATATGGTCACTTAATAAAGACTAGATTTGGTTTTTAGCCAAACAATTTGTTACTGGTGGAAAATCTTCCCCAAAGGAACAAAAAATGAAATGCAGTTTTCACTTATTTGCATGGCTAGTTTTGTGATTTTATTCATTCTCAAGCAGTAAATAATTGAAGGAATAAATGCTATTCTGCTAAACTTTCTCAACTATTCCTCCTTTCTCACTGCAGGTATCTTGCAAGTTAAGACTGGGATACGTTTTATAAGTTTTATTTTAAATAATTTTGGACCCAAAACCTCTGCTTTAGGTAATTTTTATATGTATAAACAATACATTTACTGAAAAACCTTATAGGAAGAGTATTAAAACATATTTTTCAACAAGGAAACAAGATCACTTCCATGTAGAAACACTACAACAGATCTATATTTCTATACTCTAATTTCATTAAATATAGGTACACTAAGGTCTGGCAAAAATCCTTTTGGATTAAATTCTGATCTTATTAGAGTTTACACTTTTTTTTTTCCTTGTGAAACTCAGATTTCGCACATCTACTGCATGGACTTTATTTATTGCAGTAGATTTATGCATATACAAAATACTTTGGAGATCAGGCCATTGAGCAAGGGTGTACCACAGCCTATTCAATCATTCAAGCTAGAAATTGATTCTGGTGCAATACTCTCAGCTTGTCGCTATTTTACATCAGGCAATTCAACTTGTGCAGGATCAGTATGAAATTGAAAGGAAAAAACTCTCTGTTTAAACTTCAGTGATTCCAGATGTTCTAAGAACAAGGAGCACAAACACTTTGAAGTATTAAAAGTGTTCTTATTGTGCAGCATATGATCATAACCCTAATGAAAGAAGTCACAAAAAAAGCCTATTCATGGTAAAAAAATTAGCTACACAGACTAAATTTTATATTTTTGAACGGGCTGGAGTTTGAATTGAAAGCATTACAATACCACTATAAGTACTATACTTCCTGATAGGTAAATAATGAGTGCATCTTCAAATAAAAACAAAAAAACAAAAAAACAAAAAAACCCAACCAAACAAAAAAAAAAAAAAAAAAAAAAAAAAAAAAAAAAAAAAAAAAAAAAAAAAAACAAAAACCAAACCACAAAACAACAACGACAAAAAAGCTACTCTTTATGATAATAAAACAATTTTACAAACCCAAAAAGAATCCAAAAAGTCATGGGTAAACTTCAACATGTGAGTATTTGGGTGCCTATGCACTCTAAGTATTTGACCTTTAACTTGTCATTAGTTTATTCCATCTTCCCCCACCATGGGAAACAGCAAGATGCCTATAAGAATTTCCATCAGCAGCACTGAAATCATTCCCTTCCCCTCCACCTCCCTCATGACATCTCTGATTTAATAGCCATGGAAAGCTCCATAAGATCATTAAACCCCTGTAGTTCATAGCATCCTTCATATGCCGTAGAAACCAAGATTCTATGGACCAGTAAAATAGTAACCCATTATCCTCAACCTCTCTTCTAATCACATCTTGCTTTTGACATTTCTAGGGTGATGGAAAATATTTTTCCTGCCCAAAATCGCCTTTTTGTACCTGTCACTGAAAGTTTTATGAAGCCATCCATTGCCATCAGCTCATGGCAGAGAAAGAGAACTAACTCAAATAATGTGATTTGGGTCATGAAACATCTGCAAAATGGTCACATTATTCCCACTTCATGTTCAGAATTACATCAGCTTAATTTTCTAAGAAGAAATGGCAGGGAGTATTATTTGGTTGTTTTTACTACTATTACCTGTTTTTTGGAGACTATATAAACTTCAAACTGAACAACTATGCTATAAAATAGCAAGTCCAGTTCTTTTTATAGGCCGAACTGTGAAGGAGAACTTTGTTCAGACTAAACTAGATAGAGAATTATTCCAGTTGTACAGGAATAACATTTAACAGCTAAAACTGTACAACTTTGTCCCATCATCTCTGTATGATTACTTCCCATCATGCTTCTTATCAGGAGAATATTGTAGAGTTAATGTGAAACATTTTGCAAGGCATTTAGATCTGGAAGTTCTCTAGTACTAAGAGAATTCCTTAGCCATTTCACATTTACTTTCTTTTGAGTGAGATTGAAGAAATCTAGAAATCATGAGATGGAGCTCTATAAGAATTCTCAGAAATATATATTAATATAGATGAAAAATGTATAAATTTTTCATACATACATATATATGTGTGTGTGTGTTTGTGGGCAAAATTTCTCATTTCCATTGGTCATGAAAATGCATACATGTGGTGGGCAGTTGCATTTAAAAGGGTTATTGACATAAAAGTATTAAATTTTGACCCTGACACAACAGGAACCTCCAAAACTATTTTGCTCAGCATCATGGTGCTAAACATCATTTATAAGAATACACACAGAAAAAACATGAGAACTGTCAAATATAGAGTATTATTCTTCCTTTTAAAAGTGGACTTAAGCTGCAAAACCTGAATGTAAACAATTTAATAAATTTGAAAATACTAGACATGAAAAGGCAAGGGTGTCACTTCATTCATATGGATGTTTGCTTGGGTAGGAAGATGAGACAGGCCTCATAAAACAGTGCTTTGTCAGTCATCCCTTTAATAACATTATTAAAGAAAGCATGTGGGTTTTCTTTAGTAAAAGCCAACGGCAATAAATTATCATTCTTTTATTTATAAAACTTCAAGCAGTTGTCTTATTTCAAAAATTTAGTACTAGATCAAAATATTTTAAAATATAATAATTAGAGATCAGGAAAAAATATGTGTTGCTGCTGCTTCCTTGTACTGGAGACTTTTTCCTCTCTTTTACAAGACCATCACCCTTGTTTTATCTTTCAGAAAATCAGAGGCAGCATGCACAAACACGTATGAGAATAGTTATGCAAATTAGATAAAGTTATGCAAGTATCTTTAAAAGGGTAGAAAAATTTAGATAGGACATTGTTTTCTCATTCCTTGATTATGCCACACCAGCGGCCAATTCTCTCTGACCGTGTTCTTTGACATATTCTATGTAGAGAGGGTGTAACATTTAAAATCAAATTTACTTATTTGAAGATATTTGGTGTTCTATGAGATTTCTGGTTTAGCAGAGATATTAAAAAAATGAAAACACAATACAAATGTAAGTTATACAGAACAAAATATAGCAGTTCCAGCACACACTTCAATCACAATGCCAACATGATTTCCAGTGACGTGCTCATTTGGCATGACACTGGGTGTTTCCAATCTCCAGGAAGGAATAAGAGGGTTGAAGCCAGCTCATCTCTGCTAGTTATCTAGTTTTGGAGAGATTTTCTTGTTTCCAAACATAATAAAAAAACCCATCACAAACTGCATGGAGCTCTTTATAGTAATAGGAAGCACTGATCACAACCTTACATCTGAAAGCCAGATTTCCCTACAGAGTTTGTGAAGGACTGTGGAAGCCTAAGCCATATATTAAGAAAATAAATAGCTACACAGAGAAAGATAAGAGACTCAATACTAATGTTGTAAAATAAGCTGAGTTTTGCTATGGATACGTGTTACAAATACATCCTCTTACACAGTTGACTGAAAGATTGTTCTATGATTTCTCTTTTCATAGACAAGCTTCAAATCCCTGTTTATTTTTCCTGCATTTAGTTTCTGTCACTATTACATGTTCTGACAAAAATGCATTAAAAGTTAACATTGAGCAGCATAATATTAAGAAGCTCTGAGAAGAACTTGGGGTCCTGGTGAGCAACAAGCTGTCCCTGAGCCAGCAGTGCCCTGGAGACCAAGGAGGCCAGTGTGATCCTGGGATGCATTGGGAATGGCATTGCCAGCAGGTGAAAGGGGCTGATCCTGCTCCTCTATTCAGCCCTGGTGAGGCACATCTGGAGTGCTGTGTCCAGTTTGGAGCTCCTCAGGGCAAGAGAGACAGGGAGCTCCTGCAGTGGGTCCTGTGGAGGCTGCAGAGATGATGAAGGGATGGAGCTTCTCTCTTATGAGGAAAGGCTGAGGGAGCTGGGGCTGTTCAGCCTTGAGAA
>JAWWMS010000001.1:13861813-13878328 GCA_035048045.1 Chlorospingus semifuscus
GCCTGCAGGGAGGGGTCAGAGCAGGGACCAGGCTCTGCTCAGTGGTGCCCAGCAATGGGACAAGGGGCAATGGGCAGAAACGGATGCACAGGAAGTTCCACCTGAGCATGAAAAAGAAAATTTTTCCTGTGCAGTGATCACAGCAGAACAGATTGCCCAGAGAGGGTGTGGAGTCTCTCTCACTGGAGATATTGAACTTTCTGGACACAATCCTGTGCCATGCGCTCTGTGAAGACCCTGTTTGATTGGGACTGTAGGACTCACTGTGGTCCCTTCCAACCTGACCCATTCTGAGACCCTGTGATTCAAATTTCCTATTAGTACTTATTTGACCTTCTCTGATGGTCAGTACATTGGCAGAAGGTTTTATTCAGCCTATATGAAGCCATCAAAATTTTCTGATAATAGATTGCAAACACTTTGTTAAATAGAAGGAAAAATGCTCAGGGCTAACTGGCATCTGAGATACTGACGTGTTTTCAGTGGACAAAACACAGCGAAATATTAAAAACAGTAAGAAAAACCAACCCAAACCCAACCAAAATGCCCTCACAAGCTGTTTAGCAATCTTATGTTAAAGTTGCTTATAAAAATAGGTAGTCCTATGAAACCAGCTGCCAAATTGGAAATACAAAATTAAAAAAGAAAATTAACATTTTCCATTAATTCCTAGGAGCAACAGAGGATATTTAAGACCTTCAGAATTAACAGACTGAGAGAAAATTTTCATGTTATAGAGAAGTATCGATGTGTAAATGACCTAGTGAAAGGCAAGAGACTGTATGCTGAATTCTCATCTTTCATTTCCATAAAAGTCTTGACATGCAGACAGATTTGCAAGACTGGTATAGTGACATAACAACAATTTTCTCATTGGAGCACTTGTTCACCACTTAGCTTTTGTAAGTCTCCCAAGATGTTTTGCACAGTGCACATAATAAGCTTTAAAGTGCTCATAATATCCATCTTTTTTATTTTACATGATACAATGATGGTAGAATATTGTTGCTATGCATATAAAAGATTCAATATCATACTTGTTGTCTTTAATGCTAAAAGAAATAGAGGGGAAGGCTACTTTACTGCAGTTTGGATAATAACTTTTTTTATTTCAAGTACTTAAATTTGTCATCCTTATTCAAACACACATACCAGTCTTTCTTCCAATGGTATAAGCTCTAGTTTGAGTAGATCCGAACTACAACACAGATTATTTTTTACATTTGAGAACTAAAAATCTGGCAGAGTTAAGCTCAAATAATACCTCAGCCCTGTTTTTCCTATGCAGAATCTATCACCATGATACTATTAAAAAGATATACATTTCTGTGATATCACTAAATCCAGAAGTATATATGCCAGTGGTGAAGGCATGTATCCTTCTGCATCAGCCTGCCAGTCATTTAACAATGGATAAACTGTTAGTTACACTCTTCAGTATGTTACTCCTTGGGGGCAAAAAATACACATTGGCTTTCTACAATGAAAGAACATATACAAAAAAATCATGCAAAATTTAAAAATACCCATTACACATCACTGTCTTGATATATCAAAAGGCTGTTTATAGGAGAGCACTTTTGACTTTTTCCTTTGCTGTTCTGCAGTCTCAGTAATTCTGGCCTTTAAGCATCTTTACCTCTTCTCATACACCCACTTACTTTCTATTTTCAAAAAACATGGAAATATCCCTTATTTGTTCTCTTTATGGTGAACAAGGCAAGTGTTAAGGCATTATTTGTAAAGGAAATATGTAAATTCATCTTGTTCTTTTCCCCTTTTTCACATTTTTCCTGCTGTTGGACAGCAGTTACAGTGACAGGAGCCTGTATGGTTAAAATCAAAGTTCAAGGCGGCAAAGGTCCTTGTACTGATCAATGGAAGTTAATCTACCTCATCTCCATAGTGTTCACAAAACATGCTGTAACCAGCAAATACCTTTGTTGACATTCACTCAGCAATGCATTAAGATTATTGAACTGTTTGCTTTGGAGTTCAAACAAAAAATAGCACACACCTGTCATGACCACATTACCTCCCCTCCACTAAGAATTCCTAAACAAGCAACTGCAAAACTACAGGATATACCAATTAATATAGAAAACAGGCATTTTGTTTGAACCAGTTCACCCAGGGCAAGATGATGATGATGTTGCACTCCTCAGCTTCTGGCAAAAATCTCATCCCCTCTCTGCAGCTTCAAGGGCCATTTGTCTCCCTTTCTTCCAGTGATGTGGTCTGACATGGTTGGCTGAGAAGACCATTTAGCCCCTCCAGTTTATTCAGAAGTACATCAGGCCAGGACAACCCTTCCTCTACATGCACCCTGTTTTTTTCGTTTTATGGAAGGAGTCCACCATTTCATGTCAGAGAGATGTCATTTTTGGTAATAATCACCATTCTGCTCCTTTGCCTCACAGCTTTCTTGATGCCATCACGCTCTCATGCTCTCAGGCAGCCCTGTGCTGGACAGCAGCAAATGCTGCTCCATTCCAATGCCCCCAGAAACACATCAGAAAGCAGAGCCCCTTGTATTACATGCACCGAGGGCCCTCCTTTTGAAAGAGCCTTTCCTTGCAAGATTTTGTGCTGTGTTGTGACTGACTGACACAAATTTCTTGACACTGCCATATCCACATGTTCTCACAGGCAGTGATTTACTACTCCTTCCTTTGGACCAAGAAATATTCAATAAAGAAAATAGAATCATGCAGTGAATCACAGAATCAGTTTGGTGAAAGGGACATCTCATTCCATTCCCCTGCCTTATGCAGGTACACCTTCCACTAGACCAGGTTCCTCCAAGCCCAGTCCAACCTGACCTTGAACACTTCCAGGGATAATTTCTGTCAGAGACTGAAATGTTATGGTCAGTGTCTTAAATATTGTTATGAAGGAGTTTTGCCCATTATGGCAAGACTGCATAAAGAAGCTGTGACTACAGACTCCCACCTTAAGATGCCTGACTGGAACTTTAGACTGTGAGTTAAGCTGCCTAAAGGAACTTGAGATAAGATAAAGGTGACACTTAGGTCAAATGTCCAATTATCTCAGGTCTAGGGAGAAGTAAACAAGGCTAAGGGAGAAGAATGCATCCACTATAAAGTTGAACTCAGCCAAAACCCCATTTTCAGGATGTCCTGAAAATCATCCCTGGCTGTGTTTTTGGTGGGGGGAGGCTACAGCCCACAGGCTCATCTGCTGAGGGCAGATTTTCAGGTTTGCACAGGTTCCCCCACAACCAAGGCAGGGGGAGCAGAGTTTTGGGTGTATGGTGTAGCCTGGTCAGAGAAAGTGAATACCCATCCTCCTTTATACAAACTGGCTCAGCTCAAAATCTCCTCATCCCAGGAAGGCCACATCCACAGGACTTTCACATGAGAGGCAGCTGAGGGGGTGTCATAAAAGACCCCTAAAGCTCCCCCCAGACTTCTTCCTGAGGCCTTGCATAAGAGCACTGCATGTGTTGCAAGTAATGCAACAAATCCGGAGTCTGTTGCAAGAGACAGTGTCAAAATTGCTCACCCTCCAGGGGAGGCACCTGACCCAAATGTATATAAATCCATGGGACTCTGTATTTTTTGGGGGACCCTCACTACCAAGAAGACCTGATGGATAGGATCAACAGGATGTCATTGGGATCCATGGAGTGGTGATATTTTCTTTTTCCCCACCTATTTATTATTCTATTTATTTTTCTCTCTTTCTTTCTCTCTCTTTCTCACTCTCTCTCATTTACTGTTAAATAAAATCCCTACTATTGACTTTGGCATATGATCTTATTAGTACCTAGCTCTGGCAGAGACATTACTATAAAAATTTTAATTAAATTTTATGGTTTTATGTTGCTTTTTATATGTTTGTATTTTGTTTTTTTTCTGTTACTCAAGGGAGGATTGAAGTACTGAAAGGGTTAATTGTTGCAATACAACATGAAATGAACAACACTCACACGCTGAGATGTTCAAGGCAAAAAAGAGCACATTTATAGAATTCCAAAGGTGACCATGGATTGGAGGAAGAAATTACCACCTCTCCAACCACACTGGTCAAACCAACAGTCCATCAATTCTCTCCTCCTCCAGAAAGGAATGCAAAACAATCATTATTTACATGAAAAGTACATTACAAAAATGTAAACATCAGAAGGCTTAGAAGAACTTTAGAAGAACAATTAATATGTTGTTTGGATTTCTTAAATGGTTACCTGACTGGCCAGTTACTTGTGGCAGGAGTTGTGATTGGCATTGTGTTAGGATTGGTTTTATGGTTGGTTTTTGGGTTCTTTTGTGTTTAATTTTAGCTGTAGCACCACTCTGCATGCGTTTTAGGGTTTTTCTGGTTTTAGTTGCATTGGGGGGAGGGTACTTGATGGTAAGATCTTAACAGTTGTGGTTGGTTCTGTTCTGGTTAGCATTCTGTAGCTTTTCCTTCTTTCTTGCTTGGTAACTGTTGGGGTTTTGTTTAGTTAGAATGGGTTTTGGTGTCCTTGGAGAGGGGCTCAGCCCAACGTGGCAGACCCTGTCTGGCCTGGTCCAGGATGGGACTTGGTGGGCTTCCCAGAAAGGGGATGGCCCCACAGTACTCTTCTTGCCTGGTAGCCAATGGTTGGGAAAGAAAGAGGAAGTTCTTTTCTGGGTTTCTTTTGTCTTTAATATGTGTTTTTTCACAGAGGTGTATCAAGTTTCTTAGTGGTTTAATAGAGAGTTAGTTATATTAAAATTTTCTGGTTTACTTCTCTAAATTTTTCTCGTGTTAAACTATGACACCTGATCATAAGGGATAGGGCAACCACAGCTGCTCTGGGCAACCCATTCCAGTGCCTCAGCACCCTCACAGTAAAGAATTTCTGCCATATAGCTAACTTCATGTCCTGATAAAGAATCTGTCTCTGGCTTCCCTGTAGGCCCACTTCAGATATTGGAATGTTGCTGTGAGGTCTCCTTGCAGCCTTCTCTTCTCCAGGCTAAACTGCTCCAACCTTCTCTGCCTGGCCCCAGTTTTTTTGTCCTTTATATACACAGAGACATACACAGATCTTTATGAAGGACTATACAAAGATGTATGAATTCGTATTTTTTCTCTTTTATACATAGATACATAATTTTATCTATTAACATAACATCTGTATAAAATATACTTTTTACACTTTATAGGATGGTTAATGTGTGTAATTTATATAATACATAAATCCTTTAATCAGCACTATCCTGCTCCTGCACCTCGCAGGTAGTCACGACTTTTGAAGGCAAATCTAATCTGCCTAATGTTTCACCCCTCAAGAAAGTTTCATAGCTGTACTAATTAATGACCTTGTTTTTAAGAGTGTGGTAGCTCCATTCCCTGTGAAGGGCCACAGCCTTCCCAGCACAGTCATCACTTCTCTTCTTACCAACCTCACAAGTCTTTGTCATCACCCAGCTGTCAGCCCTTTCACCACTGGGCTCCTGCTGACTGCTCCTCTGCACCTGATAGTAATCCTGGTCTTTTGAGAGCAATACCCCATTGCTTTCACTGATGTTGTTGTTATTTATGCAGTAGCTTAAGGCACATGCAGCCTGTGCTCCAAAACCTGGGTCTTACAGCTTTTGTAGCAATCAGGACAGTCTAACAGGACAGCCTTGATTCCACACTCTGCAGCTTACTTTCAGCATTGACCTAAGGACAAGGAAACCTACAGCATCAGCATGTGCCAACAGACTTAAAGGTAACTCTAAGATTCCCTCAAAGCATGAGAAAGTGAATCTTTCAGAAAGTGAAGCCCTGAAATTATTCTTTCCCATTTAGAAAGAAAGTAAGAATAGTTTTCATTCTGCTGAGAAGCTTTAAAGGGCTCTGTACAGAGTGCTCTACAGGTCAGTTCCCACCACCTGCTATAGGTAAACATCTTTCATCATATATTTAGACTATTAGCTTTCATGAGAGTGCAGATACACTAATCAAAACCCAAACCTGAGCAGCACTAAAGGACTATAGAAAAACAATAGACTGCCTGAATATTTACAATAATCTTCCTGAATATTTCCAATAAGTATTAAAAAATCTCGAGGTCTTCAAACAGCATTCAAATAAAACCCTCTGAACAGTAAAATTATCTACACATTTTTAACTTGCCAGATGCTTCAGTATCACATTTCAAAGTCTTATGCAAAAACCCTAAAGACTTGTGCAAAATAGGCCTAAAGAAATGAAAGGTAAAACTGAAGTTCTTGTGCAGCTAGAAAAGTAGAGATAACCTTCCCCTAGCAGAAATGATGAAACTACAGGACCTTGTAGAAGTTTCTTGCTAGAGACATATGAAGAGGCTTTTGAATTTATATGTCACTTGTACTCTGAAAAAAAAGTGAAAGGAAAAAATAGGCTGAGAGCCCAAAATACTGTAGAAACAGAGAAACAATCAGGTGTCAGTTCTTTTCTCAAAAAACTGTCCAATAGCTCCAATGTATCTGCAATCAGATGAAAACTCTGGAATGTTGCAAGAGCTCTTTCAAAGCCAGCAGACTTATATATGATTCTTTTGAATCTCACAAGAACTCCCTCCTCCCAAAAACACCTTTTATATTTTGTAGATAGAAAATCATAACTTGATAAAAGACACAACATATTTTAAATAATTTGATTTAGTAAACTGTGGTCTCAAAAAGCAAGAGACAAGTATTTCCTCTGTCTTTTTTCATGACTGTTATTTGAGTGGGGTTTTTTTCAATACTTTTGCAGTTTCATAAGAAATGTGAAATTCTTCCCAAATATTTTTTCGACAAGTAAGTACACAGCGTGCTTTCTTCAAAAGCTTCTTATTTCTAGGGTGCTACAGCTATCACTTTTTTCAGGGCTTTTCAAAGCATCCAATGCCAGCAGAGATAGCAATATCTAAGTCCTTACAGATACTGTACTGATGTTCCAGGTCACAGTGGCAATCAAGTCGATATAAAATTGCTGAACTTAACCTTTTGACTTCTTTGCACAGTATCTTTTGAACTCTGCAATTTTGGGGTTATTTTAGGGGTTTCTGAGTTTTCTTCTTCTCCCATCACTAACATGAAAAACTTTTCATATTGCTTTTACAAGGCTGTTCTGTATGACTGCAGCAATTTTACAGAGTGACATTCATGATGAAAGCACTAGCTTCAAAAAAAAGTCAGTTTCTAACCACACAGTTTACTCTGTGTATTCTCTTTTGTTTATCAGAATACTTCTAGTAATTGTGGAAGAGTAATAGCATGTCTTTAATTAAACATCTATTGGAAAAGCAGAAAATAGACTTGGGTCCAAGCTCTATGAGTGAGAGGGGAAGCAGAGGGAGGAGGAGATAGGTTACATTCTTACAAAGACAGGTCATGCCTGGGAATTAATTTCCTCTTCCAATAGCTTTTGAAACATAACTTGCCTGCAGAATTCATCAGAACAAAAACACAATTGTTGTAACTAAGTGCTATAAAATTATTTTTCAATCAGTTATTTCAATTCCTCCTCGAATACCTTGCATCAAAAAGTAAAACAATTTAACCAAAACCACTTCCACTTTAGTCTTATTCAAGCCCAAATTATGAAATGCTTATCTTCACAGAGAAATGAAGTTATTACTGTCCCCAAAGCCATATTTTTGTGAGAGTTCAAATAGAAGTGAGTTAATATTTGAAAGCACAAAGGGGTTTTGCTAATTATTTTTTACTCTATACCTTCAAATTTCACATGGAGATTTTTCGAAAAGGTTTTTTATTGACATATTAACACAGTGGTATTTTTCTAATGAAAACATGTATTTTTAGTCCTCAGTTAAACATTACAATGTTTAATATTAACAGTATTTTTAATATCATCCTTGCTTATTTTTTTTCCTGGCATCAGGATCATAGAATGCCAGCATTTGTAAACACATAAATTATAATAATTATTGGGCATCACAGACTGCAACTCTTGGCCAAAAGCCTCTGTATTTGATGAGGTTAAAGGTGATGCCCATGTCATAATTACATAATCTATTCATAACTGTATTGATTGTTTCTTCTCTGATAGGAAACTTCAGAGAAATCACCACCAAACTATGGTGGGCTGACATTGGCCAGCTGGCTCCCGCCAGCCACCCTCTCACTCCTCCTCCTCAAACAGAGGGAGAAAACAAGATGAAAAAGCCTGTAGGTTGAGATAGACAGGGCAATCACTGAACAATTAGCCATTACAAGAAGAACAGATTTGACCTAGGGAAAGTTAATTTGTTGCAAATTAAAAAATAAAGTTGGTGGGTGAGAAACAGCATTCTTCACCCTTCCTTTTTCCAGGCTCAGTTTCACTTGTTCATTCCTGACTTTTTTACCTCCTCTTCTCCAAGCTCTGAAGGGGCGTGAGAAATGGGGTCAGCCCATGACAGCTGCTGTGACAGACTCTGTGGTGATTGTATTTCATGGGGAGGAACAATTCTTGTGCGCAGGGGTTATCTTTGGGGGTTTAAAATTTAATTTTTAAAATTGATAATCAATATAGTTGGACAATGTTTTTCTTGAAGCAGCCTAATTATTTAAAATTTGCAGCTGTTGTTGGAACAGATTGTCTAATGCATTGTGTCAAAATTGTAAATTGTTACTAAACTGAGAGAAAGAAAACATTTACAATGAACACTTTCTCCTCACCCCAGTTCCCACATCCCTCCAAATTGAGCGGCTATGTTAATATTTATTTTCTTTAAAGAAACTTGGTACCTCCTGTGTAACTTTTCTAAAAAGGATGGCAGAGGAAATGGCATCGTGTCTTCCCACCCCCAGGCCTGTGAGCTTTAAGAAGTTTCCTGAGATGCAGGAGGATCCATTGCTGTCTTTTCTCAATCCATTGCAAGCATCTGAATCTGTGTATTTCACATCTAAAGAAAATGTATCTAAAGATCCCTTTTTATCTTTAATAATTTCAGTTTTATGATCAACTTTTTATGATCCTAATGAAGTACCTTTAAAATCAAAAAGCCTAGAAAAAACCCAAGTATTTAACTCTCACTTACTTCCCCAACCTCAAAGCTTCCTGTTTTGGAAAAACACAAAATGAATCCTTATTCTCACATGACTTCATGTACTTTGTTCTAATATAGTTTTGAGGTTTTCATTTATGGTCAAAATCTCTTGGGTATCTGATTCTCACAACAAAAATTTGCAGTTTTAAATTAGATTCTGAGGATACACCAAACAAATAAAAGCCAAGTTTTTGTCAGGAAATGTGCACTTTACCAAAATTAAATATTAGTTTCAATCCACAAACACCTCCTCAAAAAAAAAAAGGTCAAATCCTTATGAACGGGATCACTTTGCACCCAAATATTGAAATTGACTTCTTTCAAGCAGGTTTTAATTGGTCTTACTGAAAAATGGACCTTTAACTTCTTTTTTATTCCCCACAAAACATAGCATAACACTTTACTGCTCATACACTTCTTGCTGGATATTGGAGTCACTTCTCTCTAATGCCATATTCCAGCAAGCTTCTATCTACCATCTGCAAGAGATTTTTTCAAGCATATTTTAGTCTTTGTTACTTTGGGGTGATTTGGTTGGATTTGAATATTCAAAAACCCTGGTAAGTTATTTAATTTGAAGGTATCCACCAGTGGTCAGCTTCTTCCCCAGCACCTGTTTTTCCTCATCATTCACTACTTTCACACCAACATTGCTGGTGAGTTACAGACCTGGTTGCAGGCAGCTGATAATTTTCATAGCATCCCCTGAAGGGCAGCAACAAAAACATGAGTCAGTTATCACCTTGTCTCAAGCTGTCAGCCTCAAAGCCTAAGTGAAAGTGCTGAAACTGGCATATACAAGTGAAATCCTTGCAATAATTGCTATCAACTCAAGCTGCCACACATTCAGAATACTAGGCAAAAGTATTTATATACAAAAATATGTGGTCTTTAACAAGCAGATTGGTTAACATTGGAAGCTTCTTTATTTTGCATGAATAAAGAATCTTTAAATAATTGCATTAAAAATCAGAATGGGTCTACTAGACTGCCATACTTAGTTTTGATCCTGCATCTCTTCCACTTGCATATTCAGGACAGCCTTCATGGTCATAAGTATTTTCTCAGTATAAAGATTTTGTTTCAATAGAACTTCTAGAGATGTGGCAAATGTCTAGAATATGACATTATTATTAGAATTATTATTAGTGCTTAGTATTTTCTGCCACAATAACATAAGTCACAATGTTTGAGACTGTGAATTCCAGGTTACTGTTTTCTCTCCTAGGACTGAAATTTCTTCAGTGGTCATTAAAGCAATCAAGATATTGCAATTGTATTCCATAAACCCAGTGCAATTGCACTATAATATGAGCAATATGAGATCTAAACAAAAGTGACATTCTCATCCAAGTTATTCTTTAGGTTTCTATATCTCTCCAACATACTCCTCCTCATCCCTTAAACTGAAGGTGGGAAAAATCTTGGGAGGGAACACAATCCCAACAGCTGACCCAAAACTGACCAAAAGTATTTCTCACACTATGCAACATTTACTCAGGTATAAAATCTAAATTAAAGGAGGAGGGGTGGCATTTGTTATTATGACATATGTCTTCTGGAGAAATCAGTACACATACCAAAGCTCTGTTTCCCAGGAAGCGGCCAGACATTGCCTGTTGATGAGAAGCAGAGAATAAATTCTCTCTTTTCCTTTGCTTTCATGTGCAAAAGTTTTTCTTGTTGCTTTATTAAACATCCCTTTTCTTGACACAATTTTTTTTTTCCATCTTATTTTCTCTACCCTGTGTCCTGATGAAGAGGAGAGAGATGGCTTGGTGGCCAACTGGCATTCAGTCAAGGCCAATTCACTGCACTCTTAACACACTATCTACCTCTTTTATTACCTCTCCTCCATTTTCTCAATACCTGGGTTTGATCACAAAGACAGGGTGAGAAAGAGCTATTTTGTCAGAGCAGAGCTAGTTCACTAACTTGGGAATTTCACTATTAATGTAAGATCAGGTGGATTAATGAACATCTGAATGCATAGTTCAATAAAGAAAACAAAACAAAGTGTACACAAATAAACTGTACATTTTGTTATCTATGCTAGGTATCTAAATAAATAATATAGTTATTTATAGATATAAATAAATAAATATTTATTTATAACAAGAATGGTAGGTAAAATATAGACTAAAGTTTGTTATTAATCAACAGTCTCTACTTGTTGATCATTGTGCCATAATACAAAGTTCATCTGTAAGAAGTACTGAGTCAGACAATGAGAAATTTGCTTAAGAGGTGTAGAAGCATCTCACCACAACTCTATTGATTCACACTGTCCAAATAAAATCAAACACACCCATAAACCCTAAATCCCAAGGCCATCCTAAACCCTAAACCCCAAAGCCAGCCCCTCCAATTCTCCCCTCATCCATGCTCCCCAACTACCCAAACCCTTGAAATAACCACTGGATATCAAGACATTGGTAACCACTGGATACTAACTATTTCCTGAATTTGTCTTGACAACTGAGCAAGCTAGATGAATTTTTGCTGATACTTTGTCATCATCAAATAAGTCTTGATTTCACACCCAGAGGCTGGGATTTATTTTCTAAAAAGAAACTTTGACACTAAAATCTTTCACACACAAGCCCCAAAAGACATTTAATTAATGATTCTGATAACTGGTGAGGCAAACTATGAGCTCTGAAGCTAACTATCTTCTTCAGAATTTATGTAGGTGATTAGGATAAAAAACCCTATGGGCAGAGGTGTTGCCAGTATGAGTGGTGATAGGCTATTTATCATAAGCCTGAACACTGCAGACTGTAACACATGGGAATTTAAAAAACATATTGTGCAGGGATAAATCTAATACAGTTTAAGCATGAATTCAAGGAAGAAAAATTTCCAAAATGGAAAGAAATAACCAGCACCACTCATGTTGGAAAAAAAAAAAAACATGAGAAAGAATTCTATGTACTAAAAATGAGATTTTTGATGTGAATTTGCTATAAAACTTATGTATCATACATTATTGAATTGTTATGATGTGAAAGATAACATAAATTATATTAAGCCAAAAAGGGGAAAAATGTTAGAAGGGAAGACAAGAATTCATCTTTCAGATGTATAGACAGAATTTCCAGTACAGAGCTGTTTATTTCTTTGAGCAATAAAAGCAGAAGATTTCTGAGAGTACTTAAAATAAGTTAACCAAAAATTAATGACTTTTCAGGTATAATTAATTCAGATTTGTAAGCAGAGAATCATGCTATAAAAACATCATATGCAAGCTCCTTGATGGTTGAAAATAATGGAAGTTTTAATAAAGCAAATCAGATCAAGTAACTAGATGTACATACACAATATACCTTTATATATTTTTTTAAAGGAGGACATTTTTTCCCCATCTGAAGTTCATAATGATCACACAAGTGAACATGCATATATAAAAAGAAAAAATTCTAATTTATCAGGCTTGGCTTGCCACGTGCTCTCTCTGGTAGAAGTAGAGGCATTCCCTGGAGGCATGCAAGACACAAATTACTGTTAGTTCTGCAAAGCATTCAAAGGAAAAAAATCTTGGTTTTCATAAGGGTTTGGTCCCTCACTCCAAGCAAGACACTGATGGGTTGGAGTGTGTCCAGAGAAGGGCAGCAGAGCTGGGGAAGGGTCTGAAGTAAAAGTCTGATGAGAAGCAGCTCAGTGTAAGGCTCTAGCCCACTTAGCAGGTTTTTTAGAGGATTTATTGTGGGTGGTGCATTGGAGAAACAACAAAATTCCCAGCAGGTTACGTAACAAACAACTTTTCCTTGCAAACTTTAGAACACCCAGATATAATAAGGCACTTTGCAAACTTCCACTTGTCAAACTTTAATAGATCCAAACATAACAAGGCAAAACTGGTCTGGATTACAGGTATTTCTAGAAGAAGAAGGGGAAGACTCCCTCCTATACTGAGGGAGCTGAGAGTCTTCAGCCTGGAGAAAAGGACACTCAGGGAGGACCTTAATGCTCTCCACAACTCCCTCAACAGAGGATGCAGCCAAGTGAGAGTTGGTCTCTTCTCCCATTTAGCAAGTGAGAAAAAGAGGAAGTGGTGCCAAGTTGTGCCAGGGGAGATTTAGATTTGATATTAGGAAACATTTCATCACTGAAAGGATTGTCAAGCTCTGGAACAGATTTCTTAGGGCAGTGGTGGAGTCAACATCCCTGGAGGAATTTAAAAGATGTGTAAATATGGCACTTGGGGACATGACCTTGGCAATGCTGGCTTAGTGGTTGGACTAAATCTTAGGGATACTTTTCAATCTGAATGATTGTACAATTTTAATGAGAAATCAAAAAGCAGTTCTTTGACACAGCACTGTACTCAAGCTATAAAATTTAATTTGTCCATAAATATCCAGTAGCTTTTTGCTACATTGGTGGACAAAATTGACACAAAAAGTGGTCATCAAAAACTCGCAGATTTTACAGCTATCAGCAGTGATTCCCTCCTCAAATACCTTCAACACAAACATTTAGATTTCAAGTGAAAGCTAAGGAATATTTGGAATTTTATAGAAATCAGCCTTTTATAATTAATAACTTACTAAGACTACAAGAACATTGCAAGCCTTCCATGATTTCATATATGTGTGCTGCAAAACAGCTTTCCATACTCTCTATGTGAATAAAAAATTTTAGCTGGAGCATACTTTAGCAAGGATAATTTAAGGGGACATTTCTGAAGGGATAGGCTGAGTTACAACCAGTTCCAGCTGAAACCAAGGTAATGTGAAGGAGCAACCATTATCTTACAAAGAAAGATCTCAATAGCTCACCTAGAGTTTTCTTTAGCCTTTACAGTGTTCATAATTTATGAAGTGGCCTTACTGTAACAGGTAGTGAAGATTCAGAGTCTGAAAAACAATTTGGGAATTAATTATATTGCTTTAACTTCCACACACATCTTTCAAAAATGTAAACATATCTAGTTAAATCAATTGTTCATTCTTCAATGCTGCACTGAGAGAATATTCATACATCAAACATCGGCACAAATAACAACCACACTCTTTACTGCTGGAGACACATTGCTACATTATAGGTCAATTATACTGATATGTATACCCATGTGTTTCTTTCTCCAGAATCAATTGGCATTTCACAAGCATGCTGAAAGAAGGGTTTATATTCACAAATTTAAATACTTTTCCACCAGCAAAACCCACATGAATAAAGATATTGATCACAATTAGACTGATAAAAACACGCACAGTGCATTTGTTTTTCTCAGTGGAGAAGGAGTTATTGATTCACTGTAAAGATGGGGGGCTTGGAATTTTTAAAATGTAGTGGAGCTTCCTAAGAATAATACAAAACTAAAATTAATGTGCATATTTATTAACTACGACAGTGAGCTATTAAACATTGCTTTTACTGTGACTCGATTCATGTGAGGTGTCTGTTCTGACTTCTAACATTAAGAAAGGGAAAAATCATCATAGTATAAAATAAAATAATAGTTTCACATTTCACATTAGCTAGTTAAGGTTACACATCTTCTCCCTGACCCCTATTCTGTCATTGTACAGGTATTTTGACACAAATAGAGGATCTAATTAATCTCTTCAGTATCACAGAACACAGGATCTCTTTTGATCTTTCAGACTGAAAGAGCCTTGCTGTATGAAGATCTGAATAATAAAAATTTTTGAACATACCTACCCTATGATCTGTAAAGAGGTTCCAAATCAAGGAAGAGTTCTAATAACATGTTTTTATAAAGGGAGACTTAATTTATACATATTTTATCTCTCCATTGGCTAATTCCCATGAAAACAGAAAAAACTCATTGTTAGGATATTTGAATTACATGGCAAACAAAGATGAGGTCTAAGAGACAGTGATGTATGCAAAAATTAGCCTCATTGCTATTTAAGGAGATTGAAAATTGTATTTGAATTGCTAAAATTTTATTCTTGTTCTGGTTATTCAGGAATACTTCTCTGGTATTTTAATTGTAATTCATACTCAATAAACAAATTCAAAAAATCTAATACAGTCAGGCTTATGCAATTGATGCAATGACTTTTAATTAATTATTAAAAACATTGTGTTATGAAGCACATCCCAAAAGCCTTTATAAATCTTTTCCCGGAGGGATTTTTTTTTAATCTGTATTGATAAAAAATAAGCTCCTTGCACTGTAAAACTTTTCTTCGTTACTTATCACAGAATTGTACATTTGGAACAGATAGAAAATCGACAGTAACAGATTAAGTTCTCTAGAGATATGTGGCATACTATCATCCTAAAGAACAGAGCAACAAATCCAGTCTCCTCTGCTGTGTTTCTGCACTGGTAGCATCAGCTTTCTGCCAGGCTTTACACAACATGGCAACTGGCTGAGAAATAGAGATTTAGTTTTATTGTTGCTTGTCTGAAATGGATATTTTGAGAGTGGGCTTACCCTAGACTGTTAAATTGCAATATTTAGAGGCTTAGCAGTCATTTGGAGACTCAGCTGTTTTGTTTAGCAGCTACCAAAGCCAAAGGGCTGTCTGTTTGCCCTTCTGCCACCAAGCAGCAAGCTAGGAAAAGAACAGCTGATGAAGAAGTCGACATATTGATAAAAATATCAGCAAATGAAGAGACAAAACAATTTATGACCCACACTTGGAAGAATTCTACTATAAGGAAATATGCACTGTGTCAAAGGCCTACTAAACTTTTTCTGCTACAGTTAGGGAACACTTGCTAAATACTTAAACCAATGATGAACGAGTTTTCACAGTCTAAAAGAGAAGAAAGACATGTCCTGATACAAAAGCAATTTAAGTAAAAGAAGGTCTTGTTCTTTGTTCAGACAACTGCAGTATTTTATCTTCATGCACAATTAGTTGCATTTTAGTTGAAATAGAAAAGTTAGCATACACTAAGTATTTCACAAAAAAGGAGCAATTTGACATGACTATAATCTAGAATATTGTATTGCTTCTTGTTAAAGGTGTTTATTATTTCATATTCTACAAAATGTGGTTTTAATCCTTAAAATGCCAGTAAACCCAGATTTTGGCCTACTTTTGAAACTCTAAAATATGACAATCCACCAAAAGACTTCAAAAATATTCTTTGCTAATACTTTTGATGTGACAACTTCAAATGACACAAATGTGACTCATTCCAACACCAACCATTATGTCTACAGGTTTACAGCTTCAATTTTTTTGAAATCTGTATTAAAATCTGTATATCACGAATTTATTAGTTGTATTAGTTGCATTTTAATTGAAATAGAAAAGTTGGTATACACTAAATATTTCACAGAAAATCCCAAACTGTGAAAGTTCACAATGTTTATTGCTACTATTTGCAATGGTTTGGTTTTAGTAATTTTCTAAAGTATGACAACAAAAATTCTGTGCTCAAGTTATTATCTTTCAGTCTTTGATTACAATAGATGTGCTCCAACATTATACATTTTCTTTTCAACCATGTATGTAAAATTAGATGATATGCATCACCTTCTGAGCTTTTCTAGTTGTAACATTGATCTGAATCTTTTGTAATATCTC
>JAWWMS010000001.1:13878374-13908684 GCA_035048045.1 Chlorospingus semifuscus
CAAGGAAGAGGTAAAATTTCTTTTAAAAGTGTTGAACTCATATTTCACTCCATTTTTTATTTCCCTTGCTTATATAGTGAGGATTTCTAAGGTTTGGGGTGGGTGGGGGATTGTTTGGTTTAGTTGGTTTTTTTGGTTTGGAAATTCACTCAAGATTCTCTTGGGATAATGAACTGAAGATTTAGACAAACATAACATTTACTTGCTGGATTAGTATTTGAACCTTTACTAATACAGAAACAAGAACATTTGAATTTTAATCTGTGAAAAAAGGCTTTATACATGCAAGAGAGTTAGGTTGAAGTTTTCTTGCTGCAGAGAAGGAAGAAAATTCCATAGAAATGTTTTTTTAATTACATACTTTCAAAAATAAAGGGTAATATTCTTTGTCCATAAAGCAACAATGAAGTTCAGATATAGTGTAATATATTTTAATTTTTATGAGGCTGTAGCAACCTTGTACAGCCTTAAATGAAATTGCTGAATATTTTCAGTATTTTGGATAAGATAGTTCTTGTTCACCTAAAATAACATTAAAACATACAGAATTTGAGAATAGGCAATCCCTTTTGTCTCTTGCCTATATGAAAATCTAATTAGCATGTAACTTTCCTTGACAATCTCACAGAAAAAGTCAATTTATATTTTGAGCTATTTTGAATCTTTGTTCAATTCATCTCTTGGAAGGCTGTCTTACAGGAGTTATTTTCTAATTGTATACTCTAATTGTATATTTACATAGTTTAACATCAAGATTTTAGGTGTTACTAGGACAAAAAAGTCTTTTCCTTCTGTGTAGGAGGCAGCAACAGACAAAAACAAGTTTATGTTATGAAGAACAGTCTACAAAGCAAAGATGCTGAGTATTACCATGGCTGCCCTGGTCCAGTAAACATGATGTAATTTAAGTGTGCTTGAGTTTGCTTGGCTCTTAGGAAAATTTAATCACTCAAACCTAAGTCATTCTCAAAGATAAAATGATTGGCTCTTGTTTATGAGTCGGAAGATAAAGTTTATATCCTATGTTCCCAGAAATTAGTACATCAGGTATGACAGGAAAGGAATTACAAGAGTTCTAATTAAAGACTACTGTTTATCTAAAGCCTAACAAGCACAAAATTCTTTGCTAATCTTACCTATTCCATGTCCAGGTTTGAGGTCATATTTCAAAGGTTCGAAACACAATATGAAATAAATAATTGATGTCTTTCTAATCAGCATATCTCTACACCATCATTTTAACATAAGACATCATATATTACTTACAATTTTGTATTATACCTTATCACATAAAGTAATTTCCATCAAATTAAAAATAAAGAATACAGAGTAGGTGAACAAAATGCTTGACACTTTCAGCAACTACTGTATTTTGTCCCATAACACAATCACTCCTCCAAAGGTTCCAGAAATTTTTTATATTCCAAAATAATAAAAAGACTTAATGGGACTTATGGTACTCTCAGTAATTTATCGATATTTACAGAGCAATGTGCAATTATACTCTTCAAGCATCGTTTGCCTAAAAATTCTATAAATGCAGAACTTTCATTTTCACTGTGATAAAATGTATATGCCATTGTGTTTTGATAGAAAGGCTCTTAGGGAAAAATATTTATTTTTCTGCTTATCTCATGTACAGTTTTGGTATCAGTTCATGGCCTACATAAGAATAAAAAATTCAGTCACACTGAAAAACCTGCAAAGGATAAAACAAGACTAAGCTAGAATATCTGAGCAGTGAACATACAGTGAATAGACACAAAACTGTCATTATTTTTTGCTCATGGTTGGTTTTTTTTTGTGCTCAAGAATTCATCTCTAATTGCTTTATGCAATTTGCACCAAGAATTGCTGTGCTGTATATCCGAAACAAGAAGTCAGAAGAAACACTGGATAATAAAAATCTGAAAGCTGAATTATATGTAACTTCTCAACAATTATTGCTGAAAGTCAAAGGTCAGAATTGAATTGGCTTGCCTATCCTAAAGTTTTTCACTAGACAGATGAAATGAAGAAGCTTTGCATCATTCTTCATCTGGTCTGCAAACTTGCCAGAGTTCCTTATTCTTTTGTATATTCCTGCCAAATACATGCCACATATAGATACAGATATGTTTGTTATCTGAAATTTTATTACATTCACAAGACCTAAAATTTCCACTGGCTACATGCCGCAGTACATTACCTCTTTCAACAATATTTAACAGATAACTTTAAGTTACTTCAAACAGACAGAAAACCCAAAACATGTTTTTGAATTAGGTTGTGTGTCATTCAGTCAAGTACTTCCATTTCACATAATAACGTGACTGTGAGGCCTCCTCTACCTTGGGTTTTTTACAAGCTTTTTCCTTTAATAAATTATCTTAATTTTTTTTTGTCTCCCCTTTATTTCCCTTATATTAAACACTTCTCCTCCTCTGCCATATAGAAATCTGAATTCTTCCTACAGTTCCATTTCTTTATGGCATGAACATTTCAACAGTTTCTTGTGGGAAAAGTCTGGTTTGGTTTCCCTTGTGTCAAGTTATCCCTACCTGAAGTTTATTTGAGACCTGACTGTTTTGGTTGTCCCCATTATTCTTTACCTGCTCAACAGTTCAATACATTCTATTCTGCAGCATCTTACTGAGGTCATGCATTCCAGAGACGTCCATTTTAATTCCAAGTCAGACAACATTTCACTGAGTAAAAAGGTACAGCAAACATGTTTTATTCCCTGCTTTTATAGCTATTAGATATTCTTTTGCATATCTTAATATTCAGAAATGAAAATTTAAAATTTGGGATCTAAATTGCAAATTTCAAGTCTAAAAGTTGTGTTTAAGTGTGGAATTTTAATTTGAACAGTTTACACATTTCTATCGAATTATTCTCCTAAGGCTGCAGTAACTTTGTGTCAGCTCTGTTTTTCTTAGTTTGTTCTATTGTTGATGTTACCAGTGATTAGTTGTGTGATTAAAGGTTGTTGAGGAGCGATTCATAGAGTGCTTTCACACACCCAAGTTCATTTCTTCCTAAAATTATGTGGGGTTTTGTGATCCTCATTGATCTAAATTTATATCCTTAAGCACAATCTATTGCTGACTTAACTCTTCTTAGTGCGATATTTAATTTCTCTAAAACATGCTTTCCAAAATGTTTAGAGCTTTGCAGGCAGATATGAACCTGATGTGCTGAAGTCTTCAGCTATTGGGAAACTGGCTTCAGCCTCCTAACCCTAACACTTTAATGCAATATTAATGTAAATTTTAATATTAATGCATCACATTAATCTGACACAACATGATTGTCAGGAATCTACATTGACACAGCATTATACAATATGGAAGCAGCTGAAAGGGTGGACACTAACCTACTCGTAATGAGAGAATTATGCATGACTTTGCTTAGCTTGGAAAGGATAATATAAATACTTTGCTTAAGACATCTTGTTTGGAAAAATGTCCAAAATTCCTTGGTTTCATTTTAAACCATGAAGTGTCTCCTGTTTTCCTTTCCTATCCTCTTTGCTTTCCTACTTTGGTTACTAGCTATAAAGACAACTTTGATGATAAAATGACTTCAGCAACAGAATGACTCCAACATAATTTGGCAGCAAATAACCATGTCGTTTCAGGAACTGAATATACAAAGTATCCCTTTCAAAACTGACTAATGACTGATGAATGGTTAAAAAGGCTTTATATTGTCATGAAATAGGTCTTCACTTCCTAGGTCTGTTCTCCTTTTTATCAGAAGCAGAGCTTGGATACATTCGCTGTTAAGCTTTTGTGGGTCTATCAATATTTAATTATATTTTGTTTTTAAGTAAATTAAATAGTTATCAAAGTGAACTATTAAACTATTACTCTATAATTGGGCTGCTTAGTCTCTTCTACAAGATTTTAAACTTGTCTTGTTTCTTCTTAAGACATTTAGCTGATAACTTATGCCATCTTTTGGAATTTTCGAAGGCCTGCATGGAATAAGTGCAAGAATTAATGTCAATTTCTACATGGAACAACTTACACACATATTTATCTGAGTTAGGTATCCACAGCATTCAGAAGTAAATTCTAGAAAAACCAACGATGTTCAACAGGCTATAACCAGTGTAAAACTTCAAGTAACAAACTGACAAGGTTTGGTATACAGCAGTCTATGGACTGACCAGATAAAAGAGGAAGTCCAAGAAGTATACTACAATGGAGAAAGAATGCAATCATTCTAAGTGAAGAAACTGGTTGTTTCTTCTATATTTTTAAAACTTTTTCTTTTAAAATCATATATTCAAGGTAAAAGAGGAAAATTCATATGTGCTGGATAAAAGGGCCAACATAATTTTCTTCACACGGTAGAAAAATTTCAGCTAGAAAAATACGATCAAAATATGCAGACTGCTTTTGAATAATAGTTCTAAGACTTCTTGAGCTCAAAGTAGAAAGTATGAGATTTTACACATTCATAGCCTTCAGTAAGTACTGCAGCTCGTAATAAGGTTTGAAAACAAGTGGCATTGAAACCACAGAATCTATTTCACACTTATATATATGAAAATTAACATATATATTCCACAGGTACTATTTAGTAGGAGCAACAGGTAAGGATCAAGGGAAGCCAGTCCCTAAAGACTCTGGTTAATTTAATAGATCTCTAAAAGCTCAGAAAAGTGGATATCTCTTTCCCTTCTGAGTAAATTCATGACCACATTTAGTTATCATTAACAGTTCAACTGCTCAGACAGGGCTTATATACAACTGTAGTAAATAACAGATTGCAGAAATAGTGGTAGTTTAATTTACAGTGAAGGATCACTGTATTTTAAAAATAGCATAGTTTATCAGTGTCAGTACTACAGGAGTATGATTTTATTTATTCTAGGTAGCAAAGTGTACTAGCTCTGTTAAAAATAGAAAGACAGGTCATTTAGTTTCTCCATGAAATGCAAAGTGAGAAACCAGTAAATGAGTCTGTTATGGGAATGCAATTTGTCTTTCAGTAGGACATTTTGTGGAGCAAGAGACAGGTGAGCAAATACTTTTTGCAGAAAGAAGCATCAAAATAAATCGTAATAATCAAAATTATGTACAATTAGTGCTACACACTTTGCCTAAACTCACATCCTCGAAGTAGCCATTAACAGCTCAGATAATTCAGACTTGGAACAATATTTTTTTCTTTCTTTAAATCAGAGACAAACACTGAATATGCCAGGATAAAAAAAAGTTCCATAGGTGAAACATTTATTTTTACCTAATTTAATTTCTATTTTCATTCATCACTATGAATGTCATACTGTTTTCACTGATACAGTAAAGTTTTCTAAAAGATATCTCACCTCCACATGGAAGAAAATAATTTCTTTATGAAAAAGTGCTTTAGTAAATTAGTGAGACTATGATTCCCCTGAACAATATAATACTTTTCTCAAGAGCAGGAAGATTCATAGGTCAGAGATTACATAGATCCACAAGGGCTTAACAGCAAATGTATCCAAGCTCTGCTTCTGATAAAAAGGAGAATGGAAGTGAACACTTATTTCATGGCAACATACAGCCTTTTTAACCATTCATCAGTCATTAGTCAGTTTTGAAAGGAATACTTTGAATATTCAGGTCCTGAAATGGCATGATTATTTGCTGCCAATATCTTTGTTCTGTGTGTTTGAAGTTGGTGTATACATATACATATATAAAGTTATGCATGTTATAGATACATACATATATATATATATATATATATATACACATAGAGATAGAAAGTATGTTTATACTTAACAAATTACAAGTCTTTAAATCTTTTAAAAAAACAAACACAAGCCATCAGACAAGTGCTATCAAAAAAAGTAGAACTTTGGCTTTCATGATCTTAAACCAGCATAATTTATGAAAACATATGGCAAAAACATAAGGCCAAATTTTAAACTGGGTTACACACTGAAGTGCCACTTCAACTATCAAAGTTGCAAAGAGGTGTGGAATTTAGCCAGTTTGATGTCTAATTTTAGAGCAGGAATATAGAATGGGGACAAGTGCATTTCTGAAGTAAAATACAAGAACAGATTTTTAGTGCACGTTCACAATAATCCCAAATTTACTTTTAAAATAATTCTTATGAATTTCAAGATGAGCATCATATTCCACCTGCCATTCATTTTCCCCCCTCATATTTTCCCCTCTCTGTTATCTATGGCCTAATTAGAGGCAGAATGCACTGGAGTGTGAAAAAACACAGATGGCAAATCAAGTACAACCAAAACTTGAAAGACTGCCCATGCAAAACAAGCCGTATTAGCTCATGCTTACAAATTGTAAAAGAGCAACTACATAAATAGTACTTTTCCCCTACTCATATCTCCATAACTAACTCAGTAAAATAAAGTTCTATAAATATTCTAGACTATAAGTAAGAAAAGTTGAAGATTGTAAAAGAGGAGTTATACAAAGAAAAGGTTTATATGGTAAGCTCTTTCTCTACAAGAGAATTCTTGAAAAAGTCCTGAAGAATACTCAGAAGTGATAGGGCCCAAAAATTATTTAATATTTGCTTTAGGAATCCATGGTTCAGTTCCAGTACAGACCAATGCAGCACATGAAATGCAGGTGGTTTTCTCTGGAGTTAGAGGAAAACAAAAAAGTTTTCTCTAGGATATTATTTGCCAAAGTAGAACACTGTTTAAGAAAGGACACAACTGGAAGCATTGAAAAGGACAATTATGGCTCAAAGGCTAGTCTCCAACTCTAACAATTTAGAAAAAAGTAGGCCGATATTTTTCAGTAATGTTTAATTTTAGTAAAGGTCAGAGATGCTGCAAGGAGCCAAGAGGTTTTTGCAGCAGCAGCACTTGAGTCCACGAGTGATCTTTGTGCTAGGTATGGTTTTAGTTGTGAATGTCAGGAATGATGCCTAGACCTGACACATCTGAGATTTCTCTCTTGGTTAAAAAACAGAGTAGGCAAGTCCTTAGGTCCCTTTGAGAACACAGAAAACTTAAGTGTATCCAAATCTAAGATGATGAAGAAGCAGAATTTTAATTAAACATCCTTTTATGATGTCAACTCAGTTTTTAATTCAGATTGCTATAGTTGAAATGAGTTTGCAAAAGTAAAAACTGACAAGATTACAGAGGTGCAAAAATGTGCTTAGGAATATCCAGTTCCTTGTAAGTTCTTCCACAGTGGTCTCTGTATACTGTAGGCTGTCACACAGACCTCAGCAGCTCATGAAAAGCAGGACTGTAAAGAAATGTTGAAAAGGCTGGAGCTTTTTCAAAGCACATCCACAATATTTTCTGTTTCTAGTCTTAAACCATGCATCTGTTTAGACCAATGCTCAGTGGAAGCAGAGCTAAACTGGTTGTTCCATATCCACATGGTAGGAAGGATGCAAAAAGCTGAGAAAGTTATGACCTCCAAGACATACAGTAAACAAACAAAATTAAAACATCCCACAAAAATAATTTTAATATGGTTTCCCTTAGGAATACATTCTAGTATTTGTTGAGACGGTATAAAAACACATATAAACATGACAGAAACTGCCTAGATAATTAATGATTTTATATTTAATGATTATAACATAAAAATGACTCTTACACAAAGTCTTTCATATCCAATTTGCGTGGCATAGGACAAGTTCATTAGCCCCTCAATTTTTTTAAGGATGACAAATGATGAACTTGCATTAATGATGGGAGCAATAGACACTTCTGTAACTTTTTTTTCATGCTCCTGAAGTGCCACATTTCTTCCTTGCTTAATGCATAGATTAGCCACTGATATTCAGGTTATTTCTAAACATAACCTTCAAAGAGACTACAAGCTTTCATGGCCTAAATGTCACTGATTGTATTTAGTAGCTGTAGTGTCAGCTGCTTCCTCAGACAGATTTCTGTGAATAGAAATAAAGAATACTACCGTCTCTCATGAAATTATGTTTATATTGTCAACACTTCTCCCTAACTGCTATTGCCATTAACATTCCCTTGCTCTGGACCACGTCACTCATATCCCAACATAGAATGATCAGAAAATCCCTTCAGGAGTCACTTTCATCCACTGTATTTAATACAAGTTTTTAATGGTTAGCTCACCTTCAAGATAATAATACAGTTTAGAATAGTCATTGCATTAAGTTTATATAAAAGAAAAGTAAATTAAGTCAGACCCTATGGAGGAGATTATGTACTTGTCAATATAAATTTTATCTACCTCATAGAAAAAAATTGTGCCATCATCCAGTACATGCAAAATATCAAGAAAATTAGTAACATCTTTTCCAATTTAAATGGTACAAAATCAGAACTATGACAGCCTATGTTTTATGTACCATAACCTAGGCTGCAGAATTTCATAGTTCTGTGACCAGAAAAGTCATAACACCAGAGAAGATAGCAAATTTTACTTAATCAATAAAGATTATATAAGCATAACATAAGCTTAATTCATCTAAATACTTTTTAAAAATATGAGTTTTCACTCAAATTCCAGCAGGAAGTGCTGGGAGACTGGAAGGGGAACAGGTTGCCCAGGAGGCAGCAGGGATGGGGCCAAAACCATAATACCAATTTATCTATACACAATTTATAAAGCTATTCACATATCTACTCTACAGTATTTAAGAACACACAAACTGAACTGGAATCTTTTATGAATATTAAGATTCATAAAAGATTCATTATATTCAAAATATTAAGATTCATAAAAAATTATCATCTCATCCCCAATTTAAAAAAATGGTTGAAAATCTGCACGGAATAAAATCAAAGGTTAAAGAAGTAGAATGAGGAGATATTTCCTAATCCAACTCTCAGGCTTCAAAATATTTAAATAACTGCAGGGGAAGAGAGAAGAATTGTTCAAAATTTCCTTTGCCGTGTTCAAATCCTTATAAGAACACCCACATGCAGTTTAGACCGATGCTGGTAAAAGTAGCAACCGCTTATATGGCAGCTTAAGAAAGGAAAATTGTCCGTACTTCTCCCTCATATTAAGGCAGAAAAAAGACCTACTTCATTTTTAAAGCCATTCAAAAATTGTAGGGCCATCTTGCTAAAGTTTCAATCCCTCAATACAAGCTTGCAGGTCCTTTAAAAACTTTGATTTTCTTCTTCGTCTATAAATAAATGCATTTTCTATCTACACTTCTCCTGTCATTTTCTTTCCTGAAGTAGCTAAACTCCATATCACATAAAACAGTAGCATGACTTGTGAAATTTTTAGTTTATTTATTACTTATTTGTCACTTGTAACTCTTAGCGACAAGGGGACCCCAACTGCTGCCTGGGTTGCAAACAGGGAAATCTCAAGAGTGGACAAGTGGCAGAAGCTGTTGTGGTCAGCTTGAGGCACTGTGTCTCCTTGGTTACAGATTACACCATACTCACCACACAGCTAGACTAAGATAGCTTAAAATTAAGGTTTTAGCTAGAGGACTTTTCTTCTGGGGAAAAAAAAGTATCCAATAAAACTAAAGCAACTGCTCTATGAAAAAGGTGTCAGAAATCTTGTCTAAACTGAGGCAGTTTAGCCTTCATTATGCAGAATTATGCTGTACTTGTAAAAAAAACACCTGTGCATGCAAACACAGTCCCTTGAGCTGCTTTTTGAGGTGATTCACTTCAGTTTTGTTCTTGATGCACATGTACTTACAATCGAGTTCTGAAATTAACTTGGTGGTTTTATCAGTTTCCTAAACAAATGCTCCAAGGACAACACAATTTTTTTCCTGCCACAAAACAGCTTTTAAATACTGCTAGGCATCTCTATACTTAAGAGGGTTTTTTGTTCCTTTACCAGTACCACAAAGCAGTTTGAATCTCACTGTCAAACTTTCTGATAATAACTTTTTCTATTTTAAATACTTAAGTGTTCAAAAAACTTTGAAATTGGGGTTTGACGCCTAAGGAAAACATTTTTGTTTAATTGAAGGGAAGTGAATGTTTTCTCTACAATAATCTCATTTACTGTATAGGTTACTATGCTCTTACTACATTATCTATTAAAAACATTAAATAAATCCAGGGGAAATAAATAAATAAATAAATAAATAAATAAATAAATAAATAAATAAATAAATAAATAGATGTTCTCCATCAGTCTTTGATAGTACACTGTGCCACACCAATAGAACATTCCTACTTCCGTGGCAAGACATTCCTAGACACTTTTGTTGTCAAACTCATCTTTTGTAAAAGAGCATTGACAGAAAGTCTTTCTGGAATGCACTGGCCCAAAACCAAAGCCAAGAACAGCATGTCAGCGCTTGTATCTGACTTGAGAGGATCTTCCTTGACAGCTGCTTCACTCACACCATTGAAGATATTTCAAGTTTCTCTTCTTCTTTAAACCTTCCGGGTTTGGAAGAGAAACTGTAGAGTGAAGCCAAAAAAGCTGTTCCAGCAGTAACAAAATGAGGGACTGGCAGAGACTAGCAGGTTTTTCTTGTGTATCTGATTTCTTTCTGACCCCTTGTTTGCTCTCATCTTCCCCTACTCCTGGCACTTTTTTGCTCTACAGTTTTTTTAAAACTCACTGTCTTCCCTTCACAAAAGTAAAAAGAAGAACTCTGCATATATTTTGTCCATGTTTCTTGGCAAAACATTTTCTTAATATAAGTTGGTATTTTCCTTTCTTTACTTGTAGAATACTTGGATTCAAAGGGCTGTTGGGTTGATCTGGAGGTTACCCTTAGCACTATGGCTATTTTCTCTTTCCCAGCAGTTCTCAATCCATCAGAATTAATCAAGCTCTGCCTTCATTGTATAATTCAAAGTTGTCTTCAAGCTCTGAAATATCTGTCACATGAGTATGTTGAAGATATGTATAACTTAGATCAAGTTTTTCAATTACATTTTACAGATTCTATCTTCAGTTACTGATGCAGACATTAATACTATGAAATTTGAAATCCTAAAGGGTTTTAAGTAATCTTTTAGGAAGTCAAAAGGAAGTTCAGAACCTCATGAAGTCTACATACTCAGAAATAAGGATACTAACCATTTTAAAACTAAATAATTTCTAAGTAATCCAAGGAAAGCCAGTAAGACACCAGAAGCCTCTGTGCTATTAATTTTTCCAACATGTCATATTCTGTCCAAAGAGTTTTCATCAGACTTTTAGAAAATATTTCCCTGTGCATGCATTTTCAAAGCTCAGGCAACGTATAGGCATTTTTAATTCACCAACAGTAACTGACTGAAGACTGTTTAATGACCATATTTTATATCAGTACCAGCAGAAGGTTCCTGGATAAAACATACTTGAGATATGACAAAGCTGGCTATTAAGAGTGCATAAACCAGAACTTTCTCCTTGTCGTTGGATTTCTTATTTTTCTCCTTTGCCAGTACTTTCAGGCATCCAAGCCATTGTTGCAGTTAGCTTTTGCATGAAATTTACTACTTACAGGGATAAAGCAGTTGACAGCTAGAGGAATTAACAGAATTCTGTTTTTCTGGGAGGAGTAAATATGCAGAATCTTCACTGCCATTCAACACACACCTGGACAAGATTGATGAGTCTTCCCATAAATACAGCTGCAAGTACCTTTAGATATAATGGCATAATAGCATGTTTAATGAGAGCAGAGGAAGCAAAACTATTGTGGTTTACACTCCTGTCTATTTAGATTCATCAGCAATGTGCTCAGTCTCTGGGAGCATTAAGCAATATCCACAAAACCACATGATTTTTTATTCCCTTGAGAAGTTGTTAACATTCCAGGGAGAAGTTGGTCTCAGATTGCTTATGTCGATGTCAACCTTATGAAAGATGCTGCCTTTTGCATATTGAGAATAGCCATCTCTAATGACTATTTAAATGTTGAATGCTCTTTTTTCTTGCTGTTATTTTATGACCAGAATACAAACAGAGATTTGAATGTGTATTCTTAGTGGGCTACTAAAAGCCAGCCCAAGGTTTTATTCCTGGAAACAACTAATTACCAAGCTCACCAGAAACATTTAGAGATGTATGAGCAACTTCAATTATTTTCCAAACCAAAGAACTCTTTCCATTATTTACAATTACTCAAAGATAATGGTGTCTCTAGAAACACATTAAATGTCAGCATTGAGAAAATTTTATTTTCACAGTCAATATTTTTGTGATTGTAGCAAAATTATTATATTGTTTTCAAGATGAGCTCTGCTTAATCTGAATTTGTTTTATTGTTTGTTGTAATATCATAAAGTTATGCATTTATATTAAGGAATTGCAGTTGCATACCCTTGGAATCCATACACAATAAATGCGTTCTCTAACAAATGGACCAATCTTTTGGAAAATCTGGGAAAACTGCTGATTTAAAATATTTATGCAGCAGACAGAGCGCAATTCTTAGAACAACTTAAGTTCCCTGCCACAGCAGTCATGTTGAACAAAAGATACATATGAACATAAGGAAAATATCACTAACATAACAATCCCAAATTATGGAGAAGGGAAAAAGTGTTCTGAGTGGTTTTGTGGCAGCTTTTAGGGCGAGAGGAGAAAGCTGGAGTCAACTGTGTTACACATAGAACAAAACAGAAACCCTGAATCAATCACAGCACTCTACTCCTGAGTGCAAAATGACTGTCAAGTTAAACCAGACACCAAGAGAAAGTCAAAGATTAGATTGCACTTTGGTGCTAGAAAAAAATTATAACTGTGCAGGGGGTGGTGCAAAATTCTACCCACAACAAAAAGAGTTCAATGAAACCACATCTACAGTAAATAAAGAGGACCAATTTACAAGTATAGACATGAAGGAATTCAAAATTAAAATGTTGAAGAGGAACTTCAAAAGAGATGGAGGAGATGGAAGGGACATGCACTGTATATGACGATCCCTTGCTGTGATAAATGCTCCAAGTTCATCAGTGTGTGTGGAACTGGACAAGGTGTGGAGACGAAACAATTATTCACCCACTTTTACATCATTTTGCAAAGAATATTTCAACTGCTCAACTATATTTTTAGAGGAAGTCTCCACCTTTTCTTAGATTTTTTGTCCAATATGTAAGTCTAACTGT
Organism: Chlorospingus semifuscus; assembly: GCA_035048045.1. Classification (NCBI taxonomy): domain Eukaryota; kingdom Metazoa; phylum Chordata; class Aves; order Passeriformes; family Passerellidae; genus Chlorospingus; species Chlorospingus semifuscus. The sequence goes on from JAWWMS010000001.1 coordinate 13,891,375, forward strand.
TCTCTGCTTCAGGAAGTATTTATAGGTTTTGCACAAAAAAGTACTTGGACGAAGAATATGCAAATACTGAAAGGCTGGAAAACCTGCAATAGCTTTAGTTGATACCTGGAAAGACCATTCTTCATTGTAACAAACCTCACACATAAGATGACATGCAAGCACATGGTATGCCACACAATGGCTATTTTAGAAAATAGATTTGATTATTTATAAGTACAAAGGAACATAAAAACTATTGCCATGATTTCTGGCTGCAGTTGAAGTAGTATGGTAAAAGATATACTATATGCCTGCTCGCTTTTTCCTGCTCCTCAATAGGACAGGAGGAGAAAATAAAATTCAATTTGTGGACTGACACAAAGGAGATCATATACCAGTTATTGTCATGGGCAAAACAGACCCAGTTGTAAAAGTAACTTGATTTATTGCCAATTAAGACACACTTGAATGAAAAGAAGACAACCAAAACACCACCTTCCCCTAGTCACCTTCTTCCCAGGCTCAACTTCACTCCCTCATCCCTCCCTCTCCTACCTCTGAGAGGCGCAGGTGGGATGGGGAATAGGCAGTCAGTCTGTAACTGTTCCCTTCTGCTGTTCTTTCCTTTGAACTCTTTTCCTCAAGGTCCAGTGAAGTTCCTTACCTTGAGCTGCAGTCCTTTGGGATAAGCCTGTTCCAACACTGACTGTCCAGTGTCCTGCTCATGCTCCAGCTTCAGCGTGTAGTTCTCTGTGGGCTGCAGTGCTGAGATCTGCTCTGCTGCAATCTCTCCATGGGCTACCTGTTCCGACCCGATCTCCTGCACAGATTGCAGAGAAATCCCTACTGGGACAGCTGGAGCATGTCCTTGCCTACTCCTCCTTGTCCCTTCACAGAATCACAGAATCAGTTAGGCTGGAAAGACTTCTGAGATCATCGAGTCCAACCTGTGACCAGTCACCACCTTGCCAACCGGACCATAGCACTGAGTGCCACGTCTCTCCTTAAACACCTCCCTGGGCAGCCCAGTGCAATGTCTAATCATCTCAGTGATCTCAGGGCTGTCTCTCACACTGTTCCCCTCGCCATGTGTTGTGGTTTGACACTGGACAAATGCCAGGCAACCCAGGTTGTTCATTGGCCCTTCCCCTGCTGCAGCTGGACAGAGGAGAGAAAAATTTAATGAAAGGCACATGGGTTGAAATAAGGACCAGGAGAGAACACTCCAAGGGAAAAACAAGCTCAGTTTAGAGATACAAGGTGAGTTTATTACTAGCAACATCAGAGGAGTATAATGAAAAGCAAAATAAGCCTTTAAAAACATATTTTCTTCACCCAACCTCTCCCTCCTTCCCACCGGCAGCACAGGGAGATGGGGGTGGAGTTTTGTTCTGTTCATCACCCAAGATTTTCTTCCACTTTTCTTCCAACCTGCTCTATTTTATTTTTTTTTTATTTTGTTTTAAACTTTACATTAAACCAATGAATTTTTTTATTTAAGTGGTTTAAGAGTGGGGAAACATTAATTCTCTTGTAGTGGGCTTTTTGGCACTGCAACTGGAGTTTTTCCTTGGTGTGGTGAAATTTTATGACCTCATTGCAATAATTTCTCTCTAGATGACTGTAACTGATACTCCTTTTATTTTTTCAATATAATTCAATAAAAGTAACATGATATTGACCTTTTCTCCTTTGCAAAAACCAAGAAAAATTCTAATTTATTTTACAATTTGCACATCTAAGAAAATATAAAATATGTTGGTCTGTTTAAATGATTTAGTGTGTTTTTTAGCCATTTCCAGTCTTACAATTCCAGAGTCCTGTTCACTTCATGTGATTTTTTTCTCTTGAGTAATTCGTTTTCCAAAGAAATAAGACTGATTTTTCTTTTCCAAATCCACCCATGTTAGATATCTCTCTCCTAATTTTTTATGTTTTAGTGGAAAATTTCTATTACTTTGTTAGCATTTAATATTCTTCTATCATATTTTTATTGTGAGATTATAAAAATGTTCAATTTAAAAGTAATGGAAAAATAAATCTTTCCACAGACTAAAAGCTCCAAAATTATGATAAAACTGAAATTCATTCAATGACTTAAAAGCAACATTCCTGCAGCTTTGTAGGTGGGAATAACTAGCACATGATAAAAATTATTCTTCATCTTCTGTTTTTACTCAGGAGGCTCAATCTATAAAATCATAAAGTTCTCATCCCTCAGTTATTTAAGTTTCTACAGTAGTTAATGTAATCTGATTCAAATGATATCATATTGTCTCATGGAAATTACAGATCAAATGAAACAGAAAAATGGAGGACTAGAAATTTACTATTATTTCATTGAGCTCATCGTCTGATCATAAATGTCAGAATCAGTCTTCTAACTATTCAATTTCTTTCCTAGACATGCTTCTGAAAAAAAAAAATCTTTTTTCTTCCAATTGCAGGTTCATTTTCAACAGTAAAATTGGTCTATTTCTTCTTATGTCAATAACGTAATTGTGTTCTTATCTGCTAGACGAACTGCAATCCCATATGTAAACTGCAATCACATCCTCCTTAGGTGAAATTATTTTGTGTGAGGGAACGACATAAAGATGCCCAACCTGGCTCTGAGTGATCTGGAACATTTATACAGTATTATATGGAAAGACAGAACCAACGTGTCTGTGCTGGAACCGTCCTACAATCAGCATAACCAGTCTTGGTTGTCATCAGAAAGTAGAAATGTTAATAGATGCTAAACGTTAAATAGAAAGGGTACAAATGAATCCCACAGTCTGTGACATGTAACTACATCTCTTTTCTCCTGTCACTTTCAGAAAAAGAACAGAGCACTGGACATGAAAAATTTGTAGTTTTGGTCTCTATGATTTCTACTTTATGAATTTTATTCCCTTCTTGCTGAATTTCTTTAATATATTTTTGTCATATGCTAAATTCTTTTTTTCAGCTTGTGTGCCAAATTTTTAAATTAAAATATTAAATACAGTTGAGGAACAGTCTGTGGTACTCCACTCACAAAGCTCTCCATGTTGTTTATCTTTCAGTACAAATATTATTCTCTGTCTTGCAGGGAAACCAATTCAGTAATTTTATAAATCTGCCTTATCCACCCCACCCTTCTAAAACTCTATCACATTGTCCTCCATTTTGATTTAATAATTTCTCATGAGGTCTCAAGGAAAATTAAGCTTGGGTAAATTTGAGCTACTCTATGCCCTTTTCTACATAAATTTTGTTGTATTTTTTTAGGTGATATGTCTCTTTGGAATGATATACCCTTTTAAAATCAAGTTGCACTTTTTTCCCTGCTTTCAAGTATATAAAATGAAAGATAAATGTAAGACACTGTCATAGAAATTGAGTGAGACACTGTTAAAACAGAAGCTGTGCTGTTTCAAGAATGTTTGTAGAAACATGTAGGATGCTTTAAACCTTTAGCACTGCCGTGACAAAACTAACAGTATTTTTTGAAATATTATCAAAACTAGGAAGATTAATGGGAATAACAATTTATCTCAAATGTTTCACAAGATTATTCCATCACTTCATAGGGCAAAAGGGCTGTTCTGATGCAGGGTAAAAAACTCTCTTTTAAAATATATCTTGAGCTTTCCTATTCAGGTTTTCTAAGACTGTGATTTCTCGTTCAAGAATTTGGATTAGGCCTTTTTTACCAATTTAGGAAATAGCATATCCTCTTCTTGTTTTTAAGAGTCTAGAATAGATTTTGCCTTCAAGATAAATATAAATAATCAAAAGCATTAAAATAAATTTTTAAAACTCTTTAATTTATTAATTGAAAAAGTGGTAACAGATTTCAGAATTCTTGAAGTCACTTTTTCAACTTATTGTGTTTTGCATTCATTCAAATCGATGTGGACTAATTAGTGTTAAGAATACAAGAAGATTAATTTTCAGAATCAAATATTTTTTTCCAGAGAAGCAAAATTTAGGAAATAGATAACCAATCCCTCCAGTATGTTGTTGTGGATTTTTAAAAAATTTTAATGTATTCTATCCACAATTATTTTTATTAGTTCCTATAAGTTGACATACTAAAAATAAATCGACACAGGGCAAATATGAGTGAAATTCAGCAGTTTTTTCAGGGACAAGGAGATAGACAACACGTGCACTAAATGCAGCAACTACCTGATCTTCACAAGCTTCATGTAAGACTGTGTTTTGACACCTGGTATCTAATTATACTATTTCAGAGGTTAAATTCCCTGCAGAGTTAAGTAGTTCATCCATTGTCTTACTGTCAGTCCTTAGCGGCATCAGAGGATACTCTGCCTTGTGCTGCTGCAGCCATACTAGAAAGTTGGGTGATTAAGTGTTTGAAACATCTCAGTTAGTTGCTGTTCTTGGCACAAACCCAGACTCATAAATCAAGAGGACCTGAAAAAGTCTTTTTTCTTTGGAAGTTTCTTTATCATCTGTGAATTTCAAAACTTTAAACATTTTTCTACTATTCTACATGAATAGCACACAGTGCAAAATAAAAATTCATCAAGATGCTGCTCTTATGGCCTTTGTGCTCCTACCAAAAGCTATTTCAAATAGTTCAGCATATTTTGAACGAATACATAATAAAGAAAAGCATCTGGGCGTACATACTGAAAGATCTTGAAAAGATGTAAGGAAAAGTAATTTCTTTTTCGAGTGATTGACAGTGAAATGTATTGCTTGCTTGTTTTCCTAGCAATCCAAAGAACTCAGCAGGGAAAAAAGGAATGAGAATTATACCCTACCCTTGTCCCACTTGGATTTGCTGCTTGATCATAATGTTATTTCCATTTTGAAAGGTTGTAGAAATGTGTCCAAGAAATCAGTACCTTGTATTTTAGGAGTGGAGCAACAGTTACAATACCAAGGAAAAGTCCGAGACTCCTGTTTTTCAGAACTGAATGCTACTTATTTCACTGCTGAAACTTTATGTCCAGCCACAAAATATTATGGGTCTTTACCTGGATATAGGACTCCTCTAAGGCTTAGTTATCTTTGTTCTAGATTTATCTATCAAATAAGCCCAAAGGTAAGAATTTCATCATATAGACTGATTTGATACATCACAAGGTTTGAAGCCCTTCTGTGCATTAAATAGAAAAAAAAAAGAAAAGGGCATCAGTCAGGTAATTATATTTAAAGCAGATTTGCCCATATATCACTTATAGCATATAAAAATTAATTTTCCACAATTTTCAGCACTGTTATTGCTAGAATAATACAGATAAGAGCTGAAGAGGTAACAGTAGCTTGCAGTACTTTATAAGGCACAAGAAAAACAGGTTTAAGGAACTGTCATTCAAAAACATGTTGAGAAAATGATCAAAATTATGTTATCAGTGAGTGCTGGCTATCACTGTTGAAAATCTAGTTAATGAAGGACACTGATATATTAAATTTCAGGAACTCCTAGTTCCTGGAAGTGAATATATCATTAAATTATTGCATTTTCTCCCTTATTCTTACAATGACAAAATTTCAGCTCAGATGAAGCCAAAAAGTTCAACAAACTTTCAGAGAAAATTGATATTTTCTTTCCATTTTCTCTGAAATGGAAAAGAGAAGTCAACCAGAATGGCCCTTGGGGTTTGTACATGTATCTGTGTGAAGGTAACTGGAAATTAAAAATTAGCTCAGTAGGAAAGGCCAGTGCAGCTCTTTTCTTTTATCCAAAAGTTGTAAAGCAAAAATTTGAAGTGAATACTTCCGTCTTGGGAGTTAATTTCCTGGGAGATGTGAACTCTGCAAGGAATAATGGCCTAATGGCCATGATTAAAGTTACACTTAAGTGCAGCACTACCCATCTATCCTTTTGATGCCCTACAAAATTTTATAAATTATTAATCAAACCCTAAAGTAGTGGACAGATATCAGCAACCCATATCAAAAGGGTTATTTTGGTTTTGTCACTGCAAGAAGATAGGAATCCATGAAGAATGGATTGATTCATATGACTTCAAAAGGAAAGAAAAAGGGGGTTGAATTAGGACTTCAAAATTTTGTGTGTGACCAGCAAAAACAATGGGTAGAAAAATTCTCAATGTCACTTCAGAAAAAAAAATATGTCAAAAATATCAAGCATTTCTCACTTGGTCTACCTAGGCTGCATTTCCTTTTAAGAATTCTTTGGAGCTTGAGCTGTAATGATGAGAATTATCAAACTGAAAAAACCCCAACCTGTTTTGTTAAAATGCGTCGCTCAGGTAAGAGAGTAGTTATTTGTAAAGGTGACCTTTAAGCAAAACCACTTCAAAGTGTTAAATGTCAGTGGCAACTTTATTTCTACAATGAATTATGAAACATGAATTATGAATCATGATAAATTCTTGAGTTTTATGAGCTAAATAAATCTATTGCGCATGAAAATTTAAGAGATGTAGGAGGCTGTTCAGGTGAAGAAGAAAGAATATACTGTGCAATGCACCTTAGAAGTTCATCTACTTATGTGGGACCAAGCCTATTGTTGAATCTACCAGGCAGGGCCCACCCCTGTGGACATACATGGTAAGAGACTCTCCACATCCTTAGTTTTAATCAGGGTGGAGTCCTCTTTATGGGAATATTCATGGATAATTACTGGAGTTGTACTTCTCAACCTTAAAAAACACTACGTATTTCTATGGTTATAAATGCTGTCAAAACCTACCAATGTATCCCCACTAATTGCTAATATTCCCTGGTTTATTTTAGCCCATTGGATGGGCCAAAAGTGGCTAATCATGATCTAAGTATTGCTGTTGAAATTTCCTAGAGTACTGTTGTAAATTTATCCTTTCCATACATTCCTTGAAAGTAACTTCTCATTAGGTTTTCATGTCCCCTGTTTCACAGGTCAAGAACTGCAGCATGAGATAAAGTTTCTGATTGTACCTATCTCCCTTATGAAAATCCCTTGAAGAAAGCCCTCAAAAACCCTCTATCTCCAGTGAAAACATTGATCCACATCAAAGACAACTTTCTGAAAGAAGTCAGCCTGTATTAACCACCTAGAACTGCTCTTAAGGTGCAACGCAAGAGTTAAATTATCACCTCCTCAAGCCAGAAGACCACAACCTTCCCTTCTAGTTATTGCAATTGTTCCATGCTTGTCAATTTCTTAATTACCACATTTCTGACTGTTAAAGGATTTCATCATTTCATGGTGAGACAATTTTAATCGTATGCATGTACTCCTTTAAGCCACAAATAAGCAAACTTATTCTAGTTTTTGGCACCACAGTTAAAGTTTTTCCAATCCAGGCAAACAAACAAAAGTTGCATTGGTAAACCAAGGCGAGCATGTTTTAATGAAAATAAAGAATTTCTAATGTCATGTTTCTAAAGGAAATGTTCTCTCCTCAATGAAATAGTGTTTTAAGCTCATTAAAATCATGATAAATATTTCAAAACTACCAAAAAGCTGTGATGGCTTCTTAATGAACTGTTTAAAAATTTTCATTTTTTTATAACTGGCATTATGACTTCCTGTCCTTGCTGAAAGCAAAATAAGTTTTAAAGTATAAGAATTTTTTACAGAGTGGCTTTTCATTTAATCAGTTGAGAATTTTTGTCTTTCTTAATATTATTGTCAGATCAAAGGCAGCTAAGATAGTCTCCACTGACATGAAGTGCAGCTGTCATATCTTAGAAGGAGTAACAAACCATCAAAGACCCACAAAGTGCCCCCAGACTAATTTCTGGGGCCTTGCACATGATCCACAGTGTTGCAAAACATTGCATAAAACATCCCCCACCCAGAGGAGCTACCTGGGCATTCCCACATAAACCTGAATGTACATTAGCCCGTTGAACTCTGTGCTTCATGGGACAATCACTCTGTCATTCTCTCTTCTTTCTCCACACCTTCTCTTCTTCCTCTTTCTCTCTCTTCCTCTCTCTCTCCCTCCCTCAAACTTACCATTAAATAAAATCCATTCAACTGACTTCAGCATCTGGTCTTGTTTGCACCTTAATTCAGGCATAAGCATGTCTATAATAAAAGGATTATATCCCCTGTAGTTACAGAGATGAGGGCTCAGAGCACTGGAAGGATGAGATAAATCTGGACTGCTCATAATTTTTCTGACTAAACTGTTAAGATTTCAGCTATACTAAAAATAAATGTTTGGCTTTACATATTGTGTCTCCTTTTCATACATAATAATATTTTCAAGTGAAAAAGAGAAAAGAGCTGATTCAGTAGGCACTCAGGGTTTTGGAAAAGAGAAAAGACTCAACCACTTTCCTGTATGGTAGAGTTTCAGGTTGCTCTGGGCCACCAGACAGTAAAGTTCCATTAATTACAGTAGTAAAATGTCTCAAAAGCTCTTCTGATTTCCTCTGCTAAATCAGTGTATTCACAGTAGTGAAATGCATACAGTAGAGAAGAATGAAGAAATGAGATATATTTTTTTTCTGCTGTTACTAGTCAGATTTTGCAAAACAGGTTTAATCATTGGTTGAAGCTGTGGGATAGGCATTCAATTATTTGTTTAATTTTAAAATGGCAAAAGGTACTGTTAATTTCTATTTTTTCTTTTATGAAACAAAGTCCTTCATTATACTTCCTCTGTGTTTAATACTGGCATATTAAAATATATGCTAATGAAAAACAATAAAAAGCAGTTTAGAAACTTTTTCAATAATTAGAGTTGGAAACAAGCATAATTTTTAAAAGCTATAGTTTCAAATGGTTTCAAAATATTAGGGAGTTTATTACTTTTAATTTTAATGCTTCATAAATCAATGGGCTGTTATTAATTCTTTTTACAAAATGATCAAATAAAAAGAAACCAGGTAGAATATAACAATGCAAAATTTCATTTATCTCAAAATGGTTTTATCTAGCAATTTTCTTTTATAAAAATATTTAGTTCATCACTGAAATTAATAATGGGAAAAAATCTGTTTAAATCAAGTGCATCATAGCCCAGAAATACCTTGTCTAATTCGTTCTGCTGTTGTTACTGTTACGTATATGTAAGGAACTAAAATACAGGAAGACTGATTGCAAATTAAGTAACAGATAATGGGTTTCTAATTCACAGAAGAATCCTGTAATCCAAAGATCATGCTATTGATGATTCCTAAGTGATTTCTTCACCACATTTTCTTGTTATATCCCTTAAAGACCATCTAAAGAAGTCCTTTCTATAGTTTTAGAAAAATTAATTGGTCCCTCTACTTGCCTCCTGAAAAAAAAATTCTCAACAGCACATGTTCTGCTGACATTTTGGGACATTTTGTTCAATATCTAATTCTCATTAGGCACCAAAAGATGGTATTTAAATCTTTGCACCCACAGAGTATATCAAAGTGCTGTTTCAGTGTAATTCCTTCTCGGTACCAGTTGACAACTTAGTTAACAATTCTAGCCCCAACATAATGAACTAGCAGGGCCATGGTATTTAAGAGGAATCTTTAACTTTTTCCGTCCTTAGGAACTCATCTTAGGCTTGACATTTCTATTTTAATGAGATATTCTACATTTCTGATTCCTGCTCTGAAGCTGAAGAAAGGTCTGACAAGTAATTGGGGGTTTATTTTATTCTTACTCCTAATCTAGACAAACTTCACAGAAGGAAAAAGACCTTTGTTTTTCCTTATGATGGCTGACCATGGAAAACATTTGGTGGGTTGATTTTTGTTGTGTTTTTTTTTTTTAATGAGTTATCGCCATAAGAAAATCTTAAGGAGTGTCATAGATGCTAAGGAAAAACTTATGGCAATTAATTTAGTCAATTTCTCAATTTCTTGGATCACTCCACTTCTTGTCACCATATAGGGATCACATCTTCCTGTATCTGAATACAATAGCCATCACTTACTCCCTTGTGTGAAATACCAAGTAAATATAACAGAGTATGGGAAGGCAAAGGCCAGCTGAAATCTTCTTAAACTCATGTCTTAGCTGTGCTTCCCCTTGAAGGCCATCCCTGGCCTAAACCTCTGCAGCAACACCCATATACTCTTAAGTCCAAGTTTAAGAAATATTTGAAAACTTTTTATAAATCCATTGTATAAAAAGGAAATAGTAAAAACTTCCCTTCAACAACTATGAAAATGCAACAACTGTTGATCAGATGCAATACTTAGCATCCGAGTTCCATAAAAGACCAATATCCATTATGACCTGGAATTCCAAAGCTGCTGAAGCAATTTAGGGCTGTATGTTTCATTCTCATTTGGTAAAATATGCTCTCAACCACAATTCCCAGTTCATGTCAAGAAAAGGTTGGACACATAATTTAATTAAATTCTTGAAAATTGCCCATTTTGACTTTTAGTACCATCTTTCAATAACTGAAGGTCTTCAAACCCAGAGGGTTTGGATTCATAGGTTCACGCTGTTTATTATAAACTATGAGACAGAAGCTTTGGAAGGCAGAAAAACCTTAATAACCATCATGAAAAAAGAATGTCTCACAAGAAGTTTACAATTGTTTCTCCCAGCTCTGTGTGACCCTTCTGCATTGCGCTCTCATCTACTTTAACAATTTGTAATTACTTACTGCATAGAAGCATATCTTAAATCATCTCCCACATAATGTGCTGATTGAGATACAGACAACCAAAGCAAAGGAATTGAGTGGCAATGAATATTTCAGTATAAGATCCTTCTTTATTTCTTCTAAATGTTCCTGTGAAATTAGAGAGCATCTTTTCACAACGTAACTGCAGGAGCACTAGCTGAGAAATGCAGAACAGATTTAAATTTTCTGGATAATAGTGCATATGTGTGATTAGGAAACACATTAAGACAGCAAAAATAAAAATAAAAAATCACTCTTCATGGCATAAGACCTGAAAAGGCAGGTGCTCAGTAATCAGTAATGTCATAATTTTGTGTGACATTTCAGGGAATGATAAAACATTCATGGTATGCTATGATGGCCTGGTCCCAGCTGGCAGCCATGGCCCCACACAGTCACTGACTACCCTTCCCCTCCTCCTTGGGATGAGGAAGAACACGAGGAAACATGAGAGTGAGAAAACTCTTGTGCTGAGATACAGACAGGAAGATCTCTTAATGGGTGCTGTTGCAGGCAAAACAGACTCGACTTGGGAATGTTAACCTGTAATATAAAACAAATAGAAAATTATTCTTTTGGATATTCTTTTCTTTCTTTGGGGAAAGAAAAGCAACAACAAAAGAAGCAAATATTTACTCATTTAGGGAAAATACATCCCTTCTCCTTCCCAAGGCTCAGCTCCCCTGCTGTACTCTAGACCCCTCTCCCCAGTACACATAAGAATATTGATCATATACCAAATGCTTTTCTAACACAGCATTATAGTACAGGAAACTTTATATTGTGCCTCAGCAATTCCTATGTTTCCCAGTCATGAATTTACACTTTTCCATTTACCCTGCCATGGAGGGGTGAGGGGGTAAATAACATCAAACAAACCATTTCACAGACAAAAGTGAGGAAAAAGGGTCTTTATAGTCTCATCCTGTCAGGGAAAGACATGTCTGGAAGATGCCTGATGGCTTCTTCCATTTTATCTTTCTTTCTTTGAATAGATTTTTCATACAAATTCAAGAAATTACCTTCACAATACAACATTATAAAACAATATGGGGGGAAAAAAGTGCGTGCATGTAGATAAATAATCATATAAAAGGTAGAAACATAACCTAAATTTCAAAGGAATGGAAAGAGGAAAGTAATAAGAGCAAGGAGGAACAGTAAAATACATGAAGAAAAAAAGAGGAAAGACTATTGAGAAAAAATATGTCTGTGACTCAGTTGAATAAGCATCAAATAAACCATAAATAGTGCTGCAGATATATTTACTTCTTTCCCTAAATGTTTTGGGCAAATATTCAAAACAAACAATGACTTAAATGGCAAACTAAATAGGATTTCTCAGTTAAGACGTCTTTCAGCATAACAGTTCAGCAGAGAAAGTGATTAAGGTGGAACGTGTACCCAAATTAAGGTGGCAGTTGTAAGAAGAAAAAGTAAAATATAGAGTTTGGTGTGCAATATGGCCACAGATATATGATGACCCATATTGCCTGATTTTATATTGGATGTCATGGGTGCACCTGATTTCAGTCTCAGGTGTGCTGAATAAATCAGCCTGACCAGATGGCATTGCATTAGGGCATAGTGTTCATAATTCCCTGAAACCATCCTGCTTTTTGTCTCAGGAAGCAGTTGTTCATGTGCTCTGCCCCCAGCCATGGAGACCCACTCAACATTTTGGCCTCAGCTATACTGTGGCACAAATTTCCAGTTTGTCCTCTGTGGGAAGGCTAATTGATCTATTTCAGTGGGTCTGTACTGATTTGAGCAGTGTGATGGTTCTTTATACTATTGACATACATTGTCTAATAGCAATATCAAACAAAAGCCACCCTCCAAAAAGTCTACACTGATGCTACTCATGCTAAGGAATGGTGGACTGAGCAGCTCAGAGACTACTACTTAGCTCTTAGCATTCATATGGAATTCCATATGGAATGTGGGAAAAAATACTATAGATGCTATCCCTGTGATGGGGCTGTCTTGTCTAGTTGGGCCCAGGTCCATTATCCTGCTCTCTCCACCATCCAAGTTCATGACTTGTGTGATAACACGACCTCCCTTAGAGCCGACCATGGAATCTTTCTCCTTCCATCTCCTCAACAATGTACCTTTCTCTGCTTCCTGGAACCAAAAATAACTTTCCCATCATTAAGTCTGTTATCTTGCAAAAACAGGGGCCATTTTTTGTGGGGGAGGGTAGCCCATTTGTGAGTAGTTCAAGAGAAAAGTTTGGGCCCATCCCATTGTGTAAGCTCTTTTATGCACACTCACATTTATTATAACACGTGTGCCTGTTTTCTTCTTTCTGAGAAAACAAAACCTCTTTGTATTGTGTCCAGGATTTTCCTTTCTCCTTAATACTGTAAAAAAGCCCTGAAGCTTCATTCCTTACCTGCACATTTGGCTAAAAAAATAGATTTCATATTTTAATCCCCTGGTTCATGAACTTCTGCATATTTGCTATGATTTTTGAATACATATATGTAAGATATTTCACTGAAAAAAAATCAGGATTTAAAAGATATGTAGGACATCCATCCAAGATGGACCAAGCTCTGCTCAGTGGTGCCTAGCTGAGGACAAGAGGCCACGAGCAGAAACTTGTGTGCAGGAAGTTCCACCTGAACATGGAGAAGAACATCTATCCTGAGCAGTGACCAACTAGTGAAATTTTTAAACAGAAACATACAAATTATTTTGAAATTGTGCTGGGGCTGTGTAGGAAAAGTTACCTTGTAGATAATAGTTCCAATAGGTCCAACTATCAATGCTTTTTGTGGGTTATGACTGAGAAAAAAAACATGTACTTGCCATTATTGTGATGATCTGTGATCTACTGTATCCGAGATGATGCTGTATGTGATTCATACAAAGGACTTGATGATAATGATTGGTGTTTAACTGTTTTAACTTTTATTAGAAAAATAGACAGCAGAACAGTCCACAGAGCAAATTATCAAAATAATTAATCACTGCTTTTGACTAAATAATCAAAAAGTAAACAAAAACTTACAGCAATATATGCTTAGAGGTAAAATTATAAAATCCAAGGCTGACAATTGTACACAGCAACAAGGGATCAAGAACAACTAAATACTATCAAAGCACTGAAAGTACAAGAAATACCAAGGAAAAGATTCAGACTTCGATCACTCCAATGAGAAATAAAAGATAACCCCCAGAAAGCTAAAGTACTGATTCCTTATAAATCAGTCTTCACTAAAAAGGTCATCTACTGACATACAGCTAACGCAGTTACCATCACTGACAGCATCAAGTGAAAAAAGGAAAGGTTACCTAGTGTGCAGACAAGAAATATGTGTCACACATACAGCTGGACCTTGTCACAAAAGTGGCTGATGAAATCTTAGATTAAGACTCTAGAATGCTTTTCAACACAGAAAGATAAGAAAATTATGAGGAGCCCATAATGGTAGCTTTTTATTTATCTGAAAGAGAGGAATCACATTCTGAGGAATTGTTTAAATTCACAGAAATATTTTTGTAAAAATAATAAATTTTTGGTTTTAAGCATAGAAGAAAATAGCATAGATTAATTAGAAATGTATCTGATTAGACCACCGTAGGTGACTCACTAACAAGTAGATGCTAAATTCATTGGTAAAGTACATTCAGAGAACAGTTATGGTTAGTTCACTATAAAAAAAGGAGGATGTTACCAAATACAGTTCTGATGTGAATTGTCAGCATTAACACTTCACTTTTCCCTTCTTAATTATCTGGAAGATTGCGTAGCTATGCTTTATATTTTTAAAACATAACAAAGTGGGGATTATTTTATGCTAGAAGGCAGGATTGGAGTTCAAAATTAGCTCAGTAAATTGGAAAGTAAATAATCTGAATACATGACAAGAGCAATTAATTAAATAAAATTTATATAGTAATGCCTTGAAGACTCCAATTTGATTACAAAATGAGCAAACAATAGAAAATATTTCTGAGCTACATACCCTTATATGTAAATCCATTGTGAGCCATAGTCATATCCAAAACAGGTAAGGCCTTTTCTGGACTTTCATGTCAAGAAAGACCCATTTGCAGAGAATCTATAGAACAATTATGAGAACTTACAAACCCCTATAAATATCAAGATCAGAGAGCCTCAGTTTGAAGAACTTTAAGCCTAGCATAGCATAATAATGCAGTGTCAGGTATTTATAGCTGCGTCTGGTCAAAATCATGACATAATGGTGTAGAAAGAGTGGAATATACTGTAAATTTTTCTGAATAGAAAATTATATCAGTAGGAAATTACATCAACACAAAATAAACTTGCTTAGTAACTTTGCCATTAACATCTGCATTCTCACAGGTCTAATCAGGGGTTTTATAATAATCAGCTGTTTGGAGATCTTTTTTAAGCTTTGAAACTTAATGTGTCAGGATTAATTAATACTGACAGGACAATAGAAAGAATAAAAAAAGAAAATAGAACATAAAAATCTATGTTCTAGATTTTGAAGATGCAGTATTAAGCCCTCCACTCTCCCTTATAGTGAATTTGTCCACACCAATGACCAATTCAGAGGCAATTTAGGCTGCAGGCATCAAGACATCACTTGGAAATGAGATGGAACAAGACAAGGGGGAAGAGATACAAGGGGAAAGAGGAGCAAGAGCTGAAACCAGGCCTGTGAGTCCTTGTGGCAGTGCTGAAGTCATTGGCATGAGGTAGGTGGTAAATAATCATCAGGCACTTCTGGAGGTGGCCTTCACAGGACCCACCGTCAGGAAAACAGAAGCCTGTGGGAGATCTTTCCTTCAGCTGCTTTGAACTTTGAGTATCAAAGAAGATTCCATGTTTGGGGACAGTCCAAATGGAGTCAGTCATAAATCCCTGATGAATTCATTTGAAACTATTAACATTAAATATTCAACCTCAGCCAATAAAAAGCATCCCAGCCTAAGAAGTGCACGCTTTATCTAGCCTTATGTCTTTCCTCCAGAAGAACAGCATTAAATCCTACTAGAAATCTCCAAAGGTTTTATTTTTAATGGATTCTAATGAATTCAACCTTCTTCATTAACAAAAATTTGCAAGCTTGATTTATTCAAAATTAATTAGACAGAATTAAAAACAGTCAGAGACCAGAATACAGAGGGAGGAAGAAGCAGCTGGGAGGTGTTGGAATAGAATGATGTGCTGATAACAGAAGGAAAAGAAAAAGCCATTAGTGGAGCTCTTGAAGCCAAGAAAGTATTCACCCATTCCTGCTGATCATTCTAACTGAGCAAAGCAGGGGTAATTAGCAAAATATACAGCTCAAAACACATGCCTGAAGTGTTCTCCTGTTTATTAATTTTTCAGAGAAAAATGCCTTATGCCTCACAGCAAAAGAAATTATTCTCTTTCCCTTCTGTTTCTGGTGAAACCTGACAGTTGCACAAGTGGCTCAAAGGGAAATGATTCTTAGCTGATCTGCCTTTTTATGGATTCATTACATCCTACTCACTCCTTCACGTTACACAAATAACAGCACAAATTTTTAACAATTCTGTTAGCTGATGTTGCTAGTTAAAAATGGGTTATCAGACTGATGGAATATAAAATTTGCAGGGGTTGGATAATATTGAGGGCATCTCAGGCAAATTTTATCTACCCAGTTTGATTCCCTAGAAACAGGGCTTCATCTTTTAAATTTGGGCTACAATAACATACACAAATATGGTCCTAAACAGGAAGTCATTTACACAAATAGTATGAAATGTCCTTGTTATAAGGTGTACACAACAGGTTGAGTGGTTGGCAGGGTTAAATAAAACTCCAATATCACCTCACCGTAAAGACAAAAGAAACTTCATTGACTGATATCTAGCTGGTAGTGCCCACTCCCTTTTCACAAATACCATACCCAAATGATCTCTGCTGTAGAGATAAAACACCAGAAAAATTTTTCCCAAGTGAATTGACTACAGTTTTGATCTGAAAGAGCTGTTTCAGGTAATTCTGTGTTAGCTGCTCTCCAAACACCATTTGAGATTTTCTCCATTTTTCTTATATTATCAAAATGACATTGAGGGCGGGTATTTCAGTTCTTTGCTTCTACAGTTTTGGCAATCAGTAGTATGCAGTAAAACACCTTCCCCAAACGCCAAATCCTGCTCACAATTACTTTTTTGACCTAGATTTATGATCACAGACACTTACTCTCCTTTCCTCTTTCCTTTTATTAGTGTCTCAATTGTATTGCAAGAAGGAAGGAAAGAGGAAACTGAATGCTATTAACAACTTAGACCATGGGCGGGAATGAGTAATAAAAATTTTATAAAGACCCAGTTAAAAACACAAAGCAAAAGGGGGGGCCACGCTGGGAGCTTGATGCTCACCAGAGGCTTGGCTCACAAGGCATCAGCCTCACCAATATTTATGAGCTGGCTTTATATGAAGAATTGGAGCCCCCCGAGGTCTGTCCATCAGCTCCTCTGGGTCCTTCCTTGGTGGAGCCCTTCTCCTACCTTGCCTGGTGGTGTGATGTGACTGTGCCAAGCCTCCCAGCAACAAAGCCTTCCCACATCTGCTGCCTCTGGCAAGGGGCAGGCATACACCCTTCTTCCCCCACCTTTTGACAGCTCCAAAGCTGCCAGGCAGCAACCACCCAGGGGCAGGGGAAGGTTGAAGGGAGGCCAGAAAAGGGCCAACAAACTGAAAACAACAAAAGGACATGGATGGATCATGTAGGATGCATCATGATTGTAGGATGGATCATGATATGAACAGTGCAATGGGGAAGAAGGTAAGGGAGTAGAAGTCTATTTTTAGGCTGATGGGGATTTTGAA
>JAWWMS010000001.1:13908784-13949300 GCA_035048045.1 Chlorospingus semifuscus
TGGCAACACCTGAGCTCCAATCCAGGTACAAAGCAGTCTGCACTGATAAATGGCAAAGAAGAGCTGACTGACAGACCCTGGGAGGGGCCAGGGCTGGCTGGTGCAAACCCCAGGGGTATAAAACACTGAGGTCCATCTTGAAGGTGAGCTGGCCACATGGTATCAACAAGGGGTAGTTCTCAGTGCTGTGAATTTTTCCCTATATAGTCCTTTGTTGTATTTTTGTCAAGCTTTAATAAACCTTTTTAAATTTTCCAAGTGAGCAGTTGTCTCTCACTGTTCCAGGGCTGCCCAGGCAGCTGAGCCCCAGGCAGGGGCAGGGCTCTGCTGGCTCAGACAAGGTCAGTCCCTGCTGCAGTGTTTGCCATGTGTGTCTCTCCAGCAGCTGCCAGAGCACAGGGAGCAGCAGGCACAGCCACAGGCTAATGAAGCTCATCTGGTACATTAGGTACAGGAGGTGTAATGCAGAAGATTGCATGTTCAAGCCCTGCTATTAACTCATGCAAAAGTTGGCTGTGTGCTCTTCCTGAAGATGGAGTGGAGGCTTGCAGTGTCATTATTGGGAATAAAGATGATAAATGACACTTGCTTTTCTAACCACATGCATCTTTTCCCTCCAGTGTGACTCAAGTTCCTCCTGTGATCCACTTGGGGCAGCTACCACTCCAGGTTTTTTATTCTCATGCCTTTTACCAAGCCACTTGAAAGCATTTGCTCTTGGATGAGAGCACCTCTTTCTTTGTATGCAATTCTGCGTGTTCCTGACTGGGTGAGGAGCCCTGTGGTGGTTTTGTATCCCTGTGTCTGAACCTGTTTCATCCTCCCCTGTGTATTCACCAGGGTCTAGGGCTCTTAATGTGTCTCAGGGATTGTGCAGGGGCTCTGGCTGATTTGGGTGGAATCACTCCACAGGAGCATTCAGAATCTGGCTGCTGCTCTGTGCCCTGCCACACATTCCCTTACAGCCCAACAGCAAAGGGCACAGAGGGATGAAGGGTTTGGCTTTGAGCCCAGACCCTGCACTGAGCTGATTCCAGGGGCTCAGCTCTCCTTCAGGCAGATCCTTAGGGGGCTCAGCACTCAGGAATATCCCTGCTGATGGCAGAGCAGAGGTGTCTGGAGAGCTCAGCATCTTTGCACTGAACTCTCTGGACTCCATGGAAGTTCCTCCTGGTGCTTGAATCAAACCCAAACTCACTCTGCTCTCTGTTCCTCATTGTGGGGAAGTACAAGCCTTCATCTCTCCAAATGAAACTCTCAATCCACTGAACTCAAGAGGACTTTTGCCTTCAGCTTTGGCTGAGCAACAGGATTTCTGCCACTCTGCGTCCATGTTCACCAGTGACCCTGGGAATGTCAAACATCTCCTTTTGTCACATCAGGGCTCAGCTCTCGTGGGTGTGTGCAGCCACAGCCTCTCTGCTCCCAGGTCTTCTGAGTGCTGAAGGAATGAAAAATGCTTTAAACAGTCAGTGACAAATTTAGTCCTTTCATGGGAGTCCTCAACCGGCTCATGGGATTCATATGGCAGACTGAATTTCTCTGTAAATTAATCCACAAAAGTGCTGATCCCCCAGGGGTGCTACTGATACCATTCAGAAGTCACAGATAACATCTTTGCCAATGTTCTGTAGTATCAATGCTGTTGTCTATCTTATTTTCTCCCTTATAATTTCTTCCTATTGGTCTTTTACGTGGAACTAGCATTTTTGTCCTAATTAGACAATTGCACATTATGATACACTAATTTGTTAACCTATGTTCACAAATCTTTTAATTACAGCAGTTGTCTTTGATGTGCTGTTATTATTCAGCAACAGCAGTAAACAATTCAACAGCTAACTGGAAGGAACTCATTATTTTCTGAGAGATGTTGTCATTATTTTTCAAAGTATTTTTTTCCTAAAAAACAGGCAGTGAAGAACCAGAGAAAAACACAGAGAGTCACTTCAGAAACCAAACACCTCATTCCACCACACTGATAGTTATTCCTGAAAACACAAATATTTTTAAAGCATAAATAAATTGAGGAGCTATCCTTCACACTTGTAATCCCCAAGCTTCAAATCTGCCAGGGTGACCAGAAAGACTTCTCTGGAGTAAGCACAGCAACAGGTCCTGGATATGTGACCCTCCACAGTGCACCCAAATTTCTATGTAAGCACTGTGTTACATGGGACACAGCCACCTGGGAGAGGCTTTTGCTGATTTTTAAAGGTGAGGTAAAGATTCCACATGCTTAACTCCCATAGGTACCCTTAAAGAGAAGGTTTAGCCCTTCTTTTGTCCTTACTTCTTGCTTAAGAAAACCATAGCTAGATGATGCATTTTTTTCTCTTTACTGTCATTGAGCTGTCTTTAATCTTTTAAGGATTATATTAATGTTTTCAATAATTTTTTCCCCTCTGGAGCAGGGAGATACGGCTTGAGGAGTCCCTGCTTGTGGTGATGCTTCACTTGTCTGGATGAGGTGTTTGCCTCCTAAAGTCTTGTGCTTTTGATGATGCCGCACATATCCCACCACAGCCCCATTCATGTGTGAACACCATGACATCCCAGGAGGGTTTGGGTTGGAAGGCACCTTGTTCCACCCCTGCTATGGGCAGGGACACCTTCCATGAGACCAGGTTGCTCCAGGTCCCATCCAAGCCAGCCCTGGGCATTTCCAGGGATGGGACATCAGCTTGGAAGTTACCTTCCTTCAGTTTTTAGGGCAAGTAAGCAAACTCATGTCTGGCGTGTCTCTGCTGAGACTGAAGGAAGGGTGCTGTTTGTTTGGGGCAGCCCTGCAGGTTTCTCTGTGACTTTCCACCCCTCCTCTGAGCAGCTCTCATCTGCAGGAGATAAAGACTTGTCCTGGTGCTGGTGTTGTTTGAGGCCATCTCACCCTGCCCACTGCTCCCAAAGCCACACAGGTATTTCACTGAGTGGGGAACCTGTGAGCCCTCAATGCCCAGATTCCAGCCTCTCAGCAGCCCTTTGAGTTCCCCTTCCCTCCCAGGAAAGGGAGACGTCACATACAGATTTGGATTTTAGCTGGAACTATCAAACTGTGGAGGCTTGTGTTTTATCACCAAGCACAGCATGAAGACACCACGGGTGCAATGTACAGATTGCCAGGAACAGACTGTCTTTCTTGAAGATCAAGTTGTCCATGTGAATATTTGCCAGCTGCAAAGGACAGATTCAGATTTCTGGATGCTCCACTTTCCTAAGCCTGGGAAAGACTTTCTCCTGATTTTGCATCCCTCAAAAGATCAGCAACAGCTGCTGAGACCTCTTATAAGAGTAGGAAGAGGGAAAGGGAAGCATAACCAGGCCATCTGTTGTAAAACCACAACTCCTTATTGATTTCAATAGACTATTTTTGGTCCAAGCAGTTCCAGCACACAAGCACTCACACACCCTTTCTGCTGGCAGCAGAAAGCCATGGCTGTTATTGAGAACAGCAAAGTGAATAGCACAAAGTAGCCTTGGGTCTCCAAAGCAAAATCAGCCACCCCTCCTCATTCCTGGCAGATGTTTCCCTAACCCCTTCTTAAAGCCGTGTAATGATGGAGGTGTTACGCCCTTTCCAGCAAATCTCCTCCGGTGCTGAACCCTTCCTGCCCTCGAGTGCTTTTTCTAATGTGCAATCTGTGTCACCTCGGCGGCAATTTAGGGCCATTATTTGTTGCTCTACCCACTTTTCTGGAAGAGAGGAGCAGAGCAGATGAGATAAGAGCGAGGGGAAGGGAAGACATCGGCAGAGTTTCCTGGGAAGCAAGCCTTGCTGACCTTTCTGTGCTTTTCAGCCTGTCTCATTTCTCCTGCTCTGGTTTCCACTCCATAAAACCCAGCAGCGAACGTGCCGTGCTGCACAGGCTGGGGAGAACTTGGAGGGTTCATTTTGTCACCGTTTTAAAATGTCAGATTAGGCTGCACAGTCACATTAGTACTGTTAGCTTTAATATACTCGATACCTCATCTGCCAGGGCTTCTTTATTGACAGGCTGCCTCTCTATTTGAGCTTGAATAAACTTGTGCATAAAATGTTATCAGCAATGACAGCCGAAAAGAGGTCTATTGCTCTTTAAATTTTTGATGGGAGGCAAGCATTCTGTCATTTGTGATAGCATTATATGTAATCCAACATAACAACTTGATAGTCTGATATAACAACATTCCAGCTTCCCTGCTACCATTGTAAAGAGATGCTGTGTACAAGCTGCTCCTACATGCAATAATATCAGCATTGACAGCTGGTAAAAGAGTCAAGCTCCTCTCTTTCCATTTCTGAGAAGCAACCCTCATCTTTAGTGATATTTTTTCCTTGGGTGTGGACAAATCTTTGCCCAAAAGTCCTGGGGAAATTGTGCTAGTTTGGAAATTCATTACAGGACAGAGTTGTCTCATGAGATGTGTTTATTTTCACAGGGCTGTGGTACAGTGGGATGGAGTTCTGTCCTGTGCCACAGCACAGGAGTTCCTCAGAGCCTTTGCTCCCTGCATGTATTTCACTTACACCTTCCAAGTTCTCTCATCACTGTTGATTTCCACTGTTGCCCCAGCCCTGGAAGTTTCCCAGGCCAGGTTGGATGGGGTTTGGAGCAGCCTGGGATAGTGGAAGGCATCCCTGCTCATGGTGGGGGATTGGAGCTGGATGAGCTTCAAGCCCCTTCCAATCCAAACCATCCTGATTCCCTGCCAGGCAGGGACTGAGTGCTGTCACCTGGAGCCCTGACCTTCTCCTGCCTTTGCTCTCAAGAACGCCAGGATAATCTCACCCAGCAGTTCTCAGTACAGCTCCAGAAGAGGTGTGCTCTGCCACCCTGCAGGGACTCTGATCCTGCTCCTCCAGAGAGCACCTTTCCCCTCATGCTGGACACTCCCTGCATCCACACTCATGCAAAGGAAGTGTAATACATTAATCAAATATTTTGACCAGTACTGGTTTATTAATTGAATTTTAACTTTTTATATTGCAGTATTTTAACTGCTTGAGGTCAGGTAATTTGGAAATAAACTTCAAGTTAGTTCTCACAAGAAGAAGATCAATACACAGGATAAAAGATATCCATTGGATTATGAACAGATCCTGTCCTAAAGAAATATCTACTCTGCTTTTTCTTTTGATTTTCACTCTTTTATACCTCTTCCATGCTTGTATAATTAAGTTAAATCAATGAAAATCCAGTGGAGCAATGCAGTTTAATTTAGCTGAGCTGCAGCAGTGTGAAACTGGTATGGAGTAAGGATCAGTGCTGGCTGATAGGGCAGCACCAGCTCTGGCAGTCATGTCCACAACCGGTCCCTTTTTTCACATACTCCACTGCACAGTACAGCAACATCAGCAAGCACCCAAGAGTCATTGAGAAATATCCAGAGGTATGCTCAAATGGAGGAGCACAGTTAAAAATTACACCATATGCTCCTGAACGAGCTGTCAGGCAACACTTCCAGGCAGGTGGATTCCAGACCCAAACACAAATAGCTGAGGTGTATTTTAAGGCACAGGTTTGTGGAGGAGGCTGTGCTTCACCTGATCTCTGGTTGGCAGAGAACATTGTGATAACCTCACCTGCCCCTGGATAGAACAGGAATCACAGAATTTCACAGGGGGTGGTTTTCCCTTCTGTTCTCGTTTTTATTCCTGTCTGTACATGTCACAGCATTACTTACATTTGTGCTTAAATCTCTCAGCACAGAATCACAGAATGGGTTAGGCTGGAATGGGACCTTATAGTTCATCCAACTCCACTCCCTGCCCTGGCCAGGGACATCTTCTGCTGTCCCAGGCTGCTCCAAGCCCTGTCCAGCCTGGCCTTGGGCACTGCCCGGGATCCAGGGGCAGCCACGGCTGCTCTGGGCACCCTGTGCCAGGGCCTCACCCCTCTCACAGTCCAGACTTTCTTCCCAATATCAAATCTATTTGATCACCTTTTCATTTAAAACCATTCCCCCTTGTTCCATCAGAACAGGCCCTGCTAAAAGGTTTGTCCTCATCTTTCTTACAGGCTCCTTTCAGATACTTGAATGTGCTCTAAGGGCTCCCTGGAGCCTTGTCTTGTCCAAGGTGAACAATCCCCAGCCCAGAACTTTCCCCACAGGACATGTTCTCCATCCCTCTGTTATAGATGAGTAATGTGATGGTTGACTCTCAGAATTAAAGGCAAATATCCTGTATATATGTTAGGAGCAGTTTTATAGATTTATAGTTGTGTTTTCCCCCCTTGTGCTGTTCTCAGGGGTGCCCTGGGTTTGGGACATTTGGGAGGGTCACTCGTTCCTGTGGCAGCCCCTGAGCTCCAATCAAGGTGTCAGGCAGGGATCTCCAGCACCGGGCAGGGAAGGAGGAGTCCATGGACAGAACTTTGGGGGGGCTAAAGGGTTAAAAGGTGAAACCTCCATGGTGTGGGTGAGCACAGGGTGGGAAAGATCCTTTGCTCCCAGTGCTGTATTACTTTCTCTATTCAGTCTTTTGTTGTATTTTTGATAGGGTTTTACTAAACCTTTTAAATTTGTTGGAAGTGAGTAGCATTTCTCACAATCTTTTGTCTTTTCTGAGGTGCAATCCATTGGTGTTTCCCTGCAGCCTGGGCCCTGTGAGAAGAGGTTTGTGCCAGGAATGATCTCTCCAGGTGGAGGAGATCCCCTTCTCTCCCTGGCTGAGATGGGGATGCTGGGCAGGGCTGCAACCTGCACTTGCTGGGGTGTCATAGTTTGACATAGGAGGAATTTAGGGAAGTGAGGTAAAAGGTTTTTGTGTCATTTTTGTGTAATTTTGTGTAATTTTTGTGTAACCGAGTGCACTGAAGATGCCCACTAAGGACAGACTTTTTGCCATAATGTGACAACACTGTTGACATTAAAATATAAAAACAGGAAAATATAAAATATAAAACAGGAGAGCAGAGTGGAGGGAGGAAATCAGGAGAGCTGGAGCCATGCAGTGACCCCGGGCTGGAAGCTCCCTGCCTGCTGAGGTGTGAAACACCATGGGGTTTGTGCAGGGCACAGCTCAGGATGGATGGAGCTGGACAGCTCATCTTTGCACAGAAAGCAAAGTGGCAACTATGAATTAAAGAAGGTGTATGGGTGGGTTTAAAAAAGGGATCAAACCAGTGTTAGGGGCAACACCAAACTGGGTGAGGAAAATGCCTAATGGAGAGTAGCCTTGCTGAGGCTAAAAAGGCTGATGCTGTCCTCATCAGAGCAAATCCACCAGCTCCATTTGGGGGAAATTCATTTTACAGGCAGGATGGTCCCTCCTTACCTGAAATCCACACCTGTCCTAGTGCTGATCACCTCAGAGTGAGCTGAGATGACAGTTTCTCATAATCCAACTACCTTTAACAGCAGCTGAGAGAGCTGAGAGGGAGGCCTGAGGTGTGTATTAAACTGTAGACAGCTTTTAGTAGTTGATAAAATGCCTTTTCAGTGATAACCTAAATCAGGGGGTGAGAGAAGGGGAGGGAATCCGTGATTTTTTCCCTCTGCCCATGCACCAAAGGCAGGCTCAGAGGGGACAGGCACTGCACCTTACCACCATGGGTTAATTGAGTGCTGCTCCTTTAGGTCTCATTCATGCTGTATTTTTTCAGTAAACACACATCAACTCTGAAGATCTTAATTAGTCTTTGGAAAAACCCAATATGCTATAATTCTTCCGCTGAGGTCTACATGGAAAACAAGGAACATATTTCAAATGCAATGGCAACAAACAAACA
This sequence comes from Chlorospingus semifuscus, assembly GCA_035048045.1. Classification (NCBI taxonomy): domain Eukaryota; kingdom Metazoa; phylum Chordata; class Aves; order Passeriformes; family Passerellidae; genus Chlorospingus; species Chlorospingus semifuscus. Next base: position 13,916,494 of record JAWWMS010000001.1, read on the forward strand.
AGTGTGCACAGCCCCAGTCTATAGACCCAGTACACACACATGCACTTCCCTAATATGCTTGCTTAGGCTTTACAATCTGTTTATTAATTCGTGAGTAGACTTGATATGCCCTCTGGAAAAAATACTAAAATAATATCTCTCAATTGGCTTCACTGCTGTATGCCTCTAATTAAGTAATGTACACCTCCACTTGCTATTAAACAGTTCCATGATTTTTAACACCAGTGTTGTTTGGTGCCAGCTATAAAAATTTTTAACAGCTCTCCTGTTACCACTCTTCTCCTAAGTACATGAAAGTGGCTCTACATATTTGACCTTTCCCTTCCCTGCTCCCACATTTTAACCCTTCTTTCCCACTGCAGCAGGGAGCTGAAGCATTGAAGGTCTCACAGAGATGAAGATGAAAGATCCCCACTGCTTGGCACAGGAATTTCCACCAGCATGCCTCTGAGGGCAGAGCACTCTGGGCTTCCCCTGAGACTGCCAGGTGTCACTGTCATATTTTCTGAAAAATCCCTTTACCAGGATTTCTTCTCCTGGGAAGCCGAGAAGCCTCAGAGAAAAATGAAAGCAATAATTACCTGATTTGCTTCTGCTGTGTTTTGCTGCTTTGGAATGCGGTTTGGACATTGTTTACCAACAGGTTTTTGTTTCATTAGTTTCATGTGAATTGTTTTGACTTAATGACCAATTACCATCTGCTGTGTTGGGGCTCTGGAAAGAGTCACGAGTTTTTCATTATTACACTTCAGTCTTCTGTAAGTATCCTCTCTGTATTCTTTAGTACAGTTTTAGTATAGCAGAATAGAATAGAATAGAATAGAATAGAATAGAATAGAATAGAATAGAATAGAATAGAATAGAACAGAATAGAATAATAAATCAGCCTTCTGAGAACATGGAGTCAGATTCCTCATCTCTCACCTCATCCTGGGGACCCTCACAAACTCAACACTCCCTCTGTGCTCAGCAAGAAAGAGAAGGGAGAAACTCTTCAGAGCATGTGGCAGACAGTTGACTGAGGTGTTAGGAGCTGGCTGCTGGAGGGCTGTTTCTGCTAACATCAGAGGCACTTTGAAAAGACAAGCTGCCTCAGACAGGTGGTGAAGTTCACTCCTTTATATCTCCTTTTGTATCCTTTCTGCTATTTTTCCCAAACCTCTCACCACCCCACAGAACCTGTAGGAGAATGGCTGCTTCCCTGCAGCCTCCTCTTGGTCACAAGTGACATCCAGGCCTGATTTAGGGGACTTTGTTCACCATGTAACTGAGAAACAAGTCAGGCTGTCTGAAGCTTGGAAAACGAATTAAATATATTACCAGGAACTCTCTCTTAAATCTTGTGTATTTTATTTCAAAATTGCCTTCCCTCTATTTTCTCTGAGATGAGATGAATTCTCTGAATTTTTCTTATTTGCTCCATAACAGCTGTGACCTGGAGAGTCGCAGCTTCCCCTCTAATCCCTGCCTGGAAGCAGGCTTCTGTCTCAGGTTTAGAACAGCTCAGCATCCCCTCCACTCCTTGAGCCCTTTCTGGAACAGGGAGTTTATCACTAGAATTTAGGACTGTCCAGCCTTTCATTGCACAAGGACTGAACACCAAGCAACAAACATTTAAGAAGACTTTGTCACAAAGCAGAAAAGCTGCCACCTCAGATGAAGAGTAATATAAAAAAATAACTGGGAAGGATTCACAACAGCTCCAACATCCTGGAAATCCTCTTTTCCAGTAAGAAAGCTAAAAGTGCAATCACTTCAGCTCCTCCCATGCAAAGTTAATACATGCCTTGATTACAGTTTAAAGTGACACACTGCTGATATCAGATGGTATGGAATCAATTAAAACAGCTAGGGCTGAATCCAAAGGATGAACCTCAACAATAATGTGCAGTTTTAACCCATACAATTAGACAATAAAACAGTTTTTAAATCTTTTTTATCAGGTGAACTATTTCAACTAAGAATAAAATGAAATGTGTTTTTCTAAAATCACAGAATCACAAAATGGTTTGTGTTGGAAAAGACTTAAAAGCTTGTCTCATTCCATGTTCAGGGACCTGTTGCACTATCCCAGGCTGCTTCAAGCCCTGTCCAGCCTGGCCTTGGACACTTCCAGGGATGGGGCAGCCACAGCTGCTCTGGGCAACCTGTGCCACGGCCTCACCACCCTCTCAAGGGAGAATTTCTTCCCTAATTTCCCCTCTTTCAGTGTGAAACCATTCCTCATTGTCCCATTGCTGCAGTTTCTGATGAAGAGTCCCTTTCTGGCTTCCTTGAGGTCCCTTCAGATACTGGAAGGCTGGTGCCGTGACAGGCTGAGCTGAAGTGCAGCTCTTTGAAACTAGCACAGGAATTCCCACAAAATGTGCTGAGGCCTGGACTAGGCAGGAACAGCATAACAACATTTCCTTCAGGCCAGAGAGGTCTGATCAGTGTGTCTCTGATAAACCTGATCTGCCCTCCTCCTTTTGTGGTTAAAAGAGGCCACAAAGGGATTTTGGAATCTCTCTCCACCACACCTGCAGCAGCACTGGAGAACACACAGGGAGGATTCCTTGCAGGGAGAGTGGTCCCTGCTGGCACTGATGGCAGTGCCCTGGGAGTGCACCAGGACACAGGCATGGCACAGAAGCCATGGTAAAATCCTTTTCCTTCTTCTGTAGGTCAGTCCTACTTTTATGTTGCTCTTGAGCACTCAGAGCCCTAAGACAAACATTTTCTGAACAATTCAGTGACCGTGCTTGGTAGAAGTTACAGAAATAAAGGAAGATACCATTTGTTTGCCTTAACAAGGCTAGGAAGAAAAAAAAAAGGCACTTCTGAAGGGGAAGAGGGACATCTCCATCTCTCTCCTTGCACCTTCCCCTGTTCAGTTTGCTGTGGAAGCTTGCTGTCACTGTAAGGCAGCTGCCACTCACCTCACAGCTCTATTTTGGACTCTGACTTCTACCTCTTCAGACAGGAAGAAACTCTTCCCACAGTTCTTAGATAGCTGCATGCTGGGACAAATGTACCTGCAGGCACCAGCAACTCAGGAAACTGGTTTTAAGGCCACAGCAGGGCCTGGGATTAAAGGCAATCAGCTAGACCCCACATTGGCACTAAACAATCATACTCTATGAAAGAGGCACCTCTGCCCTTTGTCCAGTCCCCTCTCTGTCCACTGGGGACCATGGCATGACAAATTACTGCTGTGAAGAACACCAACACAGTCACAAGGCATTAGACAAGGGCTAACACAACACCTGCCAGTGCCCTGGCCCCTCTCAGGGTCCTTTTCCTGCTGCTCACCCAGACGTGCCCGTGTCCTGGGTCCCTGCATCTGGCTCCGGAGCTCGGGCCGAAGGTGGAATTTCTTGGCTTCATCCACGAGGTCTCTGCACTGCAGGCTGCAGCGGATGAAGGGCTGGGTGGGGAGAAACATGAGTCACTGCTACATGCAATGTATTTTAAGAAACCTCAGAAGAACTGTCCTAAAGCCAGCTCTCATCAGCTCAGACAGCATGAAAAGGACTCGTGTGCGGGCCCTGGGAAATGCAAAGGCAACTGAAGATGCTGAGAAGATCTGGCTCCATCCTCACAGTCTGGCACTGAAGGCTCCTTAAAGAAAATGGCTGCATTGGAACACTAAGGAAAAGCCACTTCTGCTCCATTTAAGTCAGCAGAAGTATGACTAGGAAGGGGAACTGGCAGTGAAACCACACTTGTTCTGCCCCACATAACCTGTCCTGCACCTGCCATTGGACAAGAGAGGCACAGCACAGCACAATGAAACTGTTTAGCTGATTTACTGCCCTGATCACTGTGCACACGGGGACATGGAGCTGAGAAGAGACAACAGGAACACTGAGGTCTTGTTGAAGAGTGAGGGGCATTCAAGGACAGCCTCATCTCCTTGCACAATGCTGTGTAATTCCCTTCCCTAGCCAAGGGCCTGGACCAACCTCCCTTCAGCTCAGCACTCATTTTCCCATGGCTGTTGGGTGTACATGCTCCTTCAGCAAGTTCAGATTTACCTCTACAGGCTCCTGGTGTCTGTGTGAGGCAGCCACATGGGGCCAACACTCCACTCTCCACACTGCCCCAAGCCGAGGATGTGCCACCAGTGCGCGGCACTGCCAGACTGGACAGGTCACCCTCCACGTTCACTCTGAGAGCTGAGGGCTGTACACACTCTGGCTCAGGCTGGATTTGGAGCAGATCTACTTGTTCTGGTACCAGTCCCTTTTCCATTAGCTTAAATTCCAGTTTGAAGGGGACCATGACAATCTGCCTGAACACCCTTTAGCTCTGGCACAACCTAACACAACAGTCCATTAGGTTGTCCTGATTTAATAAAATCCATAATCTATCACATCTGAGATGACTGTTGATAAATCAGCCTTTTCCTGACATAGACAAATGTCTGTCATTCACCATTCAGTACCTGTCAGGTGACAAGGGCTAGTGACCCTTGAGTACATCCCATCACCATCTAACCTGAAGGCTGGTTTGACCTTCTCTGGGCCTTCCTTTGAAATCTTGCCTGGGGTCACTTCCTGTCTGAAACTGAATTAGCACTTAGAAGCTTAATTGTCGCTTTGCATCAACCCCATTTTGGGTTGCCTCTGCAGCATCCCAGAACACAAAGCAGCAGTGTTAGCCATGGCTCTTGGCTGTGTGTTGGTCCTGGACCCACACAGCTGCTGCCTTTCTCACTCAGAGGTACTGGCTGGCCATCTGTACCTCAGACACCTTCTGAGGAGCCATGACCTCCCTGAGATCAATGCAAGCAATCCTCAGTCTGGGGAAGGGGACCTGCCAGTGCTTGGGAATGAAGGCAGAAAGCACTTGGAGACTGTGAGAGATGACAAGAGAAAGGTGCTGTGGATATCTGCAGAGACAGCTGACTAATGGCTCTGGAGAGGGCACCCTGGGGCTGCAGAGTGGGATGCTGTGACTGCTGGCCCAGCAAACAGCTCAGTGTGACAGCAGCGCTGTGCTGAGCAGGGACAGCTGCACAGTGTCACCAAACTGCAGCAGAGAAAGGGCTCTGCAGCCATCCTGGGGCCAGCAGAGGCCAGGCAGGAGCAGCAGTGGCTGCTGTACTGTAGCAGACTCCATAGAATTGTCTAAGACCCCTTGGAGGGCTGAGACTTAACAGTAGGAATTGCTGAGTCATGATGAGACAGCAAAATAAGCTCCTGTCTTCTGCCCCTCGGACCCCAGCTTATCTCTGTAACCCCATAGGTCACTTTCCCCTAACCGCTACTATTGGACAAGTTTGGATCCCTCTGTACCCTATAAAAAGGGGCTGTTTAGCCCATTTGGCAGAAGAAGAGCCGTTGCTGGAACCCTTCACAGACCCCTCAATAAAACCATCGCTGTGGAACCCCCAGGACCTCTCCTTCTCCTCTCTCTCGTCTGCTTCTCCCCCGAGCCCACCGGCGCCTTAGCAAGCAAGAACTGAAATCCTAAGAGAGCTGATAATCACTAAAGAGCTGAAATCCACTGAGCTTGCTTAAGGCAGCAGTGGCTATGAGCAGCCTGGGTATCCAGGCACTCTGTCTCCAGGAGGGACTGAGCTGTCTGGATAGCACTGCCTTGCTGGGGGCAGAGCCTGCTCTGGGGCAGGGGGGCCGTGGCCGTACCTCGGTGTCGATGACGTCGGTGATGTAGCGCGGCGTGAGCAGCGGCATCCGCACGTACTGCAGCAGCTCCGGCAGCGACGCCTCGCGCTCCTTCTTGGAGTGCTTCACCCAGTTTATCACGGCCTCGAACACCGGCTCCTCCGAGTCCACCTGCACACGAGGCACATCCTGATCAGGGGCAGCACAACAGGAGCTACTGCCATGGAGCACAGAGTGCTCAGCTGCTGCACTGCTTCACAGCGAGCAGGGGAGCGGGACACTTCAGCTATGAGTGCCTTAGGGAAATCCCCACAAGCACAGTGAACTCCCTCACTTTCTTTTCCTTAAACCTGTGTTTGCTTTTTCCCCTGCAGCTGAGATCAACCATGGGCAGTGCAAGTCCCAGAGCAGGGAGTGCTATGGTGCAGAGCAGAGCCTGGAGCTGAGAGCTCCATCCACTGTCAGTGGGAACTCACAGGACAGCTCCCCCAGTTCTCTGGAGCAGGAGCTGTGATCCTGCAAAATTCAAAGGGCTATCAAAGAGATGATTAAATCATGTTTCCTTTGCACAGCAAAGTGTCTGCCCTAGCCCCTGGCGCCCTGGGCCTACACACTGCCCCATAGACATTCCAGCCAGAGCAGGTACATTTAAGGTTTCAATCCACCTTTTAAAAACTACAAAGGATTTCAGAGCGGAAAATCCCAGGGCATGAATGCTACTGTTTATTTCTACTGTTTATTTTATTTTATCACTAGTTTATTTCTGTCTCCATTTAGGACTAGCACATGCTGGTGCTTACAATTTGATCCTGTAATGAACCACAGACACTTTGGACACCTATGATTATCAAAGCATAAGAATTGTAAATATATATATATAAATATATAAAAGAATTATATATTAATTATTTCTTATATGTGTATATATATAAGAATTATATATTACTTATTACTTATCTATTACTTAGACTTTGTTTTCTTTTTGCACATCTATCAGATCATCCAACGTAAAAGGAAATCAGACATGAATTTATTATCACACAGTCTGTTAACTGAGACTAAATATGAAGATAAAAGAAGAGCCTGTGATGAAAGGACTGAGCCTTCCCACCAGCCTATGACTGGTCCCCTTTGAAATCCAGTTTGAAGCTGTCAGGCAGAATGTTTTGAAGGAGGGAGCCACAGAGGTTAATTATGTAAGGCATTCTTCTACACCATTGTTTTATATTTGTTACAGTGTAATTTGGAATGGCCTCTTTCTCTTGGAATTACAGGAGAAGGACAATTAGAGCTCACAAAAGGAGAGCAGGCTACTGTATTGTTTCCAATTTCCCCACCTCCTCTTTAAATGCAATAATCCTGTGTTGATTTATTCCCTCCTGAACTGAATGTCCTCAGATATATTTAACAGCTTTACCATTCATTGAATCATTTATGTTTTCTGATAAATGATGAGTAACACTACATGCAGGATCACACTGAGGACCTGTCATTGCACTTCTTGAGCAGCCCAGAGATTTTCTGAGGGTGTTCCCTTACCACACTCTTGATTCCACACAGCACCTCTGTGCTGGCACAGCAGGAGAGAGATCTGCTCCTTATCCCACACTGGTCTGGGTTGGAAGGGACCTTAAAGCCCATCCCATTCCACCCCTGCCATGGGCAGGGACACCTTCCACCAGACCAGGCTGCTCCTGGTCCAGCCTGGCCTTGGACACTCCCAGGGATGGGGCAGTGACAGCTGCTCTGGGCACCCAGGGTCTCAGCATTCTCACAGGGAAGAATTTCTTCCCAAGACCAAATCTAAATTGCCCCTCTTTAAAACTGTTACCCCTTGTCCATGTAGAAAGTCACTCTTCCTCTTTTTTATAAGCCCCTCTATAAGGTTTCCCTGCAGAATCCTCTTCTCCAGGTGAACAGCCCCACCTCTCCCACCCTAGCTCCAGAGCAGAGGGGCTCCAGCCCTTAGAACATCTCTGTGGCCTCCTCTGGACCCTCTCTAACAGGTCCATGTATTTCTTGTCCTGAGAACCCCAGACCTGGACACAGCACTCCAGGTGAGGTCTCACAAGGACAGAGAAGAGGGGGAGAATCCCCTGCCCTGCCCTACTTGTCACAGGTTCTTAAGGTACAATAGTGCATGCCCAACACACTGCCTGCTGCAAGGTCTGATCCAGCCCTTCCAATCCACAAGGAATGTCACCTTCCTTGAGCAGATCATCCAAGAAGTTTGGCTGGGTCATTCTGAAGTTCCTCATTATTTTCTGCTCCCAGCCCAGAAGCTGCTGACCTATGGCATCACAAGCCACAGGAGCTCAGCCCCTCACAACACAAAACTGCAGCTTGTCAAACACCAAGCACACTCAGGCCCCTCCACTGCAGATCCCAGCCAGAGCTGGGTCCTTCACCACTGCCTCACATGGTTTTTCTCAAGCAGCCTCACTAACAAGGGGATGTTGGCATGGCTGAAGATCACTTTCAAGGAATACATCAACAATTCTCCTCTGGCTACCCCTGTACTGGAATCCCACCAAAGATATCCCATACACTGGTTTGTTTCCAGGCATTCCTGTTCCCCTGAACTCTGAGCAGTGATTGCTTCAAGCCCTTCCACTGCAGTGAACATCAGCTCTCGACAAAATCCACCTCAATAAATAGTCAAGCTCTCTCATCATTACCAGGGAATGCTCAACTTATTCATAGAAAAGCTGGAAATTGTATTTGACATGTTCCAGTCACATAGCACACCCTCCAAAGCTCACCTTCAGGGAACTAAATCTTCCTGTAACCCCTGGCAGAGCCAGACCACCCTGCACCATCCCAGGATTCCCTGTGCAGCAGGCAAGCATAAGTTAAGGCTTGAGGCTATTTCTGAAATGTTGGCATTGAGACAACTTATCTTCTCCAGGGAAAGGAGGGAATGAAGGGCAAATAACTCTGCAAAGGGAACTAACTCACTGTGGTTGACTTGCAAGAAACACTTGTGTGACAACAAATTCTTACAGAGAAGCTACATGGCATTGATAAAATTACAAACTAGCAAAAATAAAATAGATGCCTCTTGAAAATTAAATTTCAAATTCAGGAACTGTGTGAGGCATCCATCCCAGGAGTATGGACTAATTACTGACTGGTTTCAATGTTTTATTTCAATGCTTTGCACAGTAATGGTACTTTTCAGGTTTTACCTGAATTTCATCACACTTGATGAGCTTTTCAACCTCTTCTTGATTTAAGAGGATAAACTCTTCATGCTGAACCACCTCTGGAAAATGTTTCTGGCTGAAGACCTCTGCAGCTTGCATTAGATCCACACAATTGTGTGTCTCAGCAAAATCCCGAATGCCCAAACAATTTGATGGATCCAGCTGGCTTTCTAGAAACTCACAGCAAGCTTGTTTCACACCTATGGAAAATTGGAGGGGTGAATGAGCACTGCACACTTACTATCAATCCACTGTTTTGGCAAGGCCCTCAAAAAATAAAGTTCTAAGCAATAATGAAAATCCAATCCAAAGAACAAGTAAAAGTACTGCAGAAACACACACATGCATGTATTGCTTTGGAGATTGAAGACTCTTGGAGCAGCCAGACCACGTGTTTGGGCTGGTTGAGCTCTGCCTGTTCTATTCCAATGAAAAAATTACAACAATCTGATACTAGGAAGACTCCAATGTAAGTACTCAGCTTCATGGATTATAAACCACTACTGTGTCTGCCAGTGGATATGGCATCAGATTTCTAGGTCTATGATAACTTTTAGGTAAGCTGTCTGGGATTTGGGATAATTGTCTGGAATAGCTCCATGGGCGCATGTGCAATGACAGCAACCAGTCTGTTACTGACCCAGACACACTGTGAGGGCAGGTCAAATGACATCTAGGATTGCTTATTATAATAATCTAACTGAGCTGTAACATTTATGTACTATACAGCTCACAACTCCTCTTGGGAATCCTCCTGCAGAAGTACAGTAGCCCAAAGAATGGAACCTGTTTTACCATTTTGTTTTGCACCCAAATCTGTTCCTCCACCAATGAGACCACAGCACACAAGAAAAGAGAAGTTTGACATAACTACTTATAAATATCATTCCTCCCCCAGCCTCTCTTCCATGCACAGAGGGACAAACAAACCAAATCTCTAACCAGCAGCAATGATGCAATTTGTGCTAATCTTTCAATTACCTTTCAGCTGAAGCAGACATGCTGCTGGAAGCAATTCTTGGACGTTTTCTACTGTCACATGCACAGTTTCTGTATATACAAAGTCCAGCAGGATTTCCATGGTGGAGGCTGTCAGGCCCTGGATATCCACACAGGGCTTATCCTTCTCTGAGAGCTGTAAATCAAAAGGGAGACAACAGCTTTAGTTTTCATTAATGTGATCAGAAAGCCCACAACCCTCAGCAGGTTTGAAAATAAGATCTGTCAGAGCTTTCAGGAGAGATCTGTCCTTTCTATTCTGGTGCCCACGGAAAGGATATAGGGAAGGAGGGAATTTCCCTACAGAATTCACTTACAGAAATGAGTAAGAGACAAAAGTTCTTTATGGATCAAAAGGACAGTCACACAGCACAGTAAAACCTGTGAGCTGAGATCTGAGTCAGCAGAGATCCCATGTGTCACCTGTGCAAGACAACTAAACTCTCCTCCATGCAGTACTCCAAGCTTTATTCCAAGGGAATTCCCCCCTGAGCTGGATGTGTGTGACATGCTGCAGTTCCCATGGAGCCTCCATCTAAGTGTTGGCCCAAATCAGGTTCTTTCACCTCATGTGAAAGAGGCCAATCCACACCCAGAGTCTGGGTATTTGATTCATTTCACTTCAGTAAAGAAAGGGGGGGCTGTGGGCCAAAGCCCCCAAATCCCCAAAGGCAGCCAGACTGGCAAAACTGTTTACTATTAATACATTTTAGCAAACAAAGGCATTAATGTTCATTGGGGTCTGAGGCCATATATCATGTTGTAAATTGCAGGATAGATCATGATATGAACAGTGCAATGGGGAAGAAGGTAAGGGAGTAGAAGTCTATTTTTAGGCTGATGGGGATTTTGAAGTTTATAATGAATTTTCATTCTCAGAAGGAGGTGAGGCTTTCTGTTCCAGAGTAGATGTAGATGGTTATGGGGATTAAGCTGATTAAGAAGGAGGTTTTGACTGTGTTTGTGATTGTGTTGGGGATGTTCTTGAGGTTGTTGGATAGAAGTGGAAATAGGATAGAAGTGGAAATAGGATGATAAAAGAACCCCAGCCTTTAAGCAGAACTTTTCAACAAAATATATAACTTCCTCTCATTTGCATGAGCCAATTATACACCCCATGTATAACAAGAATGTGACATTTTTCTGATGTGATGAAAGCAAAACATTGATTTTCACTTAGTGATGTTTTCTTCGAACACATCACAAAGAACTTTGGAAGAGTTATCTGAAATTTGAAAAGACTTCTTTGCCCATTTAAGCCACTGGTTTAACAAGATCTAGAAATAATGTTAGTTTCTGAGACAGAGCTTTTGATCTTAGTGTAGGTACAAAGTGCAATATCTCAAGTGCTTGTGTTTTTCATTGGAGCATAGCAGACTCTTTCAGCACTCTCTGCCTATTTTGTGCTACAACATGTAATGATTTTTTATTCACTTATGTATTTTAAATTCAGGCCTAAAGAGCCTGGTGGCACAGTGGCACATAGCAGCAATATCAGTGCTTCATAGTTTTAAAGGTTTTCAATATGATTAAGAGGTATTGGCAAGGGTGCTTATGACCAGTATTCCATGAAAAATACCCGTAGACTTGGACCTCAAAATTTTACTGTCAATTCACATTGAATAATTGCCAGAAGAAAAGGATGCATAGATCTTTCCTAATGTTATCAGAGTTGGTGCTGTTATTAGTTGCCAAAATAACTGTCAAGGTCTGAATTAGGATTATTTAAAAACTTTTTTAAGGCATTCTCCACATTTAATATTAGTATATACCCAAGTCAACATGAGTATGTCTTCTTAATTTTCAAGACTTGACTCATTGGGTGCACACAACTATTTATTTTTGTCAAAACTATAAAATCATGGAATAATAGAAGGGTCTGGTTTGGAAGGGACTTCAAAGATCATCTAATTCCAACCCTCCTGCCATGATGGGTTGGGACAGGGACACTTTTCACCATATTGGTCAGAACCCCATCTAACCTGGCCTTGAACACTTCCAGGGATGGGGCACCCACAGCTTCTCTGGGCCACCTGTGCCAGGGCCTCACCACCCGCACAGTTAAGAATTGTCATGTCATATCTGCAGTGTGAGATACATGATGAAGATAACAGTATAACTCAAAAGACTATATAATAATAAAAATAATTCATAATAAAAAGTTTCAGGCTACCTGATCAATTTACACCAACCAAGTATTATTTCCTGGTAGTAGCTAAGAAGGATGTGTTAAAGCAGCCAAGGGAGTCAGTAAAAAACACTCAGCATATAGTGTGGTCCAAAGTACAATGCAGACAAAGGTCAAAGACCTAATTGACTTTGCTTTTCATAAGGAAAATCTTTCTGATTTAATATTTGGAAGCTTTCAAGTTGTATTTTTTCTGTGCTTATTTATCTATTCACCTAGTAAATCCCAAGTGGCTAATCTCTTGTGTGACTTCTACACTACAGAGTAAGAGGGAAAAAGTGAGATCCTGATTCAGGTCAGTGTTCAGTTATTGGAGCCCACACCAGGATATAAGGATGCTGGCAAGAACAGTACAGTTATCTACTCTTTATAGCACTGAAAAGGGCCCAAAAAGGAATTAAGGGGACTCCTTCAAGCTAGTGACTCCAGACATACCACATTTGTGGCTGATATATTACGTGAGTAATGTTTCAGAATATGAACATATCAGATTTGAAGAACTGCAGACTAACTGGAGCTGAGTTGTTTTGTTTTTTCATAAATATATAAATCAGCATAAGATATACTTTTAAGTTATGCTATTTAAGTCATACAAATATAAAATTTAAGTTTTCACCCAGGGAGTTATAGTCAGAGAGACCTGAGGCCTGCAAGTAAGTTTTTAAAATTGGGTTTAAAAATAATGCAGATTTTTCCAATCAGATCTTCTGTTCTTATTTGCATTTTATTAGATTTTTGTTCTTCTTTTTATTTTATAATTAAAAATATCACACCTCTGCTTCCAACACCAGCAATTTTGTCCAACATTCTAGAACCAAATTTCACTGTGGACAGATCTTTCACACTCTGATGATGAAAAGAAATGCATCAGGGCTTCAGAGTGCAAACATGATACTCCAGGTAGCAGGACTCTTTGAAAAAAAATCTTTTATTACAAGACACCATTTTGATACTATGTGTAACAAACCAAATGTGCATTGCAGTGGGAAATATGGGGAAATAAGCAGGTCTCAGTACTCAACCAGTGTATTTTTGATCTGGTAAAAAAACAAGTTTTGTATGCAAATCAGGACAAAGCTAGAGATTGAAAATATCTGTAGGAAGTCTCAGTTCTTTTATATGGCGCATAAAAGAAACAAACAAAACAAAAAATAATGCCAAAATACTTTCTGCCCCCAAAAACTCCAAACAAATATCTATATCTGTGTCCCATTCCATTGTAAAAGCAGGAGTTGGAGAGGATTCTTTTAATATAATTTTTTGGACAAAAATAAAGCACCAATGGGGCAATATTATATCTGAGAACTGTTTATTGATTAAAAAAAGGGGGAGTAAGTGTTCCTACTGTTATAGATGAGTAATGTAATGGTTGGCTCTCACAATTAAGAGGTAGATACTATGTGGATCTTAAAATGTATAGTGATGTTATTGTAAAATGTCCCCCCATAGTCCTCTTTCCTCTCTCCCTTGTAATAGCCTCAGCAGTCAGGGCATTTAGAGAAGGCTGGCTTATCACCAAGTCGATAACTCTCCCTAAAAAAATAATAAAAGACTATTCTAAAGTAGTAAATGTACTGAAAATACCAGATTTTTCTCTTTACATTGTCAGTGATAAAATGAAAGAAAAGGTTAAAAAAAGTGTTCTAAAGGTTTATTATAATTTCTCTTCTTTTTTTCTTTTAGTACTGTTAATAAAATTTTCTTTATACCCTTCAAAGTTTGAACCTACTTTACTCTCCTCCTAGATCCTATCTCACAGCAAGAAATAAGTAAATATTCTAATAATTATTCTGATAATGCACTAACCTTTAGTCAACAGATTTGTTTCAACCTTTTACAACATGTTTAAAGACCTTTTAATATCCTAATATCCTTAAAAATTTCTAATCTGCTTATTATTGCAAAAGATAATTTGAAGACAATGGAGTACAATGGTGGCAGTCCTGGACAGTGTTTCTAGGATATTGTGAAAAGAAATGTATAAGGAATTTTTGTTGGATTCTCTTGTACTAAGTGGTTCTTTGTGTCTGTCAAAAGCAGCACTCTCTTAGAAAAGTAATGTCTGTGTCTCTGCTGGACCATACAGAAATACAAAATGGGAATTGCTAGATTGAATTGCAAAAACCCTTTCCATTTTCCCCAGCTTTTAAATGGCTTTTTAAATGGATTACCTGTTCAGAGCTACGCTAGTGACAAAACTATATAAAAATCTAACATTTAGGTGTCTTTGATGAAGTTTCAATGCTTGGATATAACAGGATGAATGCAAACTGATATTTCATGAGATCATCAATAAAATTCTTCTCTGAATGTCAAAAAAAATATGGCAACCCTTATGATATGAATGTGGAGTGCTTTGTCATTTTACAACAGTATTATATGTGACAGCAGACAGAAAGGACAGAGAATTCTTTGTTTCCACAGTGAGCCTAAAAATCCTACAGCCCAGGAAAAGATTTCTGGACTGAATGAAAGCAGTTTCAAAGAAAAGCTACACCTTTGTGTGTGATTTCTGAGGGATTAATGGATTCACAGAACCCCGGACTTTTAAATAACCCTCCATGGGCTGAGTTTGCATATGCAAACTGAAACATTACAGTGTGATTTCTCCTTTCTATCATGTTTCATGCTCTGATTTTGCTATAGTGAAACATTTTTAAAAACATTGAATAGTGACAAAGTGAGCCTTTGGTATTTTACAGCTTTGCGCACTATCAGAGTGTTTTAGTACAAAGTTTACATAGAAAGGATATGAATGACTGAAAATATTGAACACTGCTCTATCAGTAGAATGATTCTGGTTTAATTTCCCTCATTTACATTTTAATATAAAAAAATTTAGTGTATGCAAGTTTGTTTATACAGTATTTTTAAATGCTTCTAATTTTAAATAAATGTGTGTATTTTCACCTGTAGTGATAATCACTTCTAAAAGCTAATCACCAGCAAGGGTAATCACAAACTTGCAATTAAAGTGGCCAGTCACAATAATGATTTTCAAAATATCAGTATGAAAAAATTGCTCTTGGAGCTTTATAAATAATCTTTTTCTGTTGGGAAAACCAAGCCAAAACATTTTTGATTGGGGATACATTCATTATGCCCAAGCTTGCAGAGCATAGCAAAGCACTTTACAAAGGGATATCTTTGCTCATGTGTGATACAGACAAACTACAAGTGAATTGTAAGAAGCTAATTCTGGTCCTGATAACAGCCTGGCCCTGGCAACAGGAAAAAGGACAAGTAATTTTCTTACCTTACCTGACTTTTCAAATCCTCATTTTTCACAAGAAATGGGATGACTCACTTTAGGGCCACTGTGGATTTGAAATTTGTTATGAAATTTTCCCAAACAAATATGTTCTCAAAGTGTACCAGAGTTCAATTATGAAACAATATTTGACTTCATAAGGAATTACAAATCCTCATTGGATTTACATCTATTTGCAGGTTGCAGGTCCATGCAACCAGTCTTAGACATGATTCTTGCTTTTTCCATGAGTACATCCAGAAATAACTAGAAAGTCTAACTCCAGAAAATAATCTCATTTCATGATTTTCTGTCTTGAAAAATGGCTACCATAAATTGTTGTTTGCCTGTTCTGAAACAACATTGTAATATAGAAAATAGAACAATCTGGCTTTTCTTTAGCCTAAGACTTCAGTGATACTTCCAGAAAGTAGAGGTTTTAAGAGGTCATTCATTAATTCATTCTACTGCTTTTGAACAACCAGTTCATATGTTAAGAACCTTATCCCAGCACAATTAAACATCAGAAAAATTGAAATTAAGATCATTATATTTTCACCCTGGTTCTCAAGTTAAAAATACTAAGGATACTGTATAGGATAATTTAGCTTTAGTTTATTCTTCAATTCATGTTTCTTGTTTTCTTCTGTTGTTGAAGTCAACCTGCTAGAGTGACTCAGTGAAATGAAGATAGTGCCAAAAACACTTTGGTAACCATGAAAAGCACTATGTATTTCAAAATAGAGCTGTATTTCCCCATTTTCTTCAAATCAATAGATATCATAGTCTTACCTCACAAAGGATGAAAGCACATAAATTGTCTGCCCATGCAGACAATATTGAGATATAATGATTTCTTGATTGTATAGAGAAAACTACTTAAAAAGAGACACAAAATCTTTCTGTAACAGTAACATTAAAAACAAAAATAATTGTTTTTTGACTAGTGAAACATTCCTACATTCCTGCAGTGCCTGAAGTGTTGAAAGTTCTTCCAAGACTGAAAACCTGTACAGTTTTATAGTCTTTATATCTGCATTGTTTTCTCTATACCATAAAAGTAAACCAAATAAGACCTTAAAAATGTTTCTACATTAAAAAACATAATAATTATTGTCCCACAAGAAAAAATTGTATTTATTTTCCTGAAGTTAAAGGTAGAAGAATAAATTCTGATAATTCAAGGAAACAGTCTTTCTAAGGATGTAAAATTGAAAGCAAACAACAAAAATCACCATAGGCTTATGAAAATAAAACCATCACCATAAGCCCAGGTATACAAAAAAAAATGGAAAATTACAGAGAAAAAAGACAAACAGGTTCTGGTTTTCCCGTCTACTGCAATAAGTTTCTCTTATGCAGTCATTTAATTTCTGTGTTATGCTGGTCTCGCAGAAGAAATTGCAAATGCACACACTTCTGTATGGACACAAGGTAACTTTGGAATATGTAAGACTTATAAGATTTTATTGAGGTCATCTTCTACAGAAGAATTCTCTATTTCACTAGTCTAGACAAACATTTTTAAAAATAATAATATTTGACATACAAGCCTCTTTATAGATAAATATTTTTGTGTGTGCATGTATATGAGTTGCACAAGAACAAAGAAAGATCTTTCCATGGGTAAAAACCCATGGAAACACAGATCTGGGAGGCCTCCAGGTCTGTCTGGTTGGTGTGTTGTGTTATAAGACTGCATTTATAAGTGTCATGGTCTCCATTTTGAAAATAATTTTGAATTTTTCTGTTATTCTCCATGATCTTTTAGTTAGACTGAACCTGCAGAAACACGCTGCTCTACTTTCTAGATGTTTCTTTCTAGTGCCCAAACAGAACTTAGTTGGAATCAGTTTTTATATATCTTTTTTTTGCCAGCATGACTTTGATCTTCCTCTCTGGAGTGTGCATCACATTCCCACCTTGCCCCATTGGACATATACAAAATAACCAAGATTCTCTGCAATGTAGTGGATTAATTAAAGAATGTCAGCCTATTTTTCTTTTATTTTATACACACTTCTTTCTCTTGGTGATCCTTGAAGCAATTTCTTGTTTCAGTAAGAGTTAATTATTCTTGAAAACAGCCAATCAAAACTCTGCAGGGTTCAAAATTAGGTCAATCAATGCTCAATACAACAGAATTTAAAATTCCCTCTGTCTGCTGAATACAACGCAAATGATACAACTCGTGCTTGCTTTTATCATGGAATTATTATCTTTCAGCAAGAAAAGGACTCAAGCTTTCATTGCTGTTATTTAATAGAGAAGCTACACTTTGTACAGTGTTCAATGCTATATAGTTCATGAAGAGAAATAAGCCTGTTCTTAGGAAGGGAATCTTTTATCTAAACTTCAGAGCTCTAGCATTAAAAAGAAGACTTCAGAATCCAAAATACTGAGAATCTGAAGTGGCTTTATTGCAAACTATAAGATTTAAAGAAGTTTAAATTACATTTTAGATTCCTTATTCCCAATTTTACTGGGACAGATCTGGGCTTTTGATTATCTGTGACTACAGACTAAAAAAATAATGGGCTCAGGACTAACCTCTGACATTTGATTCCACCAATATTTGCTACATTTCCCATGACATTGTAGGAATGTCTTTCCTTACAAAGTTGACCTACAAAAGTCCTGAGTGAATCCCCTAAGCCATGTAGTTGTGGATGACAAATAAAATAAGTCTTTACAAAATATCACAGATTATTTTCTCAATATTTCAACAAGGTAACTGCTGGCAAAAAAACCTATAATTCATTGGTTGCTGAGTTTTGCACATTCTATTGGAGCACTGTGATATCAAAGTGGTGAAAATTAGCTTTCTGTTCCTCACTTTCTTTTAAATAGACCATCTTTGTTTAACCCATGCAGACATGTCAACTCTGTGCTTGTTCACCCACCACTGCTGCAGAAGTGGGACCGAGGAGAGAATCAGAAGGGCAGGAGTGTGAAAACTAGTGGATTGAGAAAAAGACAATTTAATAGGGAAATCAAAAGCCATGCACACAAGTACAGTGAAGCAAGGAATTAATTCACAATTTCCCATGGGCAGGCAGGTGTTCAGCATCACTGGGAGGTGCTCACCCAGGGAGAGCAGGGCCCCATCACATAAAACTGTGACTTGGGAAGACAAACACCATAACTCCAAACACCCTCCCTTCCTCCTTCCACCTGCTTTATTTACTGAGCATGATGTTGTATGCTATGGAATATCCCTTTGGTCACTTGAGGTAGCTGTCCTGGCTGTGTCCCCTCCCAAATTCCTGCATACTCACTGTAGGGGTGGTGTGAAAAGCAGAAAAGCCCTTGATTCCATATTAGCTCTGCTCAGCAACATCTAAAACCCCTTGTGTTATCAACACTGTTTTGGTCATAGAACCAAAACACAGCACCATGTAAGAAGAAAGAAAATTAACTCTACCACAGTTAAAACCAATACAGAGATTTAAAACTGTCAGTACTGGAGACATTTTACATCCAGAAATCCCTCCCAAACTACTCAATCTGACCATGTACTTAGTGAGTCTTTCTTTTAATGAGGAATCCTTTTAAAGTCTTGTGCAAGAGACTTTTGCCACACAGTGGCTTCAAGGAAAATGTGTTGTACAAATTTCCTAGGGGAAGTATAATTTCACCTAATTAGCAAATTGTATTTTCCAAGTCAGGTTCTTTGCGGCCAGAAGATGAGAATATTTTACTATAGCATCTGAGTGCATTAAACATTTATTCATTTACTGTGACCAAAAGCTTGGTGAGATTTCAAATACTATTACTCTCATTTTAAAGTAGGGAACAAATCCCTACTGTCCTTGTACAAAAAAAGACATGCTGTAATTCAAAAAACATGTAAGTCCACTTGGTGTTACCCACCTATTGAAGGCTGCATACACATGGGAGTTTTGTTGGACTGTTGCTACACTGAAAGGATTTGCTTACATAGACAAAGTTCAGGTTGGAGCACATTCCACCTTTCTGAGTCAGATGAGCATTTCTGTGGTTCAAGAGGAAAAAATATGATAACACATGCTCAAAAAAATACAGTTCTAGTCAAATTCTTTAACACACAAACTGGAAGTATAGGAAGCAAAGGGGAGGAACACTCCCCCACCAAGATTTCACAGTGACTGTAAAACAGATACAGAAGAGTACAAACTTACCCTAAACATTAAAGTATATCTTGCTATTAGAGTTAATACATATTCAATCATACATTTATTAATTTATAGCCTGTGTGTACTTCATGTTTTAATTTTTCTTGTAGTATACCATTATATGTCACAATAACACCCATCATGTCAACACATAATTTAGATGCCCTCTGTACTGAAAGGGCAGGTTTAATGAGGAAAACATCATTAATATTTTCATATAATGACATCATTATTTAAAATGTACCCAGGGATACATTGAGGGAATTGTGAACAAGTCACCAATATCAGTAAATTGTTGGCAGATGTTATAAAGTAAGTTATAAGTATGAAGGACAATCACTTGGCTAAATAGGACTAGGGGAAGGTAAAAACAGCCTTAACAGAGGGTAGGGAGGTCACAAAATTCAGGGAGACATTGTCTTTGGAGGCTTCCACCAGCAAAGGTGCAAATGAGAGGGGCCTGCTGTGGCAGGTCCCTATAAGATCTCGGCAGCATCCCTCACCAAAATAAAGCTGACAGAAAAAAAGGAGGAGTGTCTTAATGTGGAAAAAGAGTAGGCAAAAAATGGAACTCATGTTTTCCCAGAAGCAAGCAAACATTAGCATATCACAGTTTTGCTCTCCTAAATCTTTGAGGGTGTGAAGAAAGGTTTTTTATTTCCTTTTACAGAATCTCAAATGAAACCAATGAAACTAGCAGGCAGGAAATTCCCAACAAAAATAGAAATATTTCTAGAGAGTTTGCAACTCCTATCCTCAATTGGATATAAAAATTAAAATAATTTATTTGGCTCAGAAATCAGAAATTTTTTCTTGGCTGGAAAAACTTATACAGATTAATCCATTTGGGATTAAAGACAGACACCTCTGTGGTAGTATTGGTAAACACTTCTATTCCTTTATTTTTCATTGCTGCCTAACAGATACTGCATTAGACTACTATTCTCATTTAAAAAATTTCACCATGAGGGAAATATGTGCAGATTTAGAAATAAAAGAATATTTAATTAAATTTGAAACACTTTTACTTGTTATGTGATATTTTTCCCTGTTTTTAATTTTTTAATATTATGCAGTAACATTAAAAACGAGTTAACTGATTTTTTTTCCACCAAACCACTAATGCTGTACATTTACATTTCCTTTTTTCCATAAACACTACTTACACAGTACAACTATATTTTATTAAAATTATGTACTCTGTTATGGATATGTTGATGGAAAGGAAGTTGCAGTTTGGCAAAGTAATTCAGTCTTTAGGTTTGATTTTGTTGCATTTGATTTTTCCTATTTGTAGGATTTAGCTCTAGATCAACATGAATAAGTTATTTTACAAATTACATCAATAAAACTAAATCACATTTAAAACCACATTTTGCAGAAATTCAGAAAACAGAAAAAAAAATTGTTTTCCTTTTCAATTGCACTTTTGTATACTGAGTTGATAAGCATAGCAATTCATCATATGAAGGTAAGAAAAAGGTTTGTCTGAGTGGATCATGAGACAGATTTGCACAGTTGGATATATTTACAAATCGAATAATTTTTCAAGAGAATATATATTTCTTGGACTGGATTTTGACCTACACTTTCACATAATCTTTGTTTCTCCTAGCAAAGCCTTTTGCACCATTTCAGCCTAAAGAACATATAAATTTAAAAACTAACTGGCAAATTGCAATGTAATACTTTTAGTCCTTTCTCAGTTATTTCAACATCACTCAAGATTTTCACATTTTCACCTCTAAAATTGGTTGAATAGAAAATGATGCCATATAGAAAACAGTAGAATGGTAAAACCTGTCAGTAAATTCATAGTAAGAACAGAGATCTAACATTAATATCTCATCCTAATGTCACATTTATTATTTTATTTTTCTCTCTAAATTCTACCATAGCTCTGACTGCTTTTTTCCATTTTCTCTTATGCCTTTAATTATGAAGACTGCAATGGTTTGTCTCGTCTGGTAATTTTAGGGTCAAAAAAGCTCTTTCAGAAAGAGTGCCAATATTCATGTGTGACACTTGGCTTAATTTAAGCTCAAACTTGCTTGTTCCTGCAGCAGTCTCTTTTCAATGTCAGCATTCAAATTCACCTGTTTCCTCATACAGTTATTATAAAAAATAATAATTGATATTTTGATAATTTTCTATCATAACCCTAGATCACCCTAGATATTTTGAAAATTATCTATCATAACCCTAGATCACCCTAGAGATTGGAAAATTACTGTCAGTATAGTTTAACAACTGCAGAAATAAAGGGAAAAAATAGGGTTTACTAAAACAATAAGTTTAACAGCATGGAAGAATATTTTCTTTCTGCAACAGGTGGCACATCTGAAAGAGAATTCACATCTTTGAGCAGCCAACACTGCTCTATCCCCCCAGAAAAACCCCACTCAACAATACTGAGAATATTTCCTCAGAATAAATAAACCATAAACACATCATCATCCATGTGGTCAGTTTGGGTCTGTTGTCCTGCCTGTATCCCTTCTGAAACTCTTTCACCACCCTGCTTGCTGTGGGGGCTGTTCAACAATCAGCACTAGTGTGTTATCAGCCACTGGTGTTTTAGTCATAAACAAAAAATACAGCTCCAGTGAAGAAAATTAGCTGCATTCTCAGGACTCTAATTGGTCAGAGTGACCCTGAGATGCATTACAAAGTCTCTTTTCCCCACCCAGCACTCGAAGAAGGAGTCAGAGCTCTTCATTTCTCGGTCTCAAGGTTGTTTATTGTATCTTATCTATAAAATTCTTTCCCCTGACCTGCCGAGGTCCTTTTAGCAAGACAGTCCAGGCACTCTGCCTTCCCCGGGGTGGTGTTATCTTTTTATGCTAAAAACTACGTGTGCAACGTTTACAATTACTTGCCAATACCTATCACCTGTGTTAGACAGTGAGCTTCTACTCTAAACCAATCTAAAAGTGACAACATCACAGCAGAAAATGGAGGCCAAGAAGAAAAAGGAGAAAGGCTGGACATGCCCAGATTCCTCCATCTTGCCCCTTGAACCTCCATGCTAAAAACCCCAAAAATCTATTTTTCATCCTGTGACAAACTAATTATTATTCTACTTAATCTCTCGTGGCTTGCTGGTCTTCATGTAAGGTTGGTAACTTGCTCCGTGGGTCATAATGAAAATCACAGGTGTTTTGGGCTCTGTGCCAGGGTCTCTGAGCCCCCTGGCAGGGGTCTGACACTCCAGGACAGCCAGAGGGGTGTCCTGAATTCTGACACTGCATCATGGACAAACCTGGTAGTATCCCCACCCCTTATTCTGTACCATTTACATTGTGCTCTCTAGTGGGTCTCGCACTACCCACTACACCCTCATTAAACACCCCCCTCCTCACCTTTTGATATACACACAGATATCAATCCCTCAACCTAAGTCACCCCTGCAAAATATCCATAGAATGTCCAGAGCCCTTTTAGCCCATGGTTTGGGTTCCACCTCTTATGGCAGGGGCTCAGGACAAGGAGAGATGGTGTGTAATTTTGAGTTATTGGATGACAAAGTCAGCTCAGGTTTGTTCACTGCTGGACTTGCATGTCTTCTTGCAAGGCTCATCTTCCTGCTTTCCTGCAGTTCAGATCATGAGTTAAGCAACTTAAAGGTATATTCTTTGCAAATGAGTCCACATTTTCACACAGCTTCTTTTTTTGTTGTTTCTTTTGCTGGTATTCATAGGATCTTTAGCCCCTTGTTATCTCTTACTAAAAATGAGCATGATTTTTCAAAAAAATGTCTCTAATTTTTGTTTCTTTTCCTGGTTAGACAAGAGACTTATTAGTATGGTCTAACATAAATCTATCATGATTTTGCTGTAAAGTTAATTTCTGACAGAGCTTGTTTTTACTAAAACAATTACACATAGTAAAAACAAGCAAATATATTCCTTTATTCAGGAAAATATGTTTAGCATGCTTTGAAATCATATGCTAAGTCAGGATAAGCTGTTCACATTTCTGTTGTTCTATATGAAATCTGTGTTGTTTGTGTCAGCTTCCAGCTCTGTTGTTGGTGTTGTCATTTGACACTTAACACCAAAACTCCTCAGATGTACTCCCTTCAACTTGTTTATATTTCTTACCTTGTGATAGCAAAGGATATTCTTGTATATGATTCCTCTGCCCTCCAGTAAACTTGAGTTAGTAGGTGTCAAACACTGGAATAAATTTACATTGTATTTATATAGTGTCCTGTCTTATTCAAGGTCAATGAGGTATGAAATGAATCATATTATGGTGTTTCCTTACTTCAGGGAGTTATCACTGAGAATAAGAGCATCTTTCTGTCTGCATCCAGAGGGCATGACAGACATAAATGTGGTTCAAAAGGAAATTCATTTAGAGTTCACAAGGTTTAAAGTTAGGGCTTGAGTTCTTATTTGTTCCTCTGGCTTCCTCCAGGCAAAAAATTGGGTTACCTTTTATTCAGGTATCCAGCTCTCATTTTCTTTTAAAAAGTAACACATTTTCTTTTTGAAATTTCTCCTTGTCACATTGCTGCTGGCCACAGTAACCCTTTATGAAGAGGAAAACCAGGTATGATTAAAATGTCCCTTAGTGGGCTTGATGAAGACATGATAATGGCAGCAATTTCCATGCAATATCTGTAAAATACACAAGCACTTACTGAGCACCTAAGTAGTTCTTAACTACTAGAACTTTAATCCATCCAATCTAATTGTACACATTCCTATTAAGAAATGTTCTTAACAGCTGTTACAAAAAGCAATGTGTTATAGAAATGAATGCTGCAGCCTATGCAACACCATTAGGAAAAATGCTAAATTATGAAGAGGTGGGGGAGAGGGAGGAGTCTGCTCTTGTAGAGACCATACCTGCAAAACACATTTTTAAGCTTACATAGAAAATAAAGTAAAAATTTATTCAGAGCTTGTGCTAAAATAAATCTTAATACCTTTCAAAAATTGGACAGACACCAAATATAGGAGCTTTTAGTTGGTCAAATCACTTGATATAGGCATTTTCCATCAGTTACTACTCTATGTCTCTGAGGCATACCTAAGAGAAAAACTTGGTATTTATGTATTTTTAAAAAGAATTCCTCATTAAGTATCACATCTGTATTACAAACTGTATTACTCCTGTGATTTTTATTAATCTCCTGCAACAAGAACAGATCTGTCATGCTGTTGAAACAAAAGCCAGTGAAGAGAAGGAAGAGCAATCGTTCAGTAGTTAAACACTTTTTGCTGAATGTTCTTTTTCATACATTGGCTCAAGTTTTATTTAAATGCATTCAAGCTCAAATTTTCCATTGACTTTTGTAGGAGCTAGATAAGAATTTCCAAGGGCAAAAGCTATTAAGTGCAACGTGTATTATTAATGTGTTTATGTCTCCCTTACCATATTTATTACAAGCACATTAATGAAAATGCCATGAATATTAGGGCTGATTTATAAGAATGTGGTTCTGTTTACAGCCAAATTACTGCACACTGGAAATATTTTATTTAACTTAACGGCATGCATTTGCAATTTATTAAGACACTTTTATCCCTCCGAAGAAACGTCTGTATTAATAAGATTGATGACTTACAGGTTTACAGTGTTTTCTCCTGAATCTGGGTGTTGAGGCGAAAAAATTCTTCAAATATTTTTGAGAATCTATGTTTATGCAAGGAATTTTACCAAACAATACAAATATATTCATAAGGTGAGTCTTTAACCAATTTTGAGATAATGAAATAGAATTTAATAACACAACCATTATGCACATAAGACATGTAGAGGCCAAATCAATGTTCTTGTAGCTACCACCTGATTTCTACATTCTGGAAGCCATGTATAGGAAACCACAACCTTGCATGGGTGCCAGGGGTGTCTCAGGGCTTCATGCATATCTGAAAGAGTCTGGATATGGATTTGCTCACTCGAGTTATTTCATAACACTTATGAGCACTGCTGTCTATTGGTTCATATCCACCTCCCATCCACCATGGTCATATTTAGTTCATTCATCCATGCATGAAAAATAAGTATTTTACTTCCTTTTTACATTTTCATCTCATACTCTTAGTGCAGAATCAACCAAATTTGAGCACAAGCCTAGATGTTTAAACAAACAAGGACACCATTCCCCAATACATACATATAATAAATAATTTTGGATAAATAGATAGATAGATAGATAGACAGACAGACAGACAGACAGATAGATGCATAAAAAAAAACTCCAACCTGCTATAAAATAAGATGGAATGAATTGGTAGCTAGAATAGATGACCATTTTCCCTTCAAGATGATCAAGGTCCCTTCCAACTGAAAATATTCCATTCAATTCTAGTCTAGTCTAGTTTGTCTAACTACTACCATTAGACATATCACTTTCAGAAAACTTTGGTTTGCATCATAGAAGGTACAGCCCAAACAGACACGGCCTCACAGAGGTATATTCAGATACAAGAGAATGAAATTACCTTTCTGAGAATCCAGGACATGCCTGTCATGTACTTTTAAAATAGTAACAGCAGTTGATACTGCAGTTGAAATCAACATAATTCTCCTTTTTCTTTTCTTTTTTTTTTTCCCACCATACATCCAGATATGACTGTAGAGACTTTTTACAGAAACAATCTTTGTAGTGCCCAAAACTGTTAACCCACATTTTATAGGATATATGTTTTATCCTACTGTCCTGTATCCCTGATTTCTCCATAAAATAGAATGCTTTATTGTATTCAATTAAGTGGACACAGTTCTGTTAAAACCTCTACCCTCCAAGAACAAATGCTGGTGGATAATTAATAATTAAAGGTAAGGAAAACAGAACTGGATGATGAAAAACTAGTGCAGGAGAGGGAATTTGCTTTATGAATTCCAGTAAACTGTGCATAAAGAGCTATATTAATGAAAATGAAGAAGCTTTGTATGCTTGATGGAACATGGTCACTGTATGACTGTACAGAGCAAAGGAGGAAATAATGAGCTCCAGATTGCTTAGTTGTCACAAGAAATGCTGAGACATTTCTTGCAGATGGGGGATTTCCAGAGATTATGTGTTTTTGTTAAAGGAGAGTCATGGAGGGTCTGGGAGGGTTTGAAATGAAGATAACGCCAAATTTTCTTTTCAATAAATTCTGTGAGAAGATTATCAGATTCACTCCAGACAAAAGGACACCTTAAAGTGACATGAAGACCAAGAACAAGAGACACTGTCTCTTTGGTGGTATTGACTCAGTTTGTTAGATGTACAGGTTCCTAACTTATACTGCAGAAGAGGGATAACACAGTACTTATGTGCAGATTAGTGTAGTGCAACCATTAAATGCAGCTGGAGAGAGCAGCAAACCAAAAATGAAGCTGCATCCACCTCCAGCAACTGATGATTATGAAAAGTAGAGGGAGGAAAAACACAACCATAGGACACCAACAAGTGATTTTCAAAAATAATCTGTTGCAACAATTTACTCAATTTAAACATCATTAACTGCAGCTACTAGGAACTCAAATTTGTAAAAGTTCTGTATTGTTCTAAAAGTAGATGCTGTTTTTAAAATAACTTCAGTTGTTGCTTTGTGTTTCTCAAGAGTAGCACAAAGTATTAGGAGCATATCAGTGAAGATGGCAATGATTTATATTTCAAATACTAAATTAACATTTTTTGTGTATTTAAAGCATCACAATATGTTCTGTTAAAATACACTTTTAATAAGTACATTAAAAACTTGCATTATGTCTTTATTAAAGAAAATAAAACTAAACAAAATAAACCCTTACCATAACACAAATTAGCTAGAAATACAGTGGAAAGAGCATGGCAAGAATTAAGGAAATTACCACTACCCTTTTGATTCCTCTGAAGAAGTACAACTCTACAAGCCATAAAAAGACTTGCAAGTTGATTTTCAAGGTCAAAAGTTGACTATCTGCTCTGTTCAGCAGGGTTTCCTTTCTGTGCCTAATTCCAAGAGCTGATCAAACTCATGCATGTGGCCAAAGGACAAACAGTCACACCGGAGCTACAGTAGCCCCAGAATAAATCTGTTACTTCTGTGGACCATGAGAAAAGGTTCATAATTATTCTCTTGACTGGCAACGTCTGAACTGTAAAAAACTGAAGACAGTAGGTGTGGAGAGAGACATAAATGGGAAAACTTAGGAGAGGAAAGTTTTGCTGGTTTGTCTTTGAGCAGGTTGTTACATCAATAAAAGTCAATTGAAAACAGAAACTGAATGACTTATTGAAGGTAACAAAAGAGCACTGATGTAAAGCACTCTATACCTTACCACAGGGTTAACTGTGGCTCATACACACATAAATATACAAAAAGAATGCCTGTTATAAAATCTGCACAAATAATATCTGCAGGATTTGAGCAAAGACTTATCAGAAACCAAAGTCTTTGTTCTTTCTGAGATTTATGGAGACTTCAGGTCACTGCCATCAGTTTTGAAAGAAGGAAAATATGAATTGCCCCAAAGAATTAGTTATCAACTCATTTAAAGCAAAACAAGAATAACTGAAATGTAATTTTTTTTACAGACAGATAGATAAACATAAAATTTAAGTTTTAATATTAATACATTTTTGATAAGTATATTATGTTTCTGCTCATATTACAGGAAAATGAAAAAAGGGTAGGGTGTCCCTTGTACTCTCAAGACAGTAAATTACCACTGGGATTCAGGTTATTGACAATAAACCACTATTTTAAAACAATCTCTGCAGTCTTGGCTTATTCCTTTACCTTACTAGTTTGAATATTTAAAACGCTCCTTCACTACTGAAAGTTTGAGTTACAAAGCTCCCAGCATGTCCAGTTGAGACCAGCTTAGTTGAGACCAGTTACATATGCTGTCTCATAATTTAAAGAAAATTATCTTTTAAACTTTTTTTAAATTTTCTTTCACTTTATTGGTTTTTGCTCAATGGGTCAAAAAGAAAACAAGCAAGCTTGAATCAAAGAGAAAAAATATAATACTGGTCCTGAAAAATAATCTTAAATTTTATCTAATAGGCTCATTTTTATTCTTTAAATGAGTATCAAAGGTATCTGCAATTTTCACTGCAACTCATTGTAGTTTGTCTCATGATTCAGATTCACTTTCTTCATGACGGTGAAAGGTCATTAAGAAATAACATTTTGAAAATCTCCCAGTGCAAAAAGTTTAGGTGAAATTAATCTCAATATTATTACATATCAAGAAAGGAAATAAGTTTGAAAAATGCATACCTTTCCATTTTAAAATTAACTGTCATTGTTATTTTAAGATAATATAGTACCTAGTTTTGGTTTTTTTAAAACCCTTGAAAGTAGGAGTGTCATACATTGATAAAAGATGCAGCAGATTTGAATTGCAAATTAACAAACAGTCCTAAACATATTTTGAAAGTGACCTCTGTGACTTTAAAAGTATATGTTCTGCAAGACTAGAAAAATGTTCTTCAAAAAAACCCATACATTGAAGATGGTACCTTGTATAAAAACCATCTAAAATTCTATCCAGTTTTTCTGCATTATTTCAGTCCTAAATCCTCTCTCTTTCTACTGAATTGGGGACTTAGATAATGCATTTGTAGGGGGTCTCTGAAGAAAAGGTGAGCTGTTACATGAGTAATAACCTCCACATGAGACAAAATGTTGTGAGTCACTGAATTGAGCACCCTTGTTGTTATGCATAAACGGCTCACAGAGCCACCTACAGAATATGTGGAGCCCTATCTTAAAACAGGTATTTTTCTGGCTGCTGACTCTTGTTTGAGTTTCCTTAGGCTGCTTCAGATCCTCACTTCACTGATTGCTAGAAATTTTCTTTACTTTCCAAACTAAATTTATGCACTGAAAAGCTTCTCTCATTGGCAGTTGTGCCTCCAACTTTTCTTTTCTTCAAACATTTGCCATAAAAATACATCCACATCAATCAGTGATATTCCATTCAGCCTTTTTTTTTGTCAGACAAGGCAAGTTAGTTTTGTGTGCTCCTCATTCATGCCAATCATTTTTATGATATTCTCAAAACCAAATGGCTGTAGTATTTCAGCCTAAATTTCATTTTCTTGTAATAGATACCAAATGATTTAACAAAGCCAGTCATGTTCCAGACTGCATCCAGAGCCCCGTGGGCAGCAGGGCAGGGAGGGGATTCTGCCCCTCTGCCCCCTCTGCTGAGCCCCCACCTGCAGGGCTGCATCCAGCTCTGGGCTCCCAGCACAGCAAGGACAGGGACCTGCTGGAGCCAGGCCAGAGGAGGCACCAAGGGCATCAGAGGGATGGAGCAGCTCTGCTGGGAGGGAAGGCTGAGAGAACTGGGATTGTTAAGCCTGGAGAAGAGAAGACTTTGGGCTGACATTATTTTGGCCTTCCAGTACCTGGAGGGAGTCTACAGGAAAGATGGAGAGAGAGACTATTTTAAAGGGCCTGGAGTGACAGAACAAGGGGGAACGGCTTCAAACTGAAAGAGTAGGTTCTGTTTGGATATCAGGAAGAAATTCTTCTCTGTGAGAGTGGTGAGGAACTGGCACAGGTGGCCCAGGGAAGTAGTGGATGCCCCATTCCTGGAAATGTTCCAGGCAGGGTTGGATGGAGCTCTGAGAAACCTGAAAGGTGTCCATTTCCATGACAAGGGGGTTGGATTTAGATGATCTTTAAGGTCATCTCAAACCCAAACCATTCTATGATTCTGTGACTCTATATTTTGAATGGAAATGAATCTCTACTATACATATTGTTAGTAATACAGTCTTACCTATAGTAGAAATATCAGTACTGCAAAGGGTAATAATTTAAAGGGTAAATATTTATATTTTCAAAAAGCCTTTAAAGGATTTTAATATCCTTTAAATGGGAATGACAAAAGTAGGAGTACCCTCTTACATAAATACAAGTTTTCCTCCTATTTCTAAAACATATTTATTTTGCATGCAAGAGAAAAAAAAAAAACAAACTAAAAAGTGAAATGATATTGTGATGCAGTTCTTTCCAGGTGACTATTGATTGTTTTCTTAGAGTCTTCTGAAGCTCTCTCTGCACTACATAAGATGGCACCAATTTTAGTAATTATTTAGACTGTTTCTTGCTTTAAGGCAATTTCTCATTCATTGTGGCATCACAAAAGAAAAGTTTCTTCTTTACTATAATATAGATAGAAAACACACCAAAGCTGACTATTTTCTTTTTAAATGGAGAGAGATTCCTGAATGGCAGTAATTTACACAACACAGATTTTATGTAGGTTTGTGTTGCTGACTGTATGCAGTGATTCATGCATGGAAGACAGGAGGTTTGTATTCACAGAGAAGATCAACTTGCCTTATACTTACTGGATAAAAAGCAACAACCAAAACTATCCTCAGAAATATAAAATCCACCTGCCCTGAACTTAACCAAAACCAAAATGGAACAACATCTTCAGACCATGCAATATTTGAAACAGAATTCCCTAGTAAGTATAATTTTTTGAAAAACTGTTCTCCCACAGAAATGCATATATTTCTAATGACAGTCCATTTATCCCACAATCTATGAAAAATAAATCAGGCTCTCTGCATTTCTCTCTCACTTTTCAAATGTGCAAAGATTTCAGCAGATTTCCACATGAAACCTTTGCATTGATTTGTATTTATGAAGTTTAGAGGAAAACAGTTCTGAAAGGAAGAAAAGGAGGATGTGAAACAGTTTGCCTCTGGTCTTTACATTCCCTCAATATCTACTGGAATGGAAAAAATAGGAGACACTCTGTCAGTGTCCATTATATCTTTCAGCAGAATGTTATTAAAATAAAAAAAAACAAAACCAATAATATTGCCAAGGAAGCATCTGCAACACACTCTTACATTTTCATAAGGTAGTTTACATATTGCATCTGCTGGGTCTTGTTGATGTAAACCACAGATGATTCACTTTATGTGGTGAATTTTGTTTCTTAACACTGTTCAGACCTACAGTTTAAAAACTGTAATTCTAGCATTGAATTCTCTGAAATGTGTCTCATGGCATTCATCATCATTCACTAAACATGGATTAAAACTAAAGACAAAGAAATAATTGTAGGGGAATGTGTCCAGATTTTACAAATAAATAATTATATAACAAATTCCTAAAGATTCTACATGTATGGGAGGATTTTATACACTCTGTGGCTAAAGAAAATAAAGACAGATTTCCAGCAAGGTTAGCTAGTTATCCTAGTTCATTTGGGAACAATGCATGACAGAAACTATGTCTGCTTAAATCTTAGCTGCTTTGTTCCAACATAAATTATTTCCAGATTCATTAATCCATTTTTCTCATAAAAATATTTGAAGAAAAAGAAAACACCTGTAGAAAAAGAGTATTTCAAACTGGCTTTGAAAGACACCTAGAGACAAAATGAATTTTATATAACCAATGACAAGTCTGGATAACTCTAGTGAAAGATCTACAAACAGTTGTAGTGAGTGAAAACATGGACCCTATTATAGTGCAACAGAATCACTTTATTAATCACAAGAGATTTTTTTATGTTTTGCTGTTTACAACTTAGGATCAAAACTGTGCAGACAGGCAGGACACTAACCAACCTGCAAAGAAATGGCAGAGCAGGATGTTTCTGCTCTCATGGCACTCTCACACACCCATTCTCACATAAGTATTTATGGCTTGTTGCAGCCTGAACTGCTGCTAGTAAAGTCCAGGGTAAGGAAGCAAAAAAGGCCTTTGCATGATATCCACGGATATTTAATTCAGCTACCTGGCAAGATGTTCAGGGTCCCAGGTTTCTCTCTCCCAAGGGACCTTGGGGTGACCCTGGTCTCAGGGCAGTACAAAGATAAGGGACAAGCAGGGAATAGGGAGGGAGTGGCTCAGGGACATAGGAACCGGGGAAGGAGCCAGTGTGGTCTCAACAGCTTATGGAGGGAATATTCTTGTGTCTCCCTTGACCAGGGAATGCCCCCCAGGGTCTCCACAATGGCTTGGTCATGATCCTTTGGTGTGTGCTTTGTCATGCAGATATTAATGTTGAACTGCAGTCACTTCTACTGCTGTCATAAAAGATGAACTGAGGTGATAAAGATCACAGACAAAAACAGAAACAATTGTTGTCCTTGGAAATGCATGATGGTACAAGACCAAGCAATGTGATTATATCAAGGAGCATTTGGACGGAGTTGTCGCTTTCAACATTTCCTTTAGCAGTTCTCATCAAGATGGCTCCAGTTCAAACAAACTCAAAGATATATGTCGCCCTGATTTTTTTAAGATTTTCTAAGCCTTCTGATGTTTACATTTTTGTAACAAACTTTCTCTTTACTTTCTGTAAATGACTTATTGTTTTGCATTCTTTTATGGAGGAGGAGAAATTTGATGGTTTGTTGGTTTGTCCAGTGTCATTGGAGAGGTGGCACTTTCACCCTCCAATCCACTGTCACTTTTAGAAATC
>JAWWMS010000001.1:13949400-13964337 GCA_035048045.1 Chlorospingus semifuscus
GTCCAGTGTCATTGGAGAGGTGGCACTTTCACCCTCCAATCCACTGTCACTTTTAGAAATCTATAAATGTTGGAGTCAGAAAATAAACTCCCCTTTTTGCCTTGAGAACAGCAGTGTGTGCATGTCGTGTTATTTCATGTCCTACAGTGACAGACATAGTTTATCCTGCCCTGAAAAAGTGATTTTTTCATGCTCTGTGCTCTGTCTCCCTCACACATTCATGACATACAGGCAGTATGCAAACACACTTTAAAGAATCTACTGGATACAGATGTGCTCTCCAGACATTACTGACTCACAATTTGTGGGCTGATGAGTGGCCTTCAACTGGCCTAAACCCTCTCCTCTCTCATAGAATGCACAGAAGACCAGGAGCTGAAATCCTTGAGTGTGAGAGCATGACTGAATATTTTTGCCATCTGCAGCTCCATAGAAGAAAAAGCTGTGACATTCTAGCCAGCATCAGTACATCCCCTTCAGAGATGAAAGTTAGCTCTTATACTTACATCTAAAGCAAAATGAAAGGACTCTACAGTTGCTTATCTGCAAATCTTACAGAAGTTTTGCTCCAGAAAGAAAGATCAGAGTGAGTGGTAGAAGCAGACATTTATTTATAAAGCAACATTGTGTTACTTGTTTGTTTGTTTTTAACTCAACTCAAACCCACATGTTTATACACTGCTGGCATTGTATCAGTCAAAAAATTAGTTAAGAATTTTTTAATATAATGGGCAAAATATGCATTTCTACCATAGATATTCATAACTTTTTTCTGTTTCTGACACCAAAGCAGAGTACAGTTTCACTGACTGGTGATTAGGTTTTGATGTTTCTTACTCTTAAATGTCTTCTGAATAATCTATTCTCAAAAGAGTTTGTTTGGGGTTTTTTTTTTGTGAAGTATGACCAGAGTTGTCACCACTTCTTGCCCCTAACAGTACCCCAGCTACCACAGTTAAGTTTTTAAGCTATACAGATTAAATTATTAGTGCTTTTACTAAGTCTACAGTGGTAAAGTGGTTTTGCAAATTGCTATTCTATTTTATTGCAATTAGAGTGTTTATTATGTTAACCATGAAACTTCCCAATTGTAAACCTGGCTTCTCCTAGTAAGCTGTTTCTGTGAACAAAGTTAGGAATTTTTTAATCTCATAAAAAGAGAAGTGACAAGCAATAGCAAAAAGGAAATAAGTGTAGTTTTTACTTGTTCAGAAGAATGTAATCTCTTTTCTCAGTCAAAGGCAACTTGCACAGCAACTGACAAACATTTCATTTATTGCGTACAAAACAGATTATGAGATGGTCATGGTATGGAATCACAGTAAGTAAATAAGACATTTATTGTTATCTTCTACACCTACA
This sequence comes from Chlorospingus semifuscus, assembly GCA_035048045.1. NCBI lineage: Eukaryota > Metazoa > Chordata > Aves > Passeriformes > Passerellidae > Chlorospingus > Chlorospingus semifuscus. The sequence goes on from JAWWMS010000001.1 coordinate 13,950,763, forward strand.
CTTTATTGTACTATAAAGTTTAACAGGCTATCCTATGGTCTTCTGTCCAGAAGACCAATGTATTGTATTTCCTAAGAATGTCTTGAATAACTCTTTAATCATCTTAAGCCATTAAACCAAATAATAGTCTTGTCTAGATAATATAAGAGTGTACATTTTTATTTAGAAGATTATATAGCATCCTTATATGTTACTCTCTTTCAAAAAAGCAGCCACCCCCTTCGGCTGTTCTACTTCACAAAAATGAGATTTATACAGAATAAACAAAAGAAAAAAAAAACAAATTAAATTCACAGTAGTTATTCAAACTCCCTTATCTGTACAGAATTTAGAGGACTCCTTTTTTAGAAGGAACAGAGTAGCCAGATGGGATATGAGAGGCCCCATAGCAGAATGTCTCAAACTTGAGAGACTTTGCCATTAGCTGCTTAATTCGCACTACATACTTTGCCCTTTGCTGTTCTAAAGAGACCTACCAGTACAAATTTACATGATGAAATATTGATGTGTTTAGCTAAGAAAGTCCTTGTTATTTGCTACTGAAGCTTTTCTAAAGTATCAGGTTCTTTATTCTTTTAATGCTGCATCTTTATTTGATGTTAAGAATTAGTTTAAAAAAAAAAAACAAGAAAAACCCACAAAAACAAAAACCCAAACAAAACCAACCACAAAAAACACAAAAAAAAACAAAATCTGAAGGAGAAAGAACTATTCTGAATACTTTGTCTTTTAAAACTGTTACTATCCCTACAGGGATTATTGAGCAGCTTACCAGGCTTTTTGTTGCTTAGTGTGATCAAAGCACTGTAAAAGCAAATATATTTGAATTTTATTTTTCTTCAGAAAAAATTGTTTATTCCAAGTAACATGATTTAGAGTGGTTAAATTATAAATCAGTCAGCACATGCCTTCAGTGCTTAGAATTAGACCTCTGTGTACATTTGAAGAAATTTTAAAGCCACAATGTGAAAAGCAGTGGTGCATAAAAGTTAAATGTTCAAGAAAGAACAAGACATATCAATTTCTCCTTACTTGACTGGAATACAAAGTAGAATATGTAACTGTGCAGAGATATTAGCATTGGAAGAAAACCCTAGAAATGTCTTCCACGTTTAAAATGAAATGCTACAGAACATCACATGGCAGTGGTGAAGTCATTTTTCATCCCTTCATGGCAAGTTCTCTCTGCTCTCTGGCAATACCATGTATTATTAAACAAACTGTGCCCCCAGTGAATAGCATTACTATGAGATTAAATGTTTGGAAATTGCTATAAGCACCCACAATTATCCTAAAAATAAGAATATGTCTTCTTATTTCCAAACGTGGCCAATTAATATCAGCAACCACAGCAATTCTTTTCAAGAGAATTGAAAAGAATTCTTTTCAAGAGGAAAGATCTTACCTGGGTGTTTGCTGGAGATGCCATCCTATCCAAGCCTCCCACGCCTCTTCAGCATTGCCCTTCCTCTCTTCCATGGCTTGGTCTGCTCTTGGCATTCCAGCTCTCCCTTTTCTCACCTCCTTCTAGTTGTCTGACTTCTTGAGATATTTTTCTTTGAACTCAGTATTTTCTGTTTGTTTAATTACATGGATCTCTAACTAGCTTATTGCTTAATGAATAGATTAATTTATTGATCATTGACTTGGTGAGTCTACTACCAAGCTAATTAGCTAATATATTCTGTGATTTAAGCGCTCTGAATTGCCTATTTTTTTTACCTTGTCTTGGATTACATGATATTTAATTAATCCATTGTTTTACTGAGTCTTTTTTTTAATCACCATTTTAAAGTTAATTACACTGCTATTTTGCATAAATAATTATCTAATTTGCTTCAATTCTTTCTCATTTCTCAACTTTTTGCCCATGATATACAGCATCTGTCATACTTTCTCTGCAATGCATTCTGTTCCTTAACATCCATTCTCTGAGTGGTTACTTTCCCCTCGTACCTTTCTATCAGTTTTCCTCAAACATATCTTGTCTGCACTTATCAATTAGGTGCCACCAATCTTTCAGTAGCCCTCCATGGGAAAGAGGACCAAAACAATCAAAAATCACTGCAAAACCTCTCAGAAAATCTGAAGAAAAGATAGGACTGAAACTCCGTGGTACTTTTTCACTGATGGATCTATATATATTCAAATCTGTGTCTTTTTAGATTCTAATCTGTATTGTCTAACTTTACTTCTTTATTTTACTTATCTCCTTTCCACATCTCTGTTCACTGTCTTTCTGGAATTAAAAAAAAAACAAAATGAAACAGAATTTAGGCAATTGCATATGCTAGATTAGATCCTTGTGACTTGGAAATGCTTTGACAATATTTGCAAATCTTCTACTGAGTTAATGTGAAGCTTAACATTATTTTGTAAGACTTCTAGTCTTTAGGCCCCAAAGGTGTACTCTATATTGTACTCCTCTAAAGAGGCAGTGGACCCTGTCATCTTATCATCTGTAATCACCAGATTGCTGGAAATGGAGTTACCAAATCCAGAATTTTTTAATTGGGATCCCAAGTATCTGTATTGTTCTGTGGACTGATGAAGAAAATATTTCCAGCTGTAGAAATGGAAGTCAGATACATGTAACTTTATTTATTCCTTTAAATGGAAATTATAAAAACATCTACTTAAGTCACAGACCAGCCCTGCCACGACTGTGGGAACCTCAGCTCATTTTCATCCCCTAAATATCAGAGATGACACACCCCCCAGGATTCTCATGTGACAGCAGCCTGTTTCATTGTCCATTTTATTAATATTGCCTGTTTCATTTACCTTCCCTAAATAGGAGAATTTTGAATCTCTTGGTCCAGACAGTTCATTGGTCTGGCTTAAACACCACCCAGCCCCTGTGCCAGTGAGATGTCTGCAGCTTAGGGTGGAATGTGATTAGGTGAAGTCGCTGTATGTATTCAAATTCATCCTATCATTGCTCAGCCAAGGACTTGTTTGTGGAACTGAGCTGGGTTTCTTATTTATGGCCAAATTAATTGCCCAGTACAAATCAGCTTGTACTATGACGTTGTCAAACTCAAAACACAGACAAAAATGAAAAGCCAAATTCAGCCCTCAACATTTTTAAGGGCTGAATAATGGTGGCTTTTAGGGAACACGATTATGACCCACAGAGGTTCTCTTGAATAAACTTTGAACATAGTCTGTCAGAAAAAATAAAAGGAATTCCAGGTCTCAGGTGTCTTCCGGAAAACACCAAGTATCATACAGAAAATATTATATATCTGTTGTGTGTAAATGGAGTTTTCTGGTCCACAGGTACTTGCCATAAGCCTTGGATTATCTAAGTGTCCTCTTTTAAAAAAGTAATTAATTTATCTCTGTCTCAGTGACACACAGTGTTATCATTCATGTTTAATTCCTGATGTCTCTCAGAGTATAGATGAAGTGGCTTCAAAGTAGATGCCTCGTCTTTAGGGTGTAAATTTTAGAATGCATACCTCCCCACAGAAAAGTTGAGTAATAAGGGACAATGGAGAAGAATTTAATAGTGCCAGCAGCCAGGGACATGATTAATGCATTAGCAAAGGGATATCTAATGCACCCCATGGGAAATGATAAATCCGCAGGGTTCTGTTTAAATGGTCTAAATCTTACTCTTTCAATAACTGGGAAGCACTGAATTTCTGTTTACTACAAAGCTAAAAAATTACTTTGGCAGGCTTGTTATAAGATGGAAAAATATGATCCAAGGTTTGTTTGGTTTTGCACTCATTAGTCTTGCAACTTGCAGAAGAAAATTAGGAGAAAAGGAGAGAAACAAAGCAAAAAAGTAACCAAAAGCATTCAGTGTTGTTCCTTAACTAAAATGCTTCTATTAGAGTAATTCCCAATGTTCCCTAGTAAGCAAATTGCACAAAACCAGTATGGTCCTGGAAGTGGTAATGCATTCTCAGAAGTAATGCATTCTCAGAAGTAATGCATTAGTTACCACTGGCAAGGGTGTGAGCATTTCTGATCCTGTGAGTTTAGATACAGATCACAGACCTATTACTGTAGCTTAAACATTTGGAGTGTGCATCTCATTCCTTTTACTGCATGCTTCAAGAGCTAATCCATTTTAAAAAACCCCATAGTTCACAATTTGATTCTAATTTTTGCAATTTTTTATGTAATTAGCAAGTGCTGAGAGAGGTAGCAATTTTTTAACTCTCACCAGCTTGGAGAGACAAAACATTAAATCCTTGATTTAAGTTACTGTACTGATGTTTATTGAGCTACCATTTCTAGTAATTTAGTCTGTTTACATTTCTTGTAATATAGGTAATTTAAAGTGCAAGTTTATCTTTTAAAGCAAAGCTAGAAAAGTGAACATGTTTTGGTTTCTGGTAACTTCACTTTTTCAATTCAAATCTCTTTTTTTAGTTGGTTTTATTTATTAGAAACGGAATAAACTGAGCAGGAACATTTAGTGCTCTGCACTCTAAATAGCACCATCAGTGTGGGTTTTCTGATCATTGCATTTTTTAAAGCACTATCCATTTCTATTTTAACATAGGCAGAAGTTCCTACTTATGTCTTTTTGTTCTATTCAATAAACTCTATCAATTTTTACTATCTGTCTTTTACCAGAAGAAATATATATTCAATGGCAGGAGAGGTTACAAGTTATTTCAATTTGGTAGAAATTAGAACAAATTAGAAGTTAAGTAGCATTAGATCATTAGACATCTCAATACCCTCCTAGAGGACTCTAAATGCTTTTTTTGATTGTTTCTTCTTGTTCTTCAGACATATTTGTTCCAGAAAAATATTTTCTGTGTGTGATATGTGCTATCTCCTAAGTCAAATTCAAAATATTCACATCTCCAGATGAGGAGGGGGAATCTGTGATCTTGCATTACAGAATCAGAAGTGTACATTAAAATTATATTTCTTAGTAAATTAAAACCCAAAAAATGTCTGAAAGGTCAAAAATATAAAGCAGTAACTTGGTTTAGTAATTAGTAATATATTGTTTTGTACCAAGTATCTTACTTGTTTTCTGTCTGAGGAGCTAGGAGTGTTAGTTCAGGTTTTGTAAAATCTTCTGTAATATTTTTGGTAGCTAACATGTCTAGGAAAGCAGAATACTTAGAGTGGATAACTCATATTCTTTAACTGTCCCTCTATTTCCCCATATTTGTTCTATCTCCATTTTCTATCTGCTCCAAAGCGTTCAACGTTTAGTTTATTCCCTTTCTTTGAGGCAGTGTGCAAAAGCTTGCAAATTGAAGGAGACAGATGAAATGTAACAGGAGTTCCTTGATATGAACATGTAGACATAACTCCCATGCCTCAAAATCCAAAAAAGCCCAGCAGCCAGGCACCCCTAAATTGGGCTTTGCAAGTTCCTCCATTACAATCACAAAATTTCCAGAGGTAATTTGTCCCCCCCAGCAACACCCCTTGTTTCTCAGGTTATCAGGTCTTTGGATTCTGAGGACTCTCACCCTAGAGGAAAGCAGCCTTAAAGTGATAAAAGTGATAAAAGCAATAGAAGCGATAAGAATGAAAAAGACTACTACCCATCTGGGTTCCCACTTATTACTCTGTCATTGGAAAGATTTATCAGCTGATGCCTCCAGGTACATAATAAAGTGTGTTAATGCTATCTTGGCCACTGGATTACTCCTCTGAACATCTCAGCTCTGTTCATATCTGTGCTTTCAATTGCATGTGTAATTTAGAGCAAATTACTGACAATCTCCCTGTTCTTCTCCACAGTAAAGCTAAAAGTGTGAATCTTCTCATTGTGCAGCACTTTAAAGCTTTATGGGTTACAAATACCATGTAATCAATTATTGCTAGAAAGTTGAAATCATATGCACATTTACTGCATTTATTTCCTTCCCTGTTAATTTCATAAAATAGTATTAAAATCTATTCATTAATTCCATTAATTTTAATAATTTTCCATTATTTTATATATAACAGATTGGGCAATTTTATGCTATATATAAGCAATTGATTAAATGGTATATATAAGCAATTTAATGTTACTTATAAAATAATGGAAAATTATTAAATTTACACATTCCATTGTCTTTCAGCTGAAAAAATTTAAACAATAGTTGTTCATGCCACAAGAATGACAGTGAGACTAATTCTTAAATTTTCCCTATACCTCATAGTTTTAGTGTAATGTATACAGTAAAATAATTAGATCTATAGAATACTTGGCACCATATTTCACTGAACACATATGAACAAATTATATGGAAAAAAATATATTTCACAAATCTTTATAACACTGATAACAGAAAATTTGACCACATTCTTCCTGAAATCACTCTTCATAAACATGAGAGTGCTTATGCTTTATGGACAAAACTGTGTGCAGGAACAGAAACTGGAAGAAACATTTATTAGTAACTATGGCAACCAAAGTTTCCTTCATATTGTAGTCTCTCTAATAGAATTTCCAGACTCCCCCAGTCAGAGAACAGAAGCAACAACACAGGATGGAACCTACCAATTTCAGCTTTGAGAGACATGAACTATTAATGAATAGTTACAGAAGATTATTTTGAGGTCACTTCCTTGGAATTAAATAGCATTTATGACATAAAATGATACTCTTCCATGTATGCTACAATTTAATAACATCTGTCACATATGTTCTCAAAGATGGAAAAATGTAATATATTTGTATATTTGGTTCTATTTCTTTTGAATAATATAGCCTCACAAGGAACAATTTTGGTCTCTAAGCAGGAAATGTCTCTAAACACAAAATCTTTCTTGGTCATTCATTTTCCTTAAGAACAACAAAATCATGTCTTCTGCCCTTTGCATTAGAAATAGAACATAACTAACCTCAAATTACACTCCTATTCTCAAATGTATAATTCCACTCTTAAAGCTATTCATTTTTCATAATAAATGTGACCTACAAGTGGAGGAAAAAGTATTTTTATATGAAATGAAAATGGATTTGCCTTAATTCTGATGGCTGACTTCAGAGAAAATAAACTTTCCTGCATTTATTTGTTGCCTGAACATGTTATTCAGCTTGCCTATAAAAAAAAGCAGAATACAAAGAGAATAGAGGAACTTCAGTTTCTGCAAGGCCTTTGATTAGCTACACATCCCTAAAATAATGTCTGTAAAATATAGAACCAAACATGTTTCTTTCAGTGCTAATAGGCTTATATGTGCAATTTGTGAGATTAGGCACAATATTTCAACAAAAGCTGTTTTACATGTTTTCTTTGAGTGGAAATGTTAAGAAATCTTTATTCCTCTCAGTTCACAGTAAGGAAACAAAGCATAAGCAAAACTATGAACCTTTCAGTTTGTTTTTTGTGCAATAGTCATGGTCAAACCTCTATTCTTCTTTATGCAAAGTTGATAACTCATTAACCAAGCAGGACAAAAACACAGGCAACAACTCTTTTAACTTTTTCTATATTCTACTCTTTCTGGCACTGTCATTGCCATCAGCAATTCCACAAAAGCCATAGTCCTGATTTGGCTTTCAAAGGGTTCACATTCTATGAATTTTCTGCCTAGCACTATCCAATTGACAACTAAATAATGTAATAAAAGTAGAAACATATCCTGAAAGCCCTAGGTATAATTGAATACTAGTTTAGGTTTTTTTTCTCCTCAGTTATAGGGCAATAACATAAAAAAATTGCCTTTCATTTCATTATATGTTTGGTCTGTTTAAACGTATTTAAGATAAACCTGCTATTATGTTATGCAGTATTTTTATGCTTCTGCAAGTAAGTGACAATACAGGGAATAACAGCTAGTGTTAAAGCATAATGAAAAGAGAATTATTGCAATGTAAAGGATTTCACACCACTTCTTTGCTAAGCACATACATTTGCCCAACTTTTAGGAGGTCTGAAACAGAAAAGTTGATTTGATGGCCTTTGTTCTCCAAAGTGGAAGCAAAATGAAAATCTAAGTATCCATTAAAAAAAAGAAAGTTATTGATAATCCTATAGTTATCTGAAATCAACTGGTCATTTGAAAGGTAAATGATCCACCCAACTTTGCCTGTCTTCTTTAGGGACATGAAATAACAAGTGAAACAGTGTTTTTATAAAAAAAGGTATTTTATTTTTTACTATTAAAAAAAATCCCTGACAAGATTCAGTCTATAATCTGGGGACATTTTCAAGAATTTACTAAAAATAGTTTTTATTATTGAATACAGATTTTAATGAAGGTCGCATTCTAGGAGGTAAGGAGCTATGGTATGTCATTGCAAACCATACCTGAAACTCTACATTTCCAGAAAGTTTGGAATTTATTTGTGTATCCTTGCTGGCATAAGTAAAATACACAAAGAACAAAATACAGCTTACATAATCAGAACATGAGAATTTTTAGGGGTTTTTATTCCAGGAAGAAATCAGATCATATTCCTTTTTACTTTCTGAGAGATTGAGTTTGATAGGCCAGGTAGTTGTGAAGAAAATTGATATAACATAGAAAAATAAGTGGGCTTTCTCTCTGATGCAGTTGCTATCATGTTAACAAATTTTATTATTTTCATCATTCATTTTGGAATAGTTGTTGCATAGTTTCATTTTTATGCCCCTTTGTTTTCCCCCCTGTGTAAAAATATAAAATACTAGCTTAGCATTAAAATTTTATGACAAAAGCTTTTTCCAAGATTTATTTTATTTCTTCCATGATGGAGGGGGAGAGGGGGCAAATCAGCATATGATATGAAATTCTTTTCCAATAGTCCTATTGATATTGCTATATATTTCATCATCTTCAGATAACTTCGGGGAATTTTGTCACAGGTTTGTGTGTTTTTCAAAATGCCAAAACTTTATCAGAGAGATTTAAAATGGGTAAGATGGAACTCAATCTTCATATGGCCAGTACTGCAAATTTAAGGCTTATTTTTCTTCTAAAGAGAATATTTAAGGACATCTTAGATTACAAAACCCTACAAAATTTTACATAATCTCATTGTGAAAGACAAGAACACATTAAACACCTAAAGGAGCAATCTCACCTGAAGCATTCAAGATTTAAGAGACAGAACTCCTGGAAATGCCAAAGGGCAATTCTCAATCCACAATGCACATCCACAATTTATCAGGAAGTTGTGAATATTTTTATAGTGATTAACTTGTGTTTTTTCAGGCTTCCACATGAAGAAGAGTTTATCCTAATGCCCTGTGAATTGAACTTGAAAAGGACATACAAGCCCTTACTTTCACAAACATTGAAAATTATTAAAATGCTAGAAATTTTTGTATATTATAAAAATATTTTATATTATTTTATAACTTAAAAAACAAAATATAATTGAGATTATAGTGGGGGCTTTCGTTTTTGATTTCTCTACTCACTCTAGTAGGGGTTTTAGTTTTTGATTTCTTTACTCATTTCCTTCTTTTCCAATAGCAAATGTCCAGGGAGAGAAATGACAAATACCTCTTTTTGGACTGCTCTACCATAACAGATTTTGGTTTACAGTGCACCCACACACACTCTTCTCTCCCTCAACCTAATTTCTTTATGTGCCTAAGGAGAAAACTGATATCCCAATCTTAATTCAGGAAGAAATTTCCCTCCTCTAAAACAGACTAAATTATTTTTTTTAAGGATTTTAATTCTCTCTTGCAGGATGCAATTTTAATCCAGGTCTGGAAGCTCCTTTGTAGTTTCTGCTACATTTAGGAGGATGCATGAAGGATATGAATCTATATTTAAAATTTGATGCTTCAATTCAAATTTCTTGAGCTGATTAGAAATTGAGACAGACATCTTTCTGATTACAGTGATATTGAAAAATTACTCAAGTTTCAGGTACCTAAAGTAGAATTGTGAAACACACATTTATTTCTCAGCATTCCACATTTAGCAGTTATCTTTCATAGCGGCTTTCTGAGAGTAAGTGACAAATAATGTCTTTGACCTCAAGTAAAAACAGATTAAATTCTTTGGCACCATGAACAGAAAATCTGTATGCCTGTGAATGTGTGATACTTAAACAATTTCACAAAGGTCCTTGAAAGAAAATGGATTTCTTTTCTCTGATCTTACACTTAAGATTTTTAAGACAAAAATATACTGTAAACAATTCACATATCAATCTAAATTTCACTTTTGCTTTTGCATTTAAGAGCCTCTTTGTTCTGTGTTTTATTTTGGTGAGATAGCAGAGCTGTAATTTATTTTCAGCCACTTGGTATTTACAGGCATCATGAATAGCTTTTCAGAAGGGGGCAGTAGAACTGATAAGAATGTATTGATCTGTATGTGATGCTAGAGCTTACCACATGCAACTTTCCTTTGAAAGTTTTATCTCTGAAAAGATGTTTTGGTACCATACGAGCTGGTTCTGAGCTCCGAGCAGTCAGGCGGCAGGGAAAACACATCAAGCAGCTCCTTTTTCCCCTGAAGCTGGAAACCAGACTGACCAAAAACCCAGCCAAACCTCCAGGGTAGCCCTCTCACCCTTTATTTTTTCTGGAATTATCACCTGCATTATCACCCACCCCTAGCCAGGGTCATTTCAATGGAATGTTGTGACACCTAGCTGCCTTTGTTTTTTTAAGTATCCATAGTTAATGCTTACTCGCAACAAATGGAACAAAATTCCGTGAGAGAAAGAAACAAGAGGGAAAAAAACAATCTCAACTTCCAACAACGTTGTATATCATTTGATTGCATGAACCAAACACTTTAGTTTGATCTAAACACCAAATCAGTGATATGAATGAATGAAATTTCTACCACTAGGAAAACCTTGCCCTTTTCACCACATTATATTATGTTAGTAATAAAATTATACATTAGACATGTATAATTTTGCATGTTATATATGTTAGACAGGACTTTAAATGCAAGTGCTACAACTGATCACATTTTTGTTGCAAGCAATAGTTCTAATATGCAATCATTTCAGACTGGAATAAAATATGATGGGAATGCAACAGGGTCATCAGATACCACATGTCAAATGCTTTTAATCATTTGGAAACTAGACTAATGAATGTATTAAAAGCTGACTAATTAACTGATTCAAATTGAAAGTGTGATGATCAAACTAAAAAAAAAAAAAAAAACCAGTTTTGAAGAGTTATTAAATGACAGGTAAATGTGATGGGTACACTTGATCCCAGGCTGTAGTTTGGTTGATTCTGACTGAAGACCAGCAGGTCTCATGTCCCACAATGACCCTCTGAGCAGACAAGCTCCTGACTCATGGACATGGTACTGAAGGTGCCTCAGAAAAATATTTAGAAAAGTTAGATCAAAGTGGAACAAAGTGCAGAACAAGACACCAGAGCTAAAACAAAGAAATCTATCTTGTCTATGCTATTGACTGGCAACCAAGTACTTCACTCTATAAATGTTCTGATCAGGATGGCCCCAGTTTAAAATCTCCCAGAACTGAAGCTGGACAGCTTGCCAAGCAACTCCTCCCTGGAGCAGAGACTCCTGTCAAGGTCTGAGAGCACTTATCTGAGACAATGAAATCCTTCCTTGCCCAGGGTGGAGACATCCTTTATTCATGACAAATCTTCAGTAAGTAATTGATAACATGCTAATTAACACTAATGAAACATCACTAATTCATGTATCTGTTCAATATTAATAATTATAAACTTTGTATAGATAATTCCTTTAGACATAAACTGTTGTCTGAGACTAAGAGAGAACCAGGCTGCACGTAGGATCCACAAGAAGTTTAGGAAATAAGAGGAGTCCCTTCTGTATCTCATTACTCGATGACAGGATATTCCTTATCTTTTGCATTTCCAATCTCTTCATCAATCACCCTAAACACAGTTTTTCCTCGCACGTTTCTGCCATGCATTAATTATTAAGGTGAGCCTTAGCATCAAACTTATTGAACCATTGTAAATCACTGTTAAACTTAGTTAAATTCCATAAAAATTACTGAACTCTGCCAAATTATTACTGCACCCCAAGAAAACATTTTACTGATTATTTTTTTTAGTGAGACTACACTACTACACTAATCAGCAACATTAAACAAATGATCATAAAATAAGAGTCAATTTAAATGTGGTGCCCGTGAATTAGTCAGTATAAGTTTCTTCCTGTCTGTATAAACTCCAAGGAGGGAGGACCATAATAAGAAAACAAACGCCATTGTTGTGCTCCACTGTGGGGAACTGTGAGTAGTTCTTTTAAAAATAGATGGTCTAGGATGAAGTTAAGTCAAATGAGACAACATTGTATCTGAGAACCATTTGTTGGTAATGAAAAGAAAAAAAAAAGCAAGAAAAAAGGTGTTGCCCTACTAAAGAGGACTAGAAAAGACAGAAAAGAAGGGAAGAAAAGGACTTGGACTTCAGCCAGTGTGCCACCAAGCACCCAAGAAAAAGGGTGAGTTAGGAGTGAGAGAGGGCAAGCAAGGGCCAGCGAGGGCAGGAGAGCCAAAAGGCAGGAGCCAGGACAAAAAGGACAAAAAACAGGTGTAGCAAGTTGACTGCTGGCCAGACGCCAGTGCACTCACAAAAATCGTCTATTCATCTTCCTCTGATATAAGTGGAGCAGAGGAAGGAAAAAACCCAGTTAAACTAAAGTTCATATGATGCTGTTGAGTCAGGGGCGGAAGGAAAGACTCCAGTCTTCAGGTGGATCAGAAGGTTCAAGAAGAATCTTTATTAGCAAAGAAGAAGTGAGCTTTATAATCTCACTCACAAGGTGGGACCAGATTGGTCTCAAAGTAGAAAACATCTCACATTATTGGTGCGCTATGAATAGCACGCTGTGAAGAACCATAACTATAAGCAATGGTTACAGAAAGAGAGATAATAATTGTTTGAATTCTTTTGTCTAAGATTCCCAGGCTCAGCCTGGGAGAAATTGTCTCTGTTCTTTCTTTGACTGAACTGAGAATATCTACACTCATAGGGTTGAGATAAGGATTAGGAGAAAATGCCTTAGGGGTAAAACAGGCTCAAAGCTTAATAATGTGTAAAGAAACCTTCAATAACAGAACTAAAAGGAGAATGATAAGAACTAAAATAAACCTCCAGAACACCTTTCCTCCCCCTAGCCTCTCTCTTCTTCCCACCAACAATGTAAAGAGACAAAATGTGGAATTTTGAGTCAGTTTGCCACTTCCAAAAATTAAATCCTTTTTCAGTTTGCTTAGGTATAGGAGTCTCTCCTGCCACAAGAAACAGTTTCTCATGGTTTTAATTTTCACAAATAGCAGCCTGCCTGGAAATCTGCAATTGCAACATCCCTCCCATGTTTTGCCAGTCTTCCCACAACTGCCCCTGTGGATCACTGTCTTATGGAGTGCAATTTTTTAAGGATGAGCTGTTTGAGTATAGAAGCAAAAGTTTTCTTCTGTCTCTGAAAGCAAATGTTCTCTTCTTCTATTTCTGTCAGCAAAGGGTCTCTCTTTGTTCAAGTCAGATCACAACTTCTTTCAGCATCTGTATTCTCCAGGTCTCTTCTGAGCTGCGGATGAACACTCTATCCTCCTATGTGCTGTATGAATTACAAGGAAATAGTCTGGTGTATTATATTCTCACCTTGGCTTGCAAAAGGTTTTCAGTTCTGAAACCACACCATCTCCTTTCCTTTCTTTTGGGCTTCAGTCCC
>JAWWMS010000001.1:13964437-13977121 GCA_035048045.1 Chlorospingus semifuscus
TTTTCAGTTCTGAAACCACACCATCTCCTCTCCTTTCTTTTGGGCTTCAGTCCCTCCTTCTTCACTGACCTTGGTGTTGCCTTTTGGTTTCTTCATGTGCTTTCACTTTTTCTTTTTTCTGACAGGAGAAAATTGGCGTTCATAGATTTATTTGTTCTCAGATGGAATTCTGCAGCGCTGAAAAAGGTTACTCTTGCCTGGTCCTCTAGGGGGTGTCTTCCAAGCCAGACTCAACATTCTTCACAGGCTGAAATGCATGTCCTGCAATTTTCCCTGGTGACAAGACAATCCTGAGTATGTGCTTCTAAGGACTGGGGTAATTCCCTCTTGGGCTCCCAAAGGCAATGGATATGGTTTAACATTTGTGAGTTCTGAAGAGGCAAGATTTGGGGCCACCTGTAACACTCGGATTTGGTGGTTAGTGGATCCAAAGGACCACTGTAGCCCCAAGTTATCAAATCATATTCTCCCTTTCAAAACATCCAGTCCCAGTAAGCTTAGAGGAAACTTCCCTACTGCCATGATATCTGTGACTTGTTTCTTCACCTGGTAGCATTAGACTGCAGCAGTGTCTGCTGATTGTGATATCCCCAATGCATTTACTATAAGCAAGGACTGTTTAGATGGGACAACTCCACGAGTGGCAGCATCCTGCTTAGTCAGGGCTGATATCTGAGCCCCAGTGTCAACTAAACATTTTAGTAATTGTTTCTTAAGTCTGGCAGCTGCTGTTAGTAAAATGTCTCCGAGGCCTTTTCCAAGAGGTCTGTGGAGAGACCATCCATCACCATTTTCCAGATTCTCTTCCACCCACTCTGCATCCAGATTAGCCTGTCTTGTGGGCAGGCGGTCCCGTCCATCCTGATTGGTTTGGCAGGTGAGGGGGGAATTCTGGGTGATAGTCTTGGGCTGAGATGGTTATGCCTCACCCACGAGTCTCTGATCTGCTTACGGTTACTTTTAAGGGTCCATATGTTTGCCCAAAATTAATTAATTCTTGGATGACATCTCTTCAGGTTCAGACCTTGTCTCCCTGGGTGGGGGCATTCCTGGCAAGGGAAGAGGAAGTACCTTTCTGAGCAGCAGTGACCTTTTCTAAGGGTATCCTTCCCTGCAATTGAATACTGACTGGTATTTTAGAGAGTTGGGAAGCCCGTGAATTAGAGGAGTCATTCTCTCAGCATCGACTGAGATGGGGGATTCTTAGAAGGGGACTAGTTCACAGTTTACCCTCTGGGTCAAAGACCCAGTGCCTAGCAGTCTCCACTGATGAGAAAAACACCAGGCCCCAGTAACCCTCTGCTTCTTTCTCACTGAGCAAGATTTGGTCTCTGCAGCTTAAGGAAACACACCAAACACATTCAGTTTTGGCTTTGCAGGGGTGGCGACTGAATTCACTTTTCAGTTTCACAAGCTCCATAGCTGTAAAAGGCACCTCTTCAGTTGTTATAAGGGGGCGCCTGATCCTGATCATTTTCATATGCATATTTAGTTGTTATTAAGGGGCTGGATCAGAGGCAGGCGAGGGAGTCAGTGCTCAGACGGGAGGTTCAGGACCTTGGACAGAGTCACGACGGGGATTTCGACCATGGGCTGGATGGGAGAGGCTGGCGGCTCCGGCAGGAATGCAGGGATGGAGCAGGCAGGGATGCAGGGATGGAGCAGGCAGGCCTCGGGCAGGAACACAGGGAGGCAGGACAGGCAGTGCCTGGGACGGGCAAGGGTAGGGCAGGACATAGGCTTCTCACAAGGCTCAGAGATCAGACAGTGTCCTGCCAAGTCCCCAGAGTGAAGACAAGCAAGGGCCAGCGAGGGCAGAAGAGCCAAAAAGCAGGCTATAGCCAGAGTAAAAAGGACAAGAAAAAAGTAAGAGCCAGGGCAAGAAGCCAACCTCAGCAGGCAGGCACCAAAGACACAAAAAGCCACCAACACAAAAAGATCCCCAGACCCAAAAAGCCCTGATTCAAAAAAGGCCCAAAAAGCCAAAGCCAAAAAGCCCCAGAGCTTTTGAGACAGAAATCAAGATTAAATTGGCTCCTCACACCCATGCAGTAGCAGCATAGGAATATTTTTTGAAAACAACAATAGGCACGAGCATACAGAGATCACAGACAGAAAATACAACTGAAGTTTTCTCAATAGTCAAGTATCATTAGGGAAAAAAAATCTAGTTTTCAATATACTACATCATTCAAAAACAATGAAATTTAACATTTTCTTTTCTTATAGTATTGCCTTCTTATCTTCTAGTAGGCATTAAGAACTCAGAGGAAACCAATGTATGTGCATCAGCTGATAATCTCTTCCATAAGCCTTTACATAAAATTATCATATTTATTTGAGATAGTAAGTCTATCCAGATGCATAAGGTTCCCCACAAGAATTGCTTGAATGTGAAAATCAAAAACCCATGTGCTGAGGCATGCAGTACTGAACTTCTGAGTTTCTGTTATTATCAATCTCAGCAAGAGAGAGGAAAGATTTGAATATGAAATTGTTTTATAAAGGGGGCTTTCCCTGGCTTACAGAGGACTACTTAATTATCTATTTGATGTCAAAGAGTC
Organism: Chlorospingus semifuscus; assembly: GCA_035048045.1. Classification (NCBI taxonomy): domain Eukaryota; kingdom Metazoa; phylum Chordata; class Aves; order Passeriformes; family Passerellidae; genus Chlorospingus; species Chlorospingus semifuscus. The sequence continues at coordinate 13,967,002 of JAWWMS010000001.1, forward strand.
ATACAGTCATAGAATGGTTTGGATTGAAAGGGACTTTAAAGGTCTAGTTCCCACCCCCCTGCCCATGGCCATCCACTCGACCATGTTGCTCAGAGCCCCATCCAACCTTGCTTAGAACACTTCCAAGGATGGAACATCTATAACTTCTCTTGGAAATCTGTTCCAGTGCCTCATCATTTATTTTAAGTAACGGCTTTGTTCAAATACCCTTTGTGTATTTTTGTAACTTTGACCCAGAAATATAGCACAGTTACATGATTGTTAAATTTCTTACAAATACTTTCCCTTTGTGGAACTCATTAACATACCTGGTTCTAGGATGTGATCCACATTTTCAAACTGTTTGCCCCCTTGTGAACAGTGTGGGGTTTGGCTTTTGTCAGACTGGATAGCAACAGAATTTTTCATCAGATTAAACCTAAAGTTGCACTGCAAAGAAAAAAGATTTATGGCTGTGTCTGCAACCATGAAGACTTAAGGGACTAAGCAAGGTCTTAGTCATCCTGGTAAATTTGAAATCATTATTAATGGAGAGAAAAGGTCCTTAAAAACCCTCATGGTGCTGCTTATGATGCAGCTACATACCTATTTTCTTCAAAAATATTACCTGTATTTGGCATTGAACATGAAGGAGGAAAATATTTTTGACACCATATTTGACAGGTTAAATCATAAGCTAAAGACTTGCTATTTTAAGCTGTAGACTGTAAACATATTTTATGTTACAGAATACAGAAATATTAAAATATCATACAAAATTAGAACTCTATGCTTGAGCATTATTGTTAATATTTATTCATAAAGATACCACAAGCCTTATGTACAGTAGGGGAATCCCAAAATGGAATTGTGAACTGAAACACTTAACTAATATATCTAACATTTTGGCTCTGCATCACTTGTACAGATTATTTCAGAAATGCATTTATCAGTTTATTTATGTTACAGGAAAGGGTGTTTCAATTAAACTAAGTAAAACCATTTTCATGGAAAATTGGAGTGTCTTGCAAGAAAGCTGTACTTCCATCACTTTGTAAACATAACCGCTAAAATTTCTTTGTTTATATAAGCTTGAAGAAAATAGAGGTTCAATAAGCTGCCCCAGGATGAGTTCTACAGATGTAGGTGTCATTACATTGCACCACAAGGGATTAATTTGCAAGAAATATTGAGCTCAAATGATTCCAAGAGATCAGCTCAGCTGCAAAGATGAGCTGGAGTTTCACAGATGAACCAGAGCTAAATGCAGACTGAGGGACTTCTCACCCTCTCTAGGTAGACCCAAATTTAAATATATAAGTGAAAGGACATCCATCACTGACAGTACAAACTCCTCTGTTTTGGTAACTATATCTAGCATGCCATATAAATAAGGGATTTTTAATATGGAGAGTGATCTGTTAGGAATTAAAATAAGATTAGCAAGTTTACCAGCATAGCCTTGCAGGCAACAGATTTAGAGAAAAATCAAGAGCAAATAAGAATGGTAAATAATGTTGTTTCTCTTTTTAATCAGATATTAGAAAGCAGACAGTTGCAATGAAGCCATGGAGAAGTATGGATTATTTGTCTTTTTCCCTATGTAGGTAGTCAAGTGACTAGTCTTACACAGCTTCCAGGCAACTGTTTTACTGCTTCTTTTCTGCTTTGCTTTGAGATTACTGAATTTTTCCCTCTTCCTTTTGAGCATTGATAATACCCATGAGTGCCCAAAAACCTGCCATCTCAAAAATCTTGTTTCTATTCGTTTTTACTATTGAAAACTGCATTGAACTAATGGAGGCAGTATGAGGAAAAACACTTTTTGTTTGCAACAATCAGCTGCTTATATGAACCATTGGAGAACACTGAAATTGTAAGTATCTGAAGTATTAGTACAGTTGGTGGATGGAATTTATTTAAAGGCTCATATCTGAATAATTATTACTAACTTACACGTACCCAAATGACAGTCGGCTGTAGAAAAGCAAATCAGAGAATTCCACCTATTAAACATTATCTGTAGATTTTTATATGGCTATTCTTAGACTTGAAAATCAGGCCCAAATTTTGTTTATAATCATTTTTCAAAATACAGCTATGGACACATGAATTTCTACAAGTATTAAATTATTGTTCATGCTTAGAAGGGAATAATAATGAAGAAGCTCAGACAGAGGTTGTTGATGACACAGGTATATGTCAAGCCAAGGAGTTCAAAGCACTTGTCAATTTTTGCATTGAAGGATAGCAGAGGCCAAGGAAAGTCATGTATAGAAAATAAATTAGGAGTTAGGCATACAAGTCAGCTCTCATGACTCCAAGCTGTATGTTTAACAGATATGCTCTCCCTCTCCCTAGGCCTCTGAATTTGTTTAAATTCTTTGCACCCAACCACCTGAAAGAAATTCTGTCTGCATTGAAATGCAGCTGAACTCAGGCAAAATAAGAAAACATCCATTACAACATGTTTCAGAGACTCAGCCCTCTGGCACATGAATAAAATTAACTCTTAACAGCACTTCTATTGCTGTAATTCCTTCTCCAGGCACTATGAGGGGATACAAATTCTGCTCAATTAACTTGTGGGGTTCTTTTTTCACTCAATGTCTTGACTTCAATGTACAAAAATGAGCGCCTGAACTTTGCCTTGTAGGCCAATCATCATGTTAATCAGCTTTTGTGAGGAGCAGTTGGGCATCTGTATTTAGAAATTAAGAGCAGCATGTCTCCATTTGGAACAGAATATGAGGAAATACTGGGGAAAGTGAAACTGTGGTATTTACAGACCTCCAGATATCAATGGAGTCTCTGGCACACTGAAGAGCAGCTGCAGTTGTACTGAAGGTGGTAAAAGCTAGCTATTAATTTAGGTTCTGCTGGGTAGTGGGATATAGTCTGGGAAGTTTTACCTTTTTTTCTGGTTACCAAAGTGGGTCAGGACCTTCAAGCACTTCTACCTCCCTATCATGTGCTATTCTCTATTTTTTTTTTACATTATTGGCATCTTTTCTTTTTTTTTACTCATTAGAAACATTTGATCTCCTCCTGTCTTGCAAAACTATGCAGCTTCTAAAATGTTCCTATTTTCTAGACTTATATATTTCACCCAGATCTTCGCACTTTCTAGTCTATACTTACCACTTGCTTCATATCTATCACGGATTTATCTTTAAATAAAGTAATATTTTACGAGCAAATGTATATCAAAAATATAGGAGAGAAAAAAGACTGCATTTTATAAAGTTGATTCTGATCTCCTGTAATTCATTTTTATTACATTAAATATAACATACTGATGTTTTGCCAGTTAGCCTTCATTCTATATAATTCTTCCTAATTGCATAAGAAAAATTGTTAATTTTTTATCTCTGTTACATGGGTTTTTGTAGCCTCCCCTTCTTTTCTTTTCTTATTTTTTTATTTTTACACAGAGCAAATACCAAGAATACTTTATTGAAAACATCTCCCCACTTGGGTCTCATGAGCTGTGAAATATGGTTTAGATAAAAGGAAGGAAATAAATAGTTTTCATTTATAACACACAGAAAATGTTTTGTTTTGCTCTGGTAACTGTAAAATCTAAAAAATACTTTAGTATAAATGCTGTGATCTTTCTAATAACATTAGTCAATGAAGAGGATGGCTGAGCTTGCATGACCTTCCTGTTATGCAACAAGTCAAATCCCATTAATGCTTTGATGTTATAGGCACTTAACACTTAAAAGCTGTCTTACCTGTGGAATAAAATTGTCAGATATGCCCTCACCATGAAACAAAGAATCAAAATTATCATAACTGTATATGAAGAGTTGCCTGCTCTGTTTATCTTTCTGACTGGAAAGTATGTTCTGGTCATTCTTTAGAAAGATGCTATTATATATCAAGTACTAATTTCATCACTTCTGAAGGTTTTCCTGTCATCCACATGCTTCACACTCTCCATTTGTAAATTCTTAATCCTCTTGTTCATGAACATTCCTCAGTGCTCTTGAATTTATATTCACAATACTCTTCTAAGGACAAGGTAGTAAGAGTCACTTTACAGATCAGGAAACGAAACACAGAAGAATGAAATAACTTGTTAGGAAGAGAGATAAATCCACCTACTGTGTTGAAGTGTAGTGTCAGATTGTCATTTGAGACTATATGGGTAACATATTGAAAACAAAGGTAGAAATGAGACATTATCCTTCATAGAGGGTTTAAAAAAAAACAACAAACCAACAAACACATGTAAAAAAACCTTTCTTCTTGTAACATACATATTTTCTGAAGTGGTTAGATTTCAAACTGGTTTTCTGAGTCTTGGAGTCTTGAAGATGTTATTAAAATCCTAGTTTATGATTTACTAAAGGCTACTCTAATTAAGAGTCGGGCACATTATAAAACAGAATTATTAGCAATGTAAGTGGAATTGAGCTTGGATCAGTTAAACAAATTTCTTTGCCAAGAAAATCTGTGGATGAAGCCCTCTTGGGAAAGCTGGCAGTTTCAGTATTTTAGTATGTCTGGGGTGAGGGTGGGGAATGTTGAGAACTTTCATTTTTATGACATTGATCTGGAATTTTTGAGCAATATGTTGTTGAAGAACACTGGACAGCTAAAATTCCTCATCTAAGAAGGAAGTAAAATTAAAAAGTCCTGACAGAAATTGTGTAAATCCACAGCACAGTAAGGAAAAGAATCAGAAATTCAAGCATAGGAATGCAAGCATAGGAAAATCATTCACTTGGTCTTTTCAGTACAAGACACAGTGTCTTCTTCAGAAAGGGAAGACACAACAATTAATCTTGATTCTGTTCTGAAAAACTAAAGAAAATGATGTGTGAGAAAACGTCTTCCCACAGTAAAAGAACAAATTGAACCTGTGTTTTCTAACTTCCTTTGAAGTACTCCCATTTCAAAATAAAGCAGACTGATCAGGACAAGGCAGAGAGAAGGCCATGTTTAACAAGAAGCAACATATACCTGCAGTCAAGAAATTAGGAGAGAGTTAAATCAGAGCTTCCTGATTATTTAAAATTCTTATATAAAGAGCAGCATTTTAAAATAAATTTCCTATCTTTTGTTGTAGAAAAAAATATAATCAGAAATATTGCCTTAAAGTGCATTGTCAGCTTAGAGTAACTGTCAGAAAGCATCAGAAATTACAATAAAAGAATGCAAGAATTCAAATACTTTTCTATTTGAAGAGTCTTGACTATCTGCCAATATAAGCCAGAGTTTCAAGTGACAAAAAGTTGCAATAGGTAGGAATTAGTCATTAAGTATTGTGCATGTGTGTATCCCAATCTCAGTAACATTTTAAGAGGTTGAAGCCAGTTATGAAAAAAAAGAAAATTGACTGAGTATTGGTCAAAAGAACAACACCAACAACGGATTGACCACCTCCTACTAGATAGTACAGCACAGCAGAAAACACTGGTAATTTTACTTATTTTCAGAAAAAAATTCACAAAAGCTGCTTCAAGGTTCAAGCCCCAAAAAATGTAGACAAGTGTATAATTTGTATTTAGCAAATAAGTATATTCCATCTTGCCTGAGGCTGGGTGGCCCACAATTTTCAATATTCAAACGTGGGAACAGTTTCATAAATATATTATTATATAATTAACATATTATTTAATATATTATATATTAAATATAAGGTTAATAAATTGCTACTAAATGTTTCTATTACATCAGTAATGTCTGAACCCATAATAAGGACCCCCATTTCCATGCTCTTGTCACTGTACAAACACACAGGAATTAAATACAATTAAAACTCTTTTCAACAACCAGCTCATAGCATATCCAATAAAGCAGTCATCCCCAAGAGACATTTATGAACACATGAAGGCTACAAAGCTTTCTTTACAATCAAAGAAAATACATAGTTGAGTAAAAGCTGCATTTTTTTGTCAGTGTTGCTTCCTCCTTCCTTTCAGCCCTATGAATGAAATGTAATGGCATCAATATAAACATAACCCTAGACCAATAAGTAATAAAGGCTGCCCGAATTAGCAAACATCTTAGAGGCACAGAAGTAGTTTCACTGTGAGAAAACAATTACATAATTCTACTGTACAGAATAGTGAGGAGACCAGCAGCTGCACAACTGCACAACTGCTCATGGTAATCAAGGTGCCAAATTTAGATTCAGTCAAATTCTCTCCACTTAGTCCTATAACAGTAAGTCACCTGTACTAAAGAACACAAAGTCATCTCAATAGGTGGAATGTTTTGATTATGTTTTATTTTTATAGTACCATCGATTATGTATTTCTAATTTAGGAAGTCACAGTAAGATCTGTATTGACTAGGTTATAAGACAGCTGGTTAAATACATTCTAGTGTTTGAATTTTGATGTCCAATACCCAGTACTCAAAGACAGCTGATTACTGTCACATTTACTGGTTGAGAAGCCAGTATATGAGCATGATAAGCACTCTTAAGATAAACTAAATAAGCAATTAAAGCAAAGGACATCAAAATTTCAGTGGCTAAACCTTAAAACAATTGGTTTCATACAGTAAATTTATTTCTGAAGGCGCTAATGCAGAATCAAGTAGACTAAGTGCCACAGTGTTTAAAAAAGAAATCCTGCTGCTAACTGGATTATGTGCAGTTTTGACATGCAAATGAGAAATCCTGTCTTAGTAACTGGAGACTATCTGAAATAATTTGAATAATTGCTGAAGGTGATATAACACATTTTCCAGTTTCATGTGATTCTAAAGTATTTTTTCACTACTACACAAAAAAATAGAATTTTTCTTATAATGTGAGAATAGACTTGTACAAACAATTACTATGGTTAAAAAGTATTGTAAAACATAAAATTTTTACTAGCAATTTCAAATAATAGTTTTGATATATAGACTCAAATAAACAAACAGCAGATGCCTCGGTTGGATTTAAAAACCTTTCTGTTATAAGGTTATTAATAAGAATGAGGACAACCAGTGCCACAAAACCTAGTTTAAGATGAAAGACTAACACATCACCTTCTGAAGATAATTCTATTTCCAGATTGCCTTATTCATGCTTCCATATTTCAACAAATTCATAAGAAAAAATATATTTACAGTTAAAAAATATATGTTATCCAGTTTGTTACTTGATATGAAAGCTCCATGGACACTGACTGTGTTTGCAGAAACTCAATGAGAAGTTTTCCAATGACCTACAAAGCATTGCATCAGGGACTATGGGAGATAAAGCTCTCTGTTTGTACAAATATGAATATGCACAAATACAGATATTATGACTTCAGTAATAATCCAAACAATCAGCAAATCCAACTTAAACATTACTTTAAAAGATTAGTTTTCAATAAATTGAATCTGCTAATGGCATTACCAAAACCGTACCAGTTTTGTTGATATAATTTCTTGAAAGTTATATTCAGTGTCAATTCAAGGTTTGTGAACTATACAGGCAAAACTCAGTTTTGGTTGTGGAACAGACCAAGACAGTAAGACTAAGCTGAGGTTTCCTCTGGAGCAGGGTATGGGCTATTACATCTGGAAAAACTGAGAGAAAATTTTGGGAGAACAGCAAATTTTCAAGAGAGATGAGAGTCTCCTAAAAGCCTAGGATGAAAATTTACTTTTCTTCCCTCCTACAGACCACCAGCCCTTCTGAAAACCTCCTTTTCTTTCTTCCCCCACACTTCCCATCTGTTAGATGATATTTTTTCCTGGAAATCCCAGTCTCTGAAATCTTTTGTCATCACTGCCCATCCACAATTCTCTCTGTGCCTGCTCACACCACTGGTGCTGGCACCATGTAGGCAGCAGGCATAAGCCTGTTTGTATTTTGTACCACTCATTCTTGTCTGGCACATAGAAAGGACACAGATTTCTGCCCGTTCTCTTTCTCAGCAATGCCTTCAGTGGGCTTAAATTGAGGGGTTCAGATGCCTTGGCAGTTCATTCTGGTGGCAAAGGTGGTTGAGGTTATACCTTCCAGGGGGGTAGAGCATGAAAAGGACTCATAGGCTTTCCTGTAGACCTCCAAAAGAATCTCTACTCCAAAAAAAAGACTGTCTCCAAAAGAATCTCTGTTACTGGCCTTAGACACCAAGAACAATTTTCATCCCAATATAGGAAGATGCTGCTCATATAAGGTGCTCAGGAGCCATACCTAGAAAGACTGAGCAAATGCCCAGTTTCAAGGGAATAATCCAAGCATTCTACCAGGCAAATGTTTTCAAAAATATTACAAATATTTTCAGAGAAGAGCTGTGTGTTATATACTAGTTCAGATCTGCAGACCCTTTCAGCAACACTAGTTAACACAGTTTTCTTCAAATTTGAAGAAGGATAAATGAAAAAGTAAATCATTAATTGGTGAGCCACACTGCAGCAAGTAATGTCTCATCCCAATCACTGAGGAGCAAAAATGAAATTATCTTGTTTCCAGAAACAGTTTGAAACTGGGCCTAATTTCTTAAGTCCGATGCCAGAACCATTAGTCATAAAAAGTGACAAGAAGGTTAAACCAAAAATTAAATTTGGTAAGTTGAATTATATTTTTTCCTTAAAAAGAAGTAATTTACAAGACCACATTAACACAATTACACAATAAAAATAGGAACAAACTGAACAGGAACTGCTTAAGGAAAACAGAAGTATTCTATGTCTGAGAAACAAGGCAGACAATATCCCACCCTCCTCTTCTCACAGCTATCCCTTCTAGACAGAAATTTTTAAAAAGTGGGTAAACTGAGACCCCAGTGAATTCCTTCCCCTTCCTTGAGAAGAAAAATAATCCCGAAGATATATTTTTTTGTCCGGAAAAAGCATAAAGAAATATTACATTACATCTAATACAGAAAAGCACTACTACCAGAGTACAATGCTATCAGCCAGTGTTGAACCATCTGTCAGTGAGGAACAGCCTCCAGCCCAGTCTGAGCTACAGGGCCAGGAAATGTGGTCACTAGAGAAACCCCTGCATGGCAGAGAAAACTTATAACCTTCTTTGGGGCCACTCACCTGATACATCTACATTACAGCTGAATCAAATTTTGATTCCCAACTCTGGTCCAAAACAAAAAACATAGCCTGAGTTACAAATTAAGTCAATTTTTGGTTTGTCACAGTTCCAAGACAAAGAAATGCTCTTTGTCTTTACTCTTTTTTTTCATTAAAACATCAGACAGCTTGAATTAGTCAGATGTGATTGAAGGGACTGCTATGATTGCAGTAATTAAACCACAGCTAATTTCCAGACTTGAGAATTTCTTACTTTGGAATCTGCACTTGTGAAAGTGGCAAATATTTCAAAGGTCATTTCAGAAGCATGTTACAGTGGTGGAATGCAGTCACATTCCTTCACAGTTGTAACATATTCAGAACCTCTGGAAGCCATAAGGCTACTGGAAAAAATTCAGCATCCTTGAGGAGGATAAGTGTTCAAAATGCACCTGGCAGTGGCACCAGCCCAAAGGTGGTGTCCTGACATCAAGTCACCAAGCTGTTGTGGCTCATGTTGATGGAATGGCTGCATCCTATTTTCAGGTCAAGGCAAAACAGTTAATGGTCTCTAAATCCTTTCCTCTTTCTCTGTATACCTCTTCCCCAGCTCCCACCATGTCAGCAACATGTCAGGAAGAATTCTGGGAGTGTTGCACACCCTCTGCCTAGATTCCCAGTTGGGATCATCAGGACCCCAGGACACAGCACAGCCTATGTTCTGTCCATATGCAACCTCACACCAAAACCAACCATCTACAATAATCAGAAAAAAAACATAAATATACACACAGTATTTTGATATATAGATACACACAGTATTATGTCCTTCCTGAAAACATTTCTCAGCACAGAATCACAAAATCCCAGGATGGGTCAGTTTGGAAGGGACCAGGGTGGGTCATCTGGTCAACTTCTCCCTGCTGAAACAGGGTCATCCCAGAGCACGTGGCACAGGATGGCATCCAGTTTGTTCTGAAACATCTCTGGTGATGGAGACTCCACACCCTCTCTGTGCGGTCTGTTCCTCTGTGTGATCACTGCACAGGAAAGTTATTCCTCGTGATCTGGTGGAACTTCTCATGCATCTGTTTCTGCCCTTGTCCCATTGCTGGGCACCGCTGAGCAGAGCCTGGTCCCTGCTCTGACCCCTCCCTGCAGGCACTGACAGACA
>JAWWMS010000001.1:13977221-13994245 GCA_035048045.1 Chlorospingus semifuscus
GAAAAGAAAAGAAAAGAAAAGAAAAGAAAAGAAAAGAAAAGAAAAGAAAAGAAAAGAAAAGAAAAGAAAAGAAAGCATATTTTAATAATACAAATTTGAATGAAGAAGAAAGATACCATAAGGTGAACATATTAATATCTTGGCTATTTTAGGGATACACTTATATAGCCATGTCAAATTTCAAGGGAATTCTAATAATACACTAGAAAAAAATCCATAGTAAAGAAGAGACTTTCAAGACACTTAGGGATCAAAGGGATTATCAATGCACTGAATATGTTTTTCTCTTTCAGAAAAAAAAAGACAATGTGCTTTTTTGCCACATTTTTTAGATTTCACTACCTCCAGAACTAGAACTCTTTCTTTCTTGTTTTACATCAGAAAGAAAATATTTAATATTTTTTTCATTTTTCTTGCATGCACACACCCCCTGCCAGCAATCTTCTTCATGTTATACACATGTGGTGGTTTTAACCCAGGCACCAGCTGTGCACACAGCTGCTCTTCTACTCCCATCCTCAGCAAGATGAGTGGGGAAAACAGGAAGTGTAAATGCAAGAAAACTCATGGGTCAAGACAAAGGCAGTTTGATATGTTAAAAGAAGAGGGGTGGAATAAAAAACCAAAACCAAACAGCAAAAGGCAAAAAACAAGCAAAGCAAATCAAATTGCTCACAACTCCCCACGGGCAAATTTCTTCTTGGACAGTGTTTGATCAGCCAACCACCTTCAAACCCCATCCTCCCACACTCTCTGTTCTCTACCATGGCTTTTATTGTAAATCACAAGGTCTTATGGTACCAAACACATTACATTTACTGCAGATTTAACTCCATCCCAGTCAGGCTCAGCAAAGGGCAAACACCCCTGGCCAATTACACCTGCCCTGTCTCCTGTAGATGTCATATCATTTTATATGAAACAGTTAATGATTTTCAAGATGCTTCTAGAATGACAAGCAAGAAGAGTATGTTCAAGAATTAGTCCTAGCAGATTTATTTATATATATATATAGGCAGTAATAATGTACTTGACATTATGGTTTCTAGGCAACAAAGATGAAAATGAAAAGGCGCATTGAAACCATCTACAAAACATCTACAAAAGTTATCTTTTTTCATTTTGTTATCCACTACTGGTTAATTATTTTACTCCTACTCTTAAAATTTCACTGGTCAAGTAGAAAATATACCATCTATATGTAAGTAATGAAGTAAAATAATGCAAATTAGTTTCCATAATGTTGGTAAAAGCTAAATGCTGTCTTCAGCAACCACACTATCTTGTGGATTGCAGGGAGACAGATACCAAAATAAAATTACCAAGTCTTCAGAGTGCACCAACAGCAGCTCCTCCTGAATGCAAAGCACCTCTCAGGGTGTGCAGCACGTTGGCAGAGAGAGAGTTTCCAAAGTTCTTCCTCAAAATAGATCGATTCCTCCAATTCAATACATGGATTCATTTTACATATATCTACTAATGTGAATGAGCCTTTAATGAGGGTCTAACCTATTCCCCCCAATAAATTCTGGACTTAATAAATAACTGTGAAATTCTAGAGCATTTCCCTTGCAGGTTTTCAGATTAGACGCTCTAGTAACTCTTTGTACTTTAACGAGGATTCCAAGTATGAGCTATGCCATTCCAATTGTTTGCTGAACTCAGCCCCCTCCACACTGTTTCAGCAAAACACGTACCATAAAACCAGCTTCAACTGTGTCTGCTGACCAGCCCATCATTTCATTTGCTTTTGAACACATATACAGAGGAAAAGCTTTGTAGAGATACTCCTTAGACCACTTGCAACTAAAATATATTGAACATTGTCAGTGAAGATCACAAGCAAGAAGAAAATCCAATTAATTCTCTGTTATGGTAGAAGCTTATTAAGTTTCAGAAAAGAACTTTCTATTTCTGATTGACCCTGAAATGCTTTTGAGCGAACTAACTGCAACATATTGCAACAGCATAAGCAATTTTTCTCAAAAAAAAGTTAAAGTCATACCAAAATCTGTCATTAATTGCACTGATTAGAAGGCGAAATTATTGTCTAAAAAGTTAAAATATTTCCTGTACTCATTGCAGTGAGATATGTCTGCATTATTTAGAATAAGTAGAAAAGTAAAAAATCATGAGAATTATTTTTGGCCCAAATACTGCATTGTATTACTTATAATTGGCTTTACAATGTTTTTTTAATTGTGCTTTAGCTAATAATAAATATTTTTAATTAGCCCATATGTCTTAGTGGATTGTTTACTCATATGAAAACCTATTTTTTGCACCCAATTGAGAAGTGGGTTTGTATGACTATTAGCACTTACTTCAATTTGAAGGGATCTGAAGTTTTTATTTTCCTTATATTGTATGACTGCTTTGAAGACTCACAGTATTAGTTCTGTTCACTGGTTTGATGATCTAAGCTTCACTTCTCTGTAAATCATCCATAAACACTGAAGATGTTCAATGATTCTGTCCTCCAAAATGTGAAAACAACATTTTAAATGGCTGAATACAGTCCTTCTGTCAATACATCTGTCTCCCATCAGCCTTTTTGTCTTGCCACAAGGCCCAGATTCCCCCCAGAACAAAGAATAAAGCATGTCTGCTGAATGAATTAGCAGAATTTAGCTCCATGGCTGTCACACATGTGTTTCCTCAGCATTCATATTGATATCAGTAAGAATGCAGAACACATTTGACTTGATTTGTTGTTTGTTTGTCGACGTGGCAGCTGTTTTGCCTTGTTGCAAAATTTCAGGCTCCCTTTTCTAAAACTGGTTTACTTTCAAAGCTAGGATTGCAGATAACAATTGTCCTCTCTGTGTTCTATTAAGCTGATGGGTAACAAAACATCTGTTGTGATTCCTTGGGAGGAGTGACCTGGAGCAGGAAAGTATTAGCTCTCTCTGTTGCTGAAGGATATTCCTGTGCCGTTGTTCTAAAATAATGCACTCTTGCTGTTTTCCCTGCTGTGAGAGCACTTCAAGCACAAATTCCTTACTCACACTCTAGATGATCATGATGTGTAGCCACTCAGCCATAGGTTGGCTAGAACATCTTTAATCAAGAATACAGAGTTTTAACTTGAAGATACATACACATTATGACAGCTGTCTCAGGACCTCAACCAGTGAACATTTCATATTCCCTTAATCAACAAATCTTGGCCAAAAAATAAAGTTGGGATTGGGGAATTTTGGCAGGGTGGTGTCAGGGGTGCTTCACCTTTTAGATTGTGGATTTATTTGTCAAAAAATATTTTTTCAGAAAATTCTAAGGTCCAAAAAAAGTGGAGGTCATTCCAGTCATACCAAGGTGTGTTCTTGCTGTGTAATATCTTGGACTCTCATTAATCTAGATGAGACACCCCTATAAACATGAAAGAAATAAATCTTTTAGCCTGGCCCATGCTCCCTGCCTGCCATTGTCCTGAAGGAAAGAGTGTGAGTACACATGAAGTCTGATCCTGACATGCAAGGCAGAAACAGCCAGTGTGCAGATCCATTCTGAGAACAGCAAAGTGCTCCTGGGTTCTTCAATTTGTGCACACCCACGGTGTGCCAAATAGAGTTTCTTTACATGAGGGCACACTGTCAGCAGGGGTATAGCTGTATTTCACTCTACTGTCTTTAAAAGCATTGCTTATTTTCACATTAAAAATAAAAAAATAAAAAAAAAAAAAGAAGAAAGCATATCTAGCTTTAGTTCATATCTATGTGTGGTGTTCTGCTCTTTGGATAAACACTTTTCATCACACAGTGACACTCAGTTTTCCTTTACCAAAGGTTCTGTACCCCAACCACACTTTCCTGTTTCTGGAAAGGTCTTTTCAGACATAGCAGAGTCCTGGTTTATTTTTACCAGTTTAGGGATACTGGAAACCTTTTTGGGGCTGAATATGTAATGGAAATGCTTGTTCTTGCTCAAGGTCACACTGGTAGTCACAGGTAAATAAGTATTTTGAAACAACAATTTTCTATCATTGTACAGTCCAGTGGAATAACTCATAAGGGAAGATCAGTGCCATAGACACATTGCTCCTTCTCCATTATGCCAAGAAGGGTAAAGCAAGATCTTTCTTTGCACACTGGATTCTAATTCATATTGGAATCCTGTTCTTATTCTGCACATCTTTAATCCTTTTCACGGTGACCTCAGCTGAGAGAGTTTCCCAGACTGGATACTAAGTACAGGAAGGAATCTTGGTTAGGTAGGTGAAGAGTCGTAGGTGAAGAGTCATATCTCTTCTTCATATCCCTCTTCATCTCTTCTTCATATCTTTCTTGCAAGGCAAAGGTAGATCTAACATCTGAGCCCAATTCCACACCAAAAACAGAAATTAATTTTCTTTCAACTAGATCTTTAATCTCTCCTCTTTTGCAAACTCTAAACTGTGAATCAGCTGTCCTTGTCTTTCAAAGATCAGACTGAGTCCTCCTCAGATATTTATTTCCCTTGGTGTTATAAGTTTCTCCAGGATATATCTAGTTACATTGCCTTTCAGTAGGTCCAAGGAGCTGAAACCCCAGAAAAATGTAAAATATCATATACATGAATTGTGACTACTCAAGCTAATTTTATCTGTGAACTCACTGGATCGTTCCTTGCTTTCCTCTGCAGTTCAGTGCTGCTGAGATCCTAAATATCAAGGAAGCTAAGAAAAGCCTGAAATCACCCAGACAGAGGGCAAAGACATCTGCAGTGCCCAGGGACTGTGCAAAGGGATGGCTGTTAGGAGCATTCGAAGCATGCCTGAATGCAAATTGCCATCTAAGCCACATGAAGAAGGAATCAGTTGCTGTAAAGTACATATTTATTTCAGCTCTGTGACCTTGTGGACTTTTGTGCATCAGAAGGGGATCAACAGAAGTCACTTATGATCCTTTAGTGTTTGGAGACTTGCTATTTTTCTGCCTATGTGAAGCTCTTTCTGCCTCATGAATAGTGCTTTCATTCTCAAGCACAGTTTCAGTTTGTCATCATCCTTCACTGTTCTGTGGAAGGGTCTAGAGACAGTACAGATTTCCTCCTAAATTTGTAAAGTATGAAAGTGTATGCTGGGCATAGCAGTCTTTCTTCAACTTTTTTCATCCAGACTCCTGCAATATTTGCACCTCAGCCACAAAAGAGCAGAAAATGCAGAAGAAAATAGTTATGCTGTACCTCAGGATGTGCTGACTCTTCATGTGCAGAGACAGCTGGTCTCTCTGAACAAAACTAAATCAGAATCTTGCCCCAAACATATATTAATTATTTTCCATTAGCACCATAGATACAAATAATTTTAAGCTTAAGTAAAATACTTTCAATGTGTGAGTAACAATTTCATTTCTTACACACAGCTGTGTTACCACCATCCCTCTACAAATGAAGCCAGAAAGGCTTGGAAGGGTGGCGCAAATATGCAAGGTGTGAGAGATTGCAGAAAATATTTGGAGGCTCAAAACAACTAAAGCAGGGGGCAGGAAGGGAGGTAATTTCTGAGAAGGTGGGATGGCCACTGCTCTAGCCTCCAACCCTTGAAGCCTCTAGTCCAGCCCAGAATGGGTCAAGCCACCATCACACCCAAAGCCCCACCTGGGTGGAAGAGCCTCAGGAGACCAGAACAGATAAAAGCAGTCACACAAGCACGCACAGGGTCACAGCCCAACGTTTTTGATTGTATAGTAGTTGGGATTGCACTAAAATTCAAGTGGTGAATATTAATCTTTCTCTGTATTTTTATTTCTCTCTCTCTTTCCCTCTCTCTCTCCTCCTAAATTCTTCTTCTTGAAATCTGGGTATCTTATAATTGGATTACTTAGGCTTTCCTCAGTCAATGCTTTGTGAAATGCCTTATTTTAACTGATTGTTGCTTTAAAATTTTGTCAACTATCTTTTTATGCCTTAACGCTCTAACATTTGCAAGTAAAGGTGTGTTGTAGAACCTCCTGAGAAGGCTTCTCCTTTGTGCCTCCTCAGAGAATTGAAGTAAGTTAAGACCCTTTTGAGAAGCTCACCAAGACAGCTCAGGGTTTTGCCTGAGCCAGCCTGCATGGCAGCAGCTTTGTTGGAAATGCAAAATGAGCTGGATTGGTGTGAGCATCTCTGGAGAATGAGGCTGTGAAGACTGTAGAGAACCAGGCCAGCACTAATGAACCCAGGTTTTGCAGGACTGTGCTAACATGGTTAAAGTACTTCAGGACTGGAGCTGCTGCCTACTTCCAACACTAAGAACACTCCTTGTGGCACTCAGACATTTCAGCAGCACATGGCAAGAAATAGAGAAGCCCATAGGTTCTCCTAGGAGCATGTCTGTTTCTGTGCAGCCTTCCACTGAGTTGCTCCTTTGCTTCATGAAAGAAAATATGACTGCAACATGGTAACTAGGCACCCAATTTATTTCAGGAAATTCTCTGACACTGGTACATTGTGAAATCCCAACTCATCACAGCAC
Organism: Chlorospingus semifuscus; assembly: GCA_035048045.1. Taxonomy (NCBI): domain Eukaryota; kingdom Metazoa; phylum Chordata; class Aves; order Passeriformes; family Passerellidae; genus Chlorospingus; species Chlorospingus semifuscus. The sequence continues at coordinate 13,983,661 of JAWWMS010000001.1, forward strand.
AGAGGATTTTTGCTTTGAGTAATTAGGCCTGTCTATCATGCTGTTTTCTTTTATTTTTTACATAGAAACATGTATTTAAAAAGGATGGTCTCTTACTTATCTGTTCATGCACTTGCTGTGTGGGTCTGCAAATGGAAAAGATTGCCCTTTCACAGATATTGCAATACCACAGTGACTGAACTTCACTTCACATACATCAGTCAACTTTTTTATTGTAGTGCATCACATAAAAAAATCAGAAGCAGAAAAAGCTAACCTCTGTTAACTGATCAAATAATGTCCAGCTCCATGTCACCTAATCTTTTTGCAAGTCTTTGGTCAGCAAGAGGTATCATGTCATGGAAAATATTAGTCTATTCAGGAAACCCAGCTACTGCTGATCATGAGCTTTTCATGCTCTATAGTACATTTCTTTTAGAAGCATTTTAGTGCTGTGAAATCTCTTTCAAAATTAAACTTGGGAAGACTGCTATTAGCCCTCAATCCCTCCAGAAGAGGGAAATCTGCACTATCTGTATTTCAAAGCTTCAAAGCAACACTTTTTTCTTCATTATTTTTATGTTTCATAATCACCTTAAAAAACGTTTGGGGATTTTCATTTTTCAGTTTAAAATATTTTTTTCTTAAAAAGTAGGAAAGTTTTATTTTTCAATTAATATAGGAAACCATTTTCCAACAAGAGAAAATATTTATTTCAATTCTATAATCATTTAAGTTGGAAAAGACCCTTAAGATCATCTCATCCAACCATAAACACAAGATTGTCACACCCACCAAATGTTTCTTGAGATCACAAGAACTGAGAGCCTAATTAAAATTGTAAAGCCCTTTCAGAGCTGTAAACATTCCAACCCAGAAAATGTTGTTTATTAAAATTTAATTTGATAATGGAATAGATTAAAAAATTTAAACTAAAAACTTCTGCAAGGTTTTTAGTTCAAATGTCCCTAAAGCTGAAATCAGAGCTTCTAAAGAGGTTTTGCCCTCATGGGCTCACACAGCAGCATAAATGTCTTTCTATGAGATTTAAAGTCCAAGCTACTGGACAGATGTAAAGTAAAAACGTTTTTCCTCATATTGTTTACACAAAATTAATCAACTTTCAGTGGGCAAGCCACCAAAGGTGGAGACAAATATAGAAAGTGGTGTGGAAACAGAAAAAGCTTCAGGAAAATATTTTCAAATTCTCCCCTGAGTTTGAATAGGTGAACTAAATGATATCTAAATTGCTTTACCTGTGCTTGAAGCCATTTATGCATAAAATATAGACATATATATTATGAGTTTCTTTTAGGGTATGTTAATGTAGCCATTTCTGAAATTACATTGACATTAATAACATTGACATTGACATTGATTATTGACATTAATCATCAAGTAAAAGTGCTACAAAATGTTTCAATGGAAATACTTTCTTAAAGCATTTTTCCCCATTTGTTTTCTATTTCTTAAATGGGTCACTTGCCCTCAGTCAACCAGCATAAGTATAGAAATGTAAGTCACAGCATCAGTGGTCTACAGAATACTGCATCACCAGCCATAAATAAAACCATACAGAGGTTTAGAGATACACAAAAGAGAAATCAGATATGTGTTTTTAAAAGAAAATCAGTTGTATTATTTTCTATATTATCTTATTTGATGACATTTCTCATTTCCCACAAAAACATCAGGGTAAGCATTTTACAAGGCTTTTAGGTAAAAAGTTGAACCTCTCTGCATTGTAATATCACATCATCACATTGTCCAATACAAAAATTAGTAATAAATATTGATAAGTATTGACATAATGGATAGGTCACATAATAAGAGACCAGGTCATCTATTTGCATACCATTTTTTGATTTTTCACTTCAATAAAGGAAATTATTATAATCGGCCTCTGGAAAAAGATTTTGAAACAGCTGCTGTTGAAACTGGCAGATGAAAAAATAATTCATTCTGTTAAGGCGTGAGAGAGACTCAGGAGGTGACAAAGAAATTTGTGAGACCTTCATTCAAAGGTTTAACTCAAGAGAGAAGCAAGGGGGAAAAAAGGGTGGGGGAAAAAAATGAGAGAGTAGCTTGAACACTGAGTGTACGGATTACTGAGCCTAAAAGGATTCTGCATTTCAAAGGAAGTCAAAGTCATTGGAAAAAGCCCTTGTGTAAGTGTCTTGATGACCATGAATTCTTCTACAGGTTAAGGGGTAACAAAAAATTGTTTTGTGCAATACAAAGATTTAGATGTTAAGAATGTTGCATGATTAAAAAATAAAATTTAAAAAATAGAAAAACAAAACCAAACAAACAACAACAACAAAAAACCCTCAAACAATCCCCACCAACAGAAAATACAACCCACAAAACCAATCAAATTGAAAAAAATACACACACACACCTCCCCTCTGCCCCACAATAAACCCCAAAAAAATCCCACACCCAAAAGCCAATGCTCTTTCCAATGGCTGTAAGCCCTGCTAAAATTTGGAACACAAACTTAACTGCAAAGGCAATTTCTTTGCCAAGTAGATACTTTCAGTGTAAATTCTACTGTTTTTGTATCAGATAGAAGTACTGGCTGAAGACTGGAAGCCCAGTCTGGTATCCCATCTTCTCAGGCTGATTTGAGGACAGAGTTCTAAGTCACAAGCATAATGTACCAAAGACGAGTCCTTGAAAAGGATCAAAGCAACCTGAACTTGAAAAGGAAGTGCAGTGTTGTTGCACCATAATTAGGAGAGTACAAAATCACCTTAAAAGCAGTGAGGCTGGATATCCACTGAAGAAGGTATGGCAGTATCATATGAAAAAAGACAGTGCAAACATGAAGTAAAGGCTCAGCAGGAAAGAAAAAATGGATTCAGAGATTCTGGTAGAAGTTCTTGATAAAATGTAGCAAAAAAATTGTTTTGACAGGACAAAAATGTGAGAGAATCTTTTCATTTGACCTTGTGATTGCAAGGACTTAAAGAATGCATTTACATGTCTCAAAACACTGTCCCCATAAGATACTCTAGTTAAAATGTTCAAAGAATTTCTATCATGCAAACTTCAAGTATACGTATCTAGACCCAAAAAAATGATGGAAATTTGTTGCTTCAAAGGCAGGAATCCATAGGAAGTGTACAGATATGTATGCCCTACTGGATCACGTCAATAGTTCATCTGATCTAGTCCCCTGTCTCCAGTGTTGCAATTACTAGATTACTCAATGGAATCACCAGAAAATTAAACCAGAGAGAGATAAATCTTCTACCTACACTAAAAAGCATTACTGTAACCTTGACAAGTAGCAAGGTTGGCATAATGAGTGAAATACTTGCAGATCCTCCAAAAATCTTCGTTTGGGTGTCCTTTTTTTCTTGCATTGCTAATTCCGAATATCCTTGCTAGGTGAATATTTTCTCCTCACTGGAAAAGTACAGTGTACCTTTTCTTTAAATTACAAGTCACTGGTATAAAGTGTGAGAAACATGCAGTAGTTTGAGCTCTTTCTCCCATACGGTAGCAGAATGATGAAATAGTGGTCTACACATGTTCTTCTTTCTCAGAAATGCATGTACCTATTCCCCTATTTACTCTGCAGCCAGCATCAGACTAAAGAGTTAAACACATCATTAGCACTCATCCTAGACAAAGGGAAATGAATCTTCTAAATCAGGACAGAAACAAATTTAGCACAGGTCAGTGTGGACAGCACATACAAGCAAATACATCCATCTTCTACTCCAGGTGTCAGCACCACAACATTTGACCTGATGACACAATTATTACTTCAAGCTTTGCCTCTGATGTTCCAGTTAAAGAAATCTTTACTTTGTTTCATTGTGTTATTTGAAGTTAACCTAAATATTCTAATGTCTTTATAAAAGAAAATAGATGCCATCAAGATCATTGTGCATGTAATTATTCCAACTGTCCTAAGGAAAGAGCCTAATATATATATGAATCATTATTTCAGCCAAAGATTACTCCTTTGGACAGAGTGTTAGAAGAACAAGGGAGCATTCTTGAAGATAAGCATTTTATTTGTTATTTGTGTCAGGGAGTTGTAGTGCTGGTTTCTGCAAAATCATGTTAAAGCGTTTCTTACTTCCAGCTAATCCCCTAGAAATAATCCACTAAATTTATGGAAAGGCAGCAAACCAGTCTGTTCATGATCTGTCTGCTTCAGCCCAGATCATTATTTGGTGCAACAAACACATTGTGCTCCCACTTAAAGAAAGTTTTATACAACCTCATTGCAAAGTGCTTAAACTCAGCAAGGAGATCACATGGTGCCATACTCCTGTTACATTTTATGATTCCTTTTCATGGTTTACCAATAAAGAAAGAAAGTTTTAGCTAGAGATGGTTACCTGTATAATATTAGCAGGAAGAAAAGCTAGCTCAAAACTTCCAAAATCATTTGAACGCATAAAAAAAACTTTGATGCGATGGGTGAGGAGGGGAGAACAGTTTTTCCTATGACAATAGAAAGAATAATGCATTACTCTTAAACTGAGATATCATCTTATATTGTCTTTATGCGTCAAAATAATTCTCCAGTGCTGTCACCTGGACATCAGTCAATAAAATTTCTTTTGACTTTGCTTCACAGGACTGTTTTCAGCTAATGAGCTCTAAATTATTAGCTGAATGCCTACTCTCTCATTTTTAAGCACTGCCCAATAATTTATTATGAATAGCAGTATATGGTCCTCAGTGAGAAAAGAATTAGAGAAAACGAAAAGCATAATACATTAAAAACACAATATTATAAAAATAATGTATGCCCATAAAACCCCTGGGATATACAGATACTCTGTTATGTTGCAGCTCTTGTGTTGTAAAATGAGAATCCATGACAGGTACTGCATTAAAACTGCTGTAAACCAAGTTTTAAGTACTAAAAGAAATAGTCTACTGGCTTTTCAGTATAACTCTTCATTTAAAAATTCTATAGCCACGACTAGGAGAAGATCCTTAGGGCTTGACTTAAACTATGACTTCTTAATGTAAAGAACTTGAGGCATTCTAGAACTTTTAATTCTTCATTAATTTCCAGTACGTGCCTGCTTTGGAATCCTCTTGGTGATTTACAAAATGTATACAGTATTTAAAGGCAATACTGTCTCTTGTCTTCCAAGGACACTGGGGAGTAAAGAAATACAGAAGTCTTTTAATTCCTTGCTGGTTTGGTTATCTGCAAGGCATAATATAGGACATAAGATATGTAGAGAAATCTCTTTGTAGTTACTACTCTTTTTCCCTTTGCACTGGAGGTGAAATAAAGAAATGACACTGAGAAATATCCAAAATATTACTGTGCTTGCACTGTGTCAGATACCAGAAATGAGTAAACATGCAGGGACAAATCATTTGCTACTAGAAGTAATGCTCTCCCTGGAGTAAATAGACACTAAGTAAATGTACTGAGACTTCCATTGCTGTTTTTCACTGATTTTCTTCCAAGGCAGTACAGCAATATGCTACCCCTGGTTAATGAGGTATTCTGAAATACCTCTCTCACTATGTCTAAATGTGCATGTCTCAACAGCCAAAGGAAATTTCCTGAGTTTGGGTGGGGTAACCTGAAGGGAGAAAAACAACCAAACAAGTACATAAATGTTGTTATAAACATTAGAAGGTAGAATTTTCACTCAACTCATCTAAACGCCATAGAAGAACACAAGATTCTACAGTAAAAAATATATTTATTTACTGTGGTTTTTTCTGTCTTGAATACCACAACCATGGTGTAAGCCTTACCAAATGCAGTCCTCACCTCTGCATGAGGAAATTTTCACTTTTTTCCTTAAATTAGGAAATAATATGATGGTATACTATTTTAATTTTAAGTAGCTCCAAATATTTTTTTTCTCTTAATACTAGGTTCAAGATGCTGCAATGAATTTTGTGTTAAATATCTATTCATTGCAAGGCAGATTTAACCACCCTGTATATATATTTCTCTCTCAAGTATCACTGCAAATAGCAGAGCTTTGATCTGTTATATTGGACAAAGGAACACTGATTTTTCTGTAACTTTGAGGTTTTGTTGGACATTGTTGGACTTCACTATGCTCCTGTCTAAGCAGTTTAGGCAAAGTGTGAATACCTGTGAGAGTACTGCTTTCAGGTGCATGGATTTGGCCTGAAGCCATTAATTTCCTCCCTGTCCTCCCTCAAGAAACATAATGACCAAAAAATATATTGGGCATGAAGTGAACTGTAATTTTTCAAAATGCTTGAGTGGGAGTCAACAGCTAAAGAGAGCCTTTGAGTTTATACGTACCAGATGTAATCAAATCCAATTTGTTCTACTTTATATTTTATGTGGACCTACCCCTGAATGACTAACCAGTCTGAATTACCAAGAGATTTCCCACTTGTATTCCTAGCACAAGACAAAATCCTTATCACATTGAAGAGAACAGGGGCAGTTTCAAAGGACTGTGATTTCATTTCACACTATCTGTTGGCACTATGCCCACAGCAAAATCATTGTTGAAGATACACAAAAACCATCAGTCTCGATCCGTATACACTAGTAAAAAGACAAAGGATAAATTCAGGAAGTATTGTAGAACAATTTGTTAGCAACATGGATAAAAATTTAGCAGGGTCATTCTTTTAAAGAATCTTGCTGAGTTTTTCAATGCAGATCAATACCATAATGCATCATAATGGCTTTGCATAAAATTGTTACAGCGCTACTGAAACTTCTCTCCTGTTCATCACCTACAGACTGCCCACACTAATGTCTGCCTGAATTACTTGTCATCCCCTGTGCTAGTGCTAGAAACCATTTTCTGGAGAGAGTATGGCCATTTTTCTTTGTCATGCCTGCCACTACCAGGCTAGACTGAAAAATGACACACTTCATCTTGCAAGTGACACACAATACTGTGTGTGCTAGAGTGGTGCCCAGGTGTCCTAATGGGATCAGATGTGAATTCTGTTCAGCATCATATAGTCACAGAGATTCTGTGAAAAGCCATAAGCAGCTTACTAACTGTATAAACAAGAAGGAAAGAGGACAAAATTAGGGTCTATTTATTAGGAAATAGATGTACAGGAAGATGGAGAGACTGCACCATGGCCATAAAGTATCTAAACTGCGTTGAAAAGGCTGTAAATCAGCTCTGGGTGGGGGCCCGAGGGGTCACGCACACCATCACTGCTGCTCCCTTTGGTGACAAGGAGGAGGAGGTTGGCAGCTTTGTTGTGTAGCAGAGCTGGGGTGTCCATCCTCACCAGCATGCCAAGGAAGACACCTTTGGGTTCTTTGTTTAAGGTCCTCACCCTGCTCCAGTTCTTGTCGGGTTATGGTGACAACCTGGAATTACGCCAATGGAATAGAAGGACAGCTCTCAAGCAGGACAGGTCACTTAGTCTCTTGAACTGCAGGTTGGCTCGTCTTTTCTAGGGTGTTGTTCCTTTGAACGGTAGTGGGGGTCTCTAAATTTACACATACACCTGTGACCTTACCTTCTTCTTTATAGCTAGGGCCATTTTGGGAAGCAGCAGAGGTAATACTCGATGGATTAAAAAAAGGGTGCAGGTAAGGGACTGTTGGGTAGGGTTATTAACAATATTGGTAATTAACAGAATTTACACATTCAACTTGGTGATTAACATTTAACAACCAACAAACATGGTAACTATTGATTAACAGAGTTAACCTATAAGCTTGTCCTTAACACACGGTAGAAGAAATGCAGCAAGAGATGGAACCCCACAGCGGTGGCAGATTCTGCCCACAGCAACTGCAGCCTCTCTCCCCTCTGAATGCCAAGCGCACAAGAGGGCTGGGGGCTGCACCCAGCCCCTTTTCCCCAGCCCAATTCTCATGATCTCTCTGCCCTCCCCAGGAGAATGTCCCTCGGCTATGATGGTAAAGCCAGCTGCATTCCTCCCCCTTCTCTGTGGTTACTTCTTTTGTCTATCTCATTTACCAGTCGTTATTCCTTCTAATCAACAAAATGGGAGAAAATTCCATGAGAGAAAGAAACAAAATAAAAAATCATAAACCCCAAAACTTACATTTTAGAACTTTTTCAGGTTTTTTGCTTGAGTGAGGATAATAGGTATTGCAAAATTCACTAGAGATACCTAACAAATATTTTACAGAGAAATGGAGTCTATGAACCTTTAATGAGGCAAAAAGGCACAAAGAACATCTCAAATTAACAATTTCAAACTTTTACTGAGTTTCTTAGGAGTGAACAGGGAATTCTTAGCAGTAGATATGTTAACACTGTTCTGGGTTCTTATTTCAAATACCACAGGTTCAACAGACTGAGAGTTCATCATAGTAGTTTAAATATTGAACAGGAGCTGTTTCCAGAAATTACCTTCTTCTCACTGTAATACAAAATAATTTTTGTAGGTACACTATTTCATAGCTTATGAAAACACATTTGAAATAAAGTTCATTCTTTGAGTCAGCTTTGTGGCAGTCCAAGTAGACCTTAGCCAGGAAGCAAAGCAAAACAAGAGAAAGCTACAAAAGAAAGGAACTTTTAATATTTTTCATTATTGTAAGCACGTTGCTTTTTCCATCCAAGTTCAGTGGGAAAAAGAGAAAGCTACAAAAGAAAGGGACTTTTAATCTTTTCCATCATTGGAAGCACACTGCTTTTGCCAGCCAAATTCAGTAGGAAAGTACATCTCTTTTAGCACATTACTTGCTGATACTTATTTGGTTGGCTGGTTTTTCCTTTTTCTTCTTGATGAAGTCTCCTCCCAGTGTTCTTTTCTCAAGCCTGAAAAATCCCAGCTCCCTCAGCCTTCACTCATAAGAGAGATGCTCCAGACCCTTCATCATGTCTGTAAACCTCCACTGGATCTGCTCCAGGAGTCCCCATGTCTCTCTTGTGCTGAGGAGCCCAAAACTGGACACAGCACTCCAGATGTGCCTCACCAGGGCTGAGCAGAGGGGCAGGTTCATCTCCCTTGACCTGCTGGCAATACCCTTCAGAGTCTTTCTAGAAAAGCCAGAAAAGTTCCCCCCATTTCTGGACTAAAAGCAGACCTTAATTATTATATTTCCCTAAGACCACCATGTAGGAAATATAGAGAACAGGTCATAAGTGTAGATGTTGCTTTACTCTCCATCGTTTCTTGCTGTTTAGTAAGTTCCAAAATTGCACAGAGACACTTTTGAAGGTCCTCAATGAAGAAGCAGTGTAAATATAGCACAATGTATCCAGAAGATCTACGTCTGCAGTGCAAATACTTCACAGGCAGTCTGAGAGTAGAGAAAAATGTGGAAACTTGAGATTATATCAACAGTTACAAGTTTTCTAACATGGAGATCTATCTTTTAATAGAAAAAATATTCTCATTGAATGCATGAATACATGCATTTGTTTCTTTTGATCCAAATGCCCAAGGATAATTCATGAGGCCCTTTAAATACAGTAAGAATCTTTGATTTGCAGACTCTTATGAGAGATAAGGGGCCAAATGCTTCATCCATTCTTCCTGCCCACAGCTTCAAATATAACAATTACTAGCTATCTCAGCAAGAAGAAATTGCAGGAGTGTTTATTTTCATCAAATGACCTAGCAGAGCAATAAACAAGTTTATCAAAGGGTTTTAAGACTCAAGAATGTGCTGCTTACTCCAAGTAAATAGATATGCATAAATGTGCAGAGTTTCATTCTGATTTCCCTGTGGTATTTTATGTATAAAGAGTGAATCCATCTCAAATATCAAATCCTAAATAGTTCTTAACAGTTATATACACAATTCTTCATTGAATTTAGTAAAGAAACTAGAAGCAGAGTGCTGGGTTCAAGCTATTATAAATTTCAAATATGTAGTATATAAAAGTTGAATACAGGATTACTTGTAAATATATAAGTACACATAAATGTGACTACTTGAATTTTAAAGGTCTTGTGTAGAGCCATCTGGTCATAGGTGCACTAACAAACAGTTTTAGCTGATTCTGCTCCTTTTGCTTGTATGTTTTCCATTGCCAAAACAAGAGAGAATAAAAGCAAGATTCTCACATAAGTTCCATAGTGTTGGATTAAAAATAGAGTGGAAAATATAAACTTATGTTCAAAGTCAATTCGGTTCTGTCAAGAGCTCAATGCAAAGAAACAATCTGGCTAAGTCTGTTTCATTTCAATGACCTAAAATCTCAGCTCTTCCTAAATATGTTTAGACTCTGCTATAGTTTTGACTAACAACAAAAAAAAAGGAATGAATCCTTATAAATTTCAAAATGTTTACGAGATTGCAGTAGGTTACCTCTGAGACTGACCAAGATTAAAAGCAGATATCATTTAGATATGGGAATAGTGTGACCTTTTAAAAAGTTTATGTCTAGCCAACACTAAAAAGCTGCGATCTGATCAATCCTCCTGTTAAGAAACTTAATTTTAACTTGACTCTGGCTAAAACTGAGTGTTCAGGACCACTGAATTAAGGAGCTTTACCTGAATTGGCCAGGAAGTTTTACGTCAAATAATCTCTCTTTTAAAAATGATGTTATTAAAATGTGATGGTGTTCACAGGGGTTTTCAGGTGAGAGAAGAGAAGAGAAGAGAAGAGAAGAGAAGAGAAGAGAAGAGAAGAGAAGAGAAGAGAAGAGAAGAGAAGAGA
>JAWWMS010000001.1:13994345-14042422 GCA_035048045.1 Chlorospingus semifuscus
GATCAGCCCTGCAGGGACACTCAGTGGCCATGGACAGCAGAGATCTCCTGGAGGGAGGATTGGCTGTGGGAGAGATAAAGAAAACTGCCCCATGAACAGCAGAGAACTGCCCCAGCTCTGACAGATAGTGACAGAATACACACCCCAATTTCCAACCTAAGACCCAGAAGTGAAACTGGAATTGTTAATTTAGGTATCTATTCAAATAATTTACTTCTTGCTTTCTCTTTCTATTGCCTTTATTATGGTGAGGCAGCTGCTCGTGGCAGGTGTGGATCACACCTGCCATGAGTCCAAGGCCCTGGAATTGCTCCCTCTGTGATGTTTCTTCCTGGCAGAGCATCAGGATGAAGCTTTTGGTTCAAACCCAGGGGCTGCAGTCTTTGTAGTGAGGTTCAACTTGAGAAACCCTTCACTGGGTGCAGATGGTGGGGAACTGGCCTTGGGGAGAGCTGGTGAGTCACTGCTGTTCATCAAGAGTTTGGGTAAAACTCTTCAACCAGAGAGTCTGGAGAATTCCATCCCCAGTTGTGTGCCTGGAGGATGAGCACAGCTCTCAGCTCTGTGATGCCACAGCATTGATTGCCACCCTACCCCTGACCACACTCTGGAAATTGTTAAATCAGGCTAAAGCTGTATTTTCTGAAATGGGAAGAGTATGAAGAAATAAACATGCGAGTTCTGACTTCTTCCTGGGCTGATAGACATGAGATAGACTCATAATTACCCATGACTAGCTGTGTGAGACTCATGATTACCCATGAGTAACTCTGGAAGACTCATGGTTACCCATGAGTAACTGTGTGAGACTCATAGTTAGCCACGTGTGATCATCAGGAGTGTGGATCCTTGTAATCCGTGCACCCTTGTCTTTCAAGAATAGTCCTTTTTTATCTCTCTTTAACCAACTCTTTGTGCACATGCCTGGTGAAGTTTCTTTGGATTTTGGTGCAGATATTTCTCTATCCACAAGGCCTCCTTTGTTATGATCCAAACTTTCCCCCCATAAATATTTGTGCCAAGTTTAGAGAAGAAGACTAAATTTCCTGAGTTTGGTTTGACTTCTGTGGTGTTCCCACAGCACACAGCTTCCAAAACTATGACTTATCTGTAATGCCACCTGAGCCAGGAGAGAGCTTGAACTTTTACCTTTTAAACAACTTTCAAAATGATTAGAATGCATTTGTGAATTAATGTACTGTTTAAAATTTTTTACTTGCCTTTGTGAATACTTTGTGAAAGGAGGAAAGGGTACCTTGAAGAAAAAAATCCAACTTTTTGTTGCTAACATCAGAAGTAACATCTTTATTCAGTTTTGGGACTGTCATGTTGTAAAAGAAAATGTGAGGAAAGTATCTGAAAAAGTGCTTAGGACTTTTGTAGGAAGGGAAAACTGGTTTTGCTGATCAGCTCTGAAGAATTGACTACACCAAACTTGTATCATGTGACAGATCCAGCCTTCTAAATCTCATGGATTTGATGGAATTGTCGATCCAGTTTAGATGGGGGGGATGTTGTGATGTGCTGTGTAATGCCCTTGTCATTGCATAGAGAACAAATTGCACCTTGTCATTACTTTGAGTAATTCATCTGACTATTCCTAAAGGGTGGAAGAACATACCTTGGAAAGCTGAGAAACACATTGAAAAGCTGATCATTTAGAAGGAGGAGAGGAAGGGTTTTCAAGAGATTAGGATACGAGCTTGGAACTTCAGCTCAAGACAAAATTCCCTTGTTTGAAGGATGGGTCTGGGTTCATGGTACCAAATTAAAAGCTCTGTCAAGACCAGGTGTGGATGTGGGAACTGAGCCCCATCTGGATTCACTGCAGAAAATCCAGTGTGTGCCTTCAGCAGTGTCAGCTGCTGTCCTGGGAGGGCTTGGGGTGAGTAACAGAGATATTAGGAGGTGTTGAATTTGAGAATTAACCTTGATGAGTGAAATACACATTTTTTATCTCTTATGTTTAGCTTCGGTTAAAGTCATTTTTGACTCAATAACTCGGGGCTTTTTCATTAAATACATCATAAAATATAGAAGGAAGTGTAGGAATTGGATCTGAAGTCTGGCAGTTTGGCTTTTCAGTGCATTGCCATGCAAGGTTACACTGTGCTAGTGCAATTTCTCATAGATTTTCTGGTTTAGGACATTTATTTGCTCCTTACAGTTGGCTTATTACAAAACCTGATTTGTGTGTGAATGGCTTTGTGATCATGATTGCATTTATAAATATTACTTTAAAGAGGAAATGTGTTTGAGAGGGGAGGAATTGGAATGGTGGGTTTGTCTGGGGTGAGAGTCCAATTTAAGGTGCTGATTTCTGACACCCAGGGTTCTAAGCAGATTGAACCATTCTGCTGTCAAGACTGTGCTTTAGTTCTTTTTCTCTTCTCTTAATAACAGTGTTTCAATCTATTAAGTTCCTTTTCTCCTCGGACATTATGGAATGGATGTGTTTTAGGAGAGCACCATAAATTTAAAGTGTTTTGAAGAGCAGGACACTTGGAACGTGTTGCAGACTGCATCTGCCTTTCCTCTCTTTCCTTTTTTGGGTCTGATTACCTAATTAGACGATAACTTAAGGATTGAATCTATTGACTTGTTAGGCAGACTGTGATAGATGCTGGAATTACTGCTTTTGTTTTGATTCAGAACACAATCAAGTTCTGTGATCCAGGACAGAGACATAATTATATGCCTTTGGAAATGGGAAGAAAGGAGGTGATAATTCTTTAGTAGTCAGTGGTGGTATTGATACAAGGTGCTGGAGTTCCTTCCACAGGAATATTTGCCAAATCAAAGTAGAGGAGCTTTGGTAGAAATAAATCAAAAATCAAAAATGGATAAATCAAAATCGGTTTGGACTTGGTTCCAAGAACAAGTTGGAGGGAAATGTTCTCCCTAAAACTGATTAATCCTCCTGTTAACCTCTGGCTGGTGTCAGCAAACAATGGCACTGCAGCCTGAGCAGGAATAACTGCAGCAAGGAATTTCCTGAGACAAGGCAAGGCAGCAGCAGGAAACCCTCATGAATGACCTTGTTTTGCCATTTTTCCTGTAGCTGTACTACATGGCAGGGGCTAAGTGTGCAAAGCTAAGGGCTTTGTGTGCATTATCCTATTATTTTGTCATGAGGGAATTATAATTTAATTCAGCAAATAACTGCCTTTTTTTCAACAAGCAATTTCAACCAAAGCAAAATTGGCCAGTTGTGTTTACTCATTGGGAGTTCAATTTCACTGATAAGGAATATTCATGGAGCATTTCTATCCCAGTTTGAGTAATCAATTGCCTAATATTATATTTTTTGTAGAGTGACTGGAATATTACTTTTGATTGAAATTACAAATGCATTAAAATTCTTCAGAGTGCAAAAGAAGACATTTGTGATCTATGTTGAATTAGAGGAGATATGAAATTAAGATATTGATATATTGCTCTTATTTGCCATGCTTTCTCCTTCTGCATGCCAATGTCAGCCAGGAAAATATTTTTATTTCAAGTCTCTGTGATTTAAAGATTAATAAAATTATGTACTTTACTTTGGTTCTTTTTTAATATTTGCAGTCTTAGTCATTAGTCCTCACTACAACAATAAGGAATAAGCCCAGAAGCTACGCAAAAATTGAAAATGGAATCAGGCTGGTGCTTCCCTGGCTGTCCCTTTCCTGTGGAGTACTCAATGTTCAGACTCATTTGGGATGCATTATTACCAGAGAGTTCCCTATTTTGTTCCATTAAATTAGGCTGCAGGATCTGCTGCACTGCCACCCATGTAATTTCCCTCTCAGGAATGCACTTAATGTGTTCTGATGTTCTAATGCTTTCCCCACTGTGCACTTCCTAAACAGCCCAAGGAGTTACAGGCAGTCTTGTCTACACCAGAAAGGATCTCATCTTTTAGATTCAGAGTACAGAACGTTTACTTTTGATGGTTGTCTTGTGTTCTGATCTCTTTACTTTAGGCACCTTAAGATACCTTTAAAATGGGAATAACTGGTCCAGAGCTTGTGAGCCAGCTGGTCACTGCCTGCAAAATTCAAATAGCTTGGTGTAGGAAAAGCTGAGGGACTTAACCTGGTGACTCTAAGTGCTAGATAATGAAACAATTCTCAATTAGTTGTACTGATTATTAATAAAGGTCCATCTAAGATTCATAAGCCAATGAGAAATGTCTGCAGTTCTTGGTAAGGGTAGTTTCATTCCAGCCTGAAAAGCAAAATTTGTTTAAATGAAAAAGAATTACTGAGCACAATAATTCTTACACAATCATTTCTTTCACCTGCTGGTTTTCCCCTGCATGTTTCCAGTATGTTGGAATATATTCCAATAAATTGGATGCCAGCCCTTCTGCACAGGGATTTGGCTTTAGGATCCCGGGAAAGGACACAGCTCTGGTCCCTCATTTCATAGAAAGATCTTTCTTTACTGAGTTGGTCACTGGACAGAAGTGGGAAGGTGAGACAGAGAAGCTCCTGGGTGTCCAAGGTTTCATGGCAAGGATTGTGCAGGATCCTAACAAGGATTGAGCAGGGACACCATGAAATCAGCCCTGGCATGGACTTAGAAGGGTTCTGTGTTTTCCCAGGCTTCTGTTTCCCTTGAAGAGTTGAGCAAGGAGAACACAGGATCAGCCATGAGTGGATGCACTGAAGGGGCTCTGCATTTCCCCAGCTCCTGTAATTATTTTGATGATATTGGTTACCCTGAAGCATAATGAGATGGTGAAAAATTAACAGATTCTTACAAAGTTTCCACTCTTTTTACTCTCTACGAATACTTTGGTAAATTCCTGTTTTAGCTGAGTTGTACTGTGCATTCAACATGTATTATCTTCAGGGAATGTTATTTTCCACAAAATGAAGGCTAATCACAAAAAATAGAAATTGATTTAGTATGTAAAATTATGAAGTCACCACACTGAGACTGTCATAGTTCCTTGAGTTGGGCCACAACTAAATGGAAATTAAACATTCTTATCAATAATGCACTGGGGAAGTAACATCTGTTCTGAGATGCTGAGAGGTAGTTTTTTCATTCACTGAAATATTTATTTCAACTAAAAACTCTAATCTTTTCACTGTCTCCAGAGGGCAGAATCATTGACTGTTATGTTTAGAAACTGTCTGTGAATTACAAGAGTCCATATGAAATGGAAAGAATGCTGATTGAGCAATTAATCACTTTTTACTTAATTTAAAATAAATAATGACATTACAGAAAGCTGTTGCATTAGCTCAAAAAAAAAAAAAGACTGATTCTTGGAAAAGCAGCAGAACAAAATTTCTTTCTCTCACTATAGGCTAGTTTCCAGCTCTTGAAGGCACAAAACCAACAGTTTTTGGTGATGTGGCAATATTTCCTTCTAATTAGCCAGTGTTGTGTTACACATGTTACATAAAGGTGCTGTTCCTGGCCACTCATGTTCAAATCCTTCTTAGATTTCAAGGCTAGAATTGACTGCTAGACCCTGGTTTCTGGTAAAAGTTAATTCCATCTTCTTAAATTCTGTTTGAGCTAGAAAATGGATTTTTTTTTACAAAACCAACCACTGTTGATTAAAGGCTTCAGGTCATGGACAATTCCTCAAGTCTCCAGGTAAATTTCTTGCTGTAGATAATTATTCTTAGAATAAAAATATAAATCCTTGCCTGGAGTTGGAATTTGCCCAAATGCTCATCCCAGCCTGAGTGGATTGTTTTGCACCAGATGTTATTGACTCCCATGATGGGAATAAACTCATTTCCTCCTCCTGGATAAGCCAAGCATCTGGATCCATGTGCTTTGTTTTCCATCCTGCAGGTCTGTGCTCCCCATCTGAAATAATTCATCCGTGCCCTCGCTGCCTCTTTGCAAATTCAACATTTTTGCAGAAAGCTGATTCTGCTGGATGTCCCCTGTTAATATATCAATGGTTTAGGTATTGCTCTGGCCTGGGCTCCAGGTTCATTTACCAACAGCTGCCAATGCCACTAAACATTCTGTGTTTGCCCACATGGAAGTGTATTTTTGTCAGACAAGCCCAGATTTATGACTGCAATTTGATTAAAATTGTCTGAAAATTACCAATGCCTTGATTTATACATACTTGCTTTCCAATTCACTGGGAAAAAAAAATCACTGAATAATATTAATGGAAGAACAGATCCTTGTGGGATGTTAATTGCAGAGGCATCTTAATTGGAATGACTTTGCTCCTGCTCCTTTTGTTTTTTCTCCCCTATCTGCTCAGTTTTAATTCATTTTAAAGTGTCCTGTGTAGCTGTGCACACAAACCAACATGGAGGTGGTATGTTAGTACTTCAGAGTGGTTGCTCAATTTTGATTAAAAAAAACCCCGTTATGTAACTGAGGCAAAAAAATCAAAACTAAATTAATATCTCATCTGTTGACAAATGAATTTTGCCCCACCCAGTGACAACTTTTCAAGACCCTTAATCTTCCCAACTGAGAGGTCAGTTTGGATAATTGTGACTCAGACCCTGTGTGGTGCCTTGGGACTGGATGTCTGGAAGCTGCTGAGGCTGTTCCCCTGGGGCTGTGTGCAGTGTGCATTGTTTGCAGGGAAGCTTTTCACCAAAGCAAAATGAGGAAAGAACCCCCAGAAAAAGCCCAGCTCTGCTTTAAATTGTGGCTGCAATAATTTCTGGGTCTGCAGCTGCCTGGTCACTGCAGGGGAGGGTGTGATGGTGCTGGGAAGGGAGCAGGAAAAACCCCTGTTGCCCTGTTTGCTGCAGTGGGATTGATTGATTGAGGTCTGAATGCCAGGTACCAGAAATCTCCCCTTGGAGGGGTCTGGAATCACCCCTGGGGGCTCTGGGCAGGCACAGGGAGGTCAGGGACCATCAGCAGGCTGAGGGGGAGTTGGCACAGCTCTGGCTGTTTGTTGGCACCTCTGATGGAGAACAGGGCTTGCAGAGGTGGAGGGAAAAAATTTCTGCCTGGAAAATGTGCCCAGATGTCTGAATTGTCACTGCTGCCTTAGGTGCAGATATGTGGGTGTGACCTCTGACAGGGCAGGCTGGCACTGCAAACCAGCTCCAGTGTCTGCAGCAGAGAAATCTGTGTCCCAATAAATCTGTGTCCCAATATTTGGTAATTACTAAATGAACTGAGAGGACTGGAAGTGCCTGTTCTGATCCAGGCACTTTGGGAAGTCTCACAGGTTTGTTCAGCTGGAATTTTGTTGCAGGGTTCTGGCCTGAGAGGTTGGCAGCAAGATCAGAGAGCTGATCAAAGGTGTCTCAGTGTGCATCTGCACAGACAGGTCACTTCCCAAAATAACACAGGGGGCTCTGAAACCCAAACCAGGTGCTGAGACCATTATCACACTGCCTCCAATGAGGGCACAAATCAATGCTTCACCCTCACTGTCCTTTCTGCAGCTGTTTTTAGAATCCTGGTGTGAAAAATGTGTATTTTATGATTGGCTTTTTGCAACTATTGAAATGAATATTATATGTGTTATGTTAGAAAGTTATGCTGTATTAAGTTTCTTAAGTAGTGTGTTAAATCTAGTTTTGGGTTATAACATAAGGTTAAAATAGAAACTATGCTATGTAAGATACTTTTTTTCCTAAAGAAAGGACTTGCACCAAGATAGCAGCCACAGGACACCTGAATCTTTCGAGAATTTATTGCTCTTTTATCAGAAGAAATGAACTTCTTCCTGCCTTGCTCAACCATGACGACGCCATTAGGATTCAGAGGAAGAAGTTGACACTGACCAGACAGAATCCTTTGTTTGAATGGAATTTATGCATCATGTATGAGGTGTATGAATATACAACAGGCTGTTGTTTTTAAGGGTTAATCCTCTGTTAACAGGTGTCCTTTTTTGGGCTTATGTTGCCCAGAAAAAGGTACTCGGATGTCCGTAACACTTTGTTTCTATTGTCTCATATTGTCCTAATCCAAATTGTCCAAATTATTATTTGGCACCCCCTGCCCGCCCTGCCGCAGCTCTGGCCACAAACACCAAGCCTAGCCAGGGTCAGGTGGCCATATGCAAGCCCCGGGTGAGATATTAACTCTTTCAGTACTTCAATCCTCCCTTGAGTGAGAGACAGGATCAAGATACAAACATGTAAAAGAGCAACATAGAGACATCAAAGTCACTAAAGAAGAAGTAAGGTCCCAGATGGGACGGATGAAGAGACACCTTGATCTAAAATCCCCTTGTAAAACTATAAAGAGGACTCTGTTTCCCTATAGCACATAAAAGCATGGATGTTCAAAGATGAAAAGTTCAAACTGATATCAAGCAAAGGCCTCTGTACCAAAGTAAACAGATGTTAAAGTAGCTATGATCCTATGAGAAATTTAAACAGAAAAAAAGAGAAGAGTAGTCCTGTATCCCCGAGAAGAAAAAGACCTCTGTTCCCAGAGATGAAGATGATTTTAGAGATAGATAATAAGAACTTTTACCTTTAAACAACTAATCTTTAAAACAATACCCCATAAGTTAACATGACGCATAAACACAGCTGTGAGAAAAGCTTATAGAAAATAAGAGGGACTTCATGATTACAGATTTCCCTGGCAGCTGCTATTCATGAAAAAAAATTGAAAACCATGAGAAAACTATTTTCCTTAGAAAATAGAAAAATGCTACAGTGATGGCAGGGTGGAACATTAACAAGAAGGACTTCTCTTCCTAAGTAAACTAAAGAAAGACTATTCTAGAAGTGGTAAACTAACCGAAATTTTAGGGTTTGTTTCTTTACATTGCTAGTAAGAAAAAAAAGGGTTGTGGGGGGAAAAGAAGTATTCTGAAAGTTTGTGCTGATTCTTATTTTTCTTTCTTTTAGCTACTGTTAATAAATTTTTCTTTATGCCCTTTTAAAGTTTTGAGCTTACTTTATCTTTCTCCTAATCCTATCTCACAGCAGGAAGTGAGTGCACTAGTGATTAACCAACACTAAACCCACCACAGTGACGTAAGAATTTCCTCAGTTTCAGCACAAGCCAATTAATCAAATTTGTCTTTAATCTGAGAAGTAGAGCAGGATATGCAGTTTCTAAGTCATACATCTAATTTCAACAGAAATACCAGTTCATTTGTTCTGTTAAAAATGCTCAACTTGTATCTTGTAAGTCACATAATATAATTCCTTTCTCCTTCAACCAAACCATTGATGTGTCTATGCCATCTCAGTCTTCAGCACAAATAAAGCCAAGAGAAATCTATTAGTTGAGAAATTGAGATCATCCATTCAGTTGTTTCAGCTTGATATCTTCATTTTGAACAAAAGCTGTATTCTCTCCTCTCCTCACCTCACAGTTACAACTGAAGAACACATGTGAAAGAAATTCTCCAGTCTACTTTTCAAGGGGAAAAAAAAGGCTGTGATGGCACCCAGGGAAATATGACTGATATAAGCAAAACCAAAGGGAAAAAATGTCCGTGCCGGTCACAAGGGCATGGTTGAAGAGTAGAATTTTGGATTCATGCATAGTCCCAGAGGACAAAAGTACTACATTAGCATCATCTTTCAATAAACACAGGCCTCCAGGAAAACATTTGTTACACAAGGAGGTAAGAAGCAAGTTGTGCTACCCCTTTTGGGATGGGAAAAAATGCTCTTTCCATTCTGACTTGCTTTGTCTTTATGTTAATAGGAAAATACCTTTGTTTCAGCCAGTGGTACTATATGCCAGAGAAAGAAACTATATTCAGTCCAGCCAGTGCAACATATCACATTACTGAATATTTTCTTCACTTTATTTCTTCAGTCCCAATAGCCTCGCTGGCATATTTTGCATGCAAATTTTTCAGAGCATAAACCCATAAGGAAATGCAATATTGACACAAGTACAGTTACATGGCTCATCAAAATATTCATACTGAATGTACGAAAGTAGAGTGTAAATCTATATCTACAGCTAAAGCAAAAAGAGAAGATGGAGATAACAGTCCTAATTACGTGTGGCTTGCTTTACACACAGTTGGAGATACTGTGGCTTGCTTTACACATAGTTGGAGATGAACACGTAAAATAAAAAAGTATATGTTCATGTTATACAAATCAGAAAAGCACCAAAAACTAACCAAGATATTTAGGGTTCTCAAGGACACTTAAAACTGCTTGCTAAAAATATTTTATCCAAACATAAGGAAAAAACCAAAATAGGGTGAGTCTTTGGGAAGTGTTTTGTTTTCCTTTTTTTTTTTTTTTAATTCTAAAGAAAATTTTAAAAAAATCTGAATGGTAAGTTAATTAAACTTTAAATGGTTTTTGTCAGCAGAAATTACAGTACTGTGCAAAAGCATACCCGGGAATTCTTACTGTGTTCATTATGCACAGACACTGGTTGAAGCTTCATTTCAGGAAAGAGAGGCGATATCTTTGTTTTACCTATGAGTGAGCTGAGACAAATCTCTTGGGTCCTTCAGCTTTCTCACCTGCAGAGATGTGTTTATATTGTTCTATGTGGTGGCTGAGGCAGTAATGAAAGTAATACATAAAGGCAAAGTGTTATTTTAGATGTACAAAAAATATGTGTAAAATATGAATAGCATTTGTCACTAAGGAACTTGTTGGGCTTTATGATTCACACCCAGCAAGCTTATTTACAGAATCACAGAATGGTTTGGGTTGGAAAGGACCTTAAAGACGATCTGGTTCCAGTCACCCTCCTATGGGCAGGGACACCTCATGAGCTTCACGGCAAGAATGAATAGCTTCAATACCAAAATATTTGTAGGCAGAGAAGAAGCAAATTTTCTATCAAATACTACTTTGATCAACTAATTGTAAACTGTTTATTGGAACTATTTAGAAATATGCTTATTTCATTTAAAAATTATTAGAAAATATAGAGTTAAGGAGAAGAATAGGATTTCACAATGACCTAGTCAGTTCCTGGTAAGATTCAGATATTCACTTCTGAAAGAAAAGTAGACAATAAGCTTACTAAATTTACAAACTACTCCCAGGTACAGTAATGCATGTACATAGGAGCTCAGGATAATTCAAATTGTTTCAATTGGAGCTCTAGCCTGAAAAGTGGGGAATGCACTTCAGAATACTTTGAAGGATAGATAGAATCATAGAACTATAGAATCACACGTTCATTTTAGGTTGGAAAATACCTTTATCCCTTCTGAAAGGTTTATAACCATCCACTGCAAAACTCCAGTTGTGCAAGTCATTCCACCACGTTTCTGTGACTGTCCAGGACTTCTCAGACACTGTCACATGAGCTTCAGGGTCCTGGCATCTCCCTCAGCTCCTCCTGAGCTTTCCCTGGTTTGGGAAACTTCTTTTTATCTGCTGTTTCTTGAAGAAGTCTGAGTTTGGGTGTTGTTTTTCAGGAAGACATGAATCAGCTCTAGAAAGACCAAAGATGAGTTTAGAGAAACAGCAGAGGTCTGGAAAATCTGACTGATGAAGGCACATGAAAAACATTGAGGCAGGAGACACTGATCTGCAAATGTCAATTCTTTAGTTATAAAAAAGAGAATAAACCCTTTTTCTTGTCATTTGTGTGAAGAACAAACAATAGGCAGCTGAAATGGAGGAAGGGAAATTGAGATTAAGCTCAACAAGGCACGGAACTATTGGAAAACAACGTCAATGAAATATATCCCATTTCAAGCCTTGCAACCTTAAAAACAAAACAAACAAACCAAAACAGTGCCCCTGATTTGATGCAACAAATCCCAGTTTTGTGTGAGTATGTTCCTTATTTGCTGAGTGTTTGACTTAAAACATCTGCAGCCCAAGTTGCAGAGTTGCTGTAAACTGATGGCTGCACATTAAGTCAATGTGAACCATGCAGAAATATGTGAATCCTATCCAGGGTTAGAGACAGACAGGATAAATCCCAAATGCATCAAATTACACAACGTAAAAGCAATAGTTCTTTACACAATAACCTCTCTGACTATCAGTTCCCATCTGTTTAGAACAGATTTTAAACAGCCATTTATCATAGTGGTGTCAGAACACTGACATTACTGTTTATGAACCATTCATCTGTGAATATGATAAGTCCCAAAGAAAAATCCATGAGGAAAATCAATTTGGCCTCCGTGGAGGTAGAGGTTGTTGAGCCAAATGCTACAAAACCATGCTCACTAGAGCAGCATTGTGAATTCTGCATAAACCCCTGTGCTACAGACTACAGGGAAAACAACAAGATTAGAACGGGATTAGAATGCATAAGTAAAATGGACAAAAATTAAGAAAACCTCTATTCTTGATGCCTCAGTTATTAGCTTTTATATTTTTCAGATTCTGTGCTGCTTTAGTGTGTAGCTCTGAGCTTCTTATTAGGGGATAGTAAGCTTTCCTATAGGAGAAGAGAGCTTACTATCCCCTGATAGGGAGTAGGGAGACAAAGAGTAGGGAGACAAAACAATTCCTTCTCTAGCTGGGGACCAAGGACAAATGATCCAATTTTCAGGCCCAAGAGCACAAACAACAGTGGACTGAAGAGAGAAAAACAAGAAAGATGTGACTTCATAATCTGAAGCTGTAATTGGACAATTAACTCCAATATGATAATGGACCAGGACTTATAAAAGTGTGGGACCTTGTGACCAGTCATCCACTTTGTGACCATTTTGGGTTCATCTTGGGTGCAGCCCTGGCTGGGCTCTTGTCCTGCCCAGGGTGAATACATTGAGGCCTTTTAATAAATCCCTACTTTATTCTTTAACTCCCCCTAGTCTCTGTTCCAGGTCAGCCTCCACAAGGCATCACTCTGATTCCAGCATTTGCTAATAGGTTACTTAATTTACAATGTATTGGTGTTATTCTAATGTGGTTTTATTTTCTATGTACCACCTATAATAGTATACATGAGAAATGCTCCTTATTTTTGAAATAATCTTTAAGGGCAGACTACTGTTGAAAGAAACTTATGGCCCTGAAATGCATGAATCCTTCATGTATTTATAATGTGTGTCTCAGAATAAGAGAACAAGAAAGATTCCTAATTGTTAAATTAATCTAAATTATTCTGCTCTTAGATGCTGATTCTTGTAATTTCACCAAACATAATAATTTCAATGGCTGTTTCTTAGTCCACATACTTGCATTTTTTCATCAAGTCAAAGTATTTTCACTTATTTTCCTGAAGAAAAAGAAGTTGAAGCATCTGCTCTGCTCTTGTTGTCTAAAGTGGAAAGAAATTATTTACAAGAGAGATAAAGGCCCAGTAGAGCCCAAACTGAATAGCTGCATGCTTGTCTCAAAGAACATTTACTCTGATTTTAGGCTTTCGTATTTTCTTTCATATCTATGTGAATTTCACTAATAAGACCTGTGTAAAGAATTAACACAGGTTGTGTCTAACAAGACACTATTTGCTACAGAGTCCTTAGTTCAACAGAGAATGACCAAAATAAGTTTGGTAAAACAGTTTGTTTGGTTCCTTCTTCCCTGTTTTTCTTCTCTTTTTTGTTCTCTGCTATTTCATCAAGTATGATTTAGCAAAAGCAAATTAACAACATTTAGCAGTCCCAAGGACAAGGATCAGACACCTATAAAGAAACATGAGTTTTTATATTATCACGCATATTTTATGTCTCCTGTAAAGTGTGTACAACAAAAAAAAAATCACAGAAGCATTTTCAACTACTGAATACTCAGAAAAAGTATGAAGATGGAGAGACACAATCTCTGTTCACAAAAATGCATCTATAAATCATGCATATAATACAACAACATGAGCTCTGCTATCCAGTGCCCCTATCAATGGAACACTCCCTGTGAGTCTGAGTTACATAATTTCAACTAAAGCTTTTCTAGTTAAATAAACTACTTAACATATTTAACAGAGTACTTACATTGTGCTCTAAATCTTAGGAGGGTAAAAGTTATCCAGTGCTTTTTATGATTCCTATGGGGAGCAATTATTTGGTAAGTCTTTATTTTAGAGCAGTTTTTACAAATTATATTCACTAAATCATTTTCTTTCAATATTTTAATGCAATGAAAAATTTTTTGTGTGTGTTTTAACCTATCCAGAAGCAGCCAGTGGCTGTAGAAATTCCTAACTAGTTTGAAATGTTTTAGGGGGCAGTACTGACCCCTTCTTATGGCTCATTCAAAATTCCTTTTCAGTATCCTAAGGTGTGTTGCAAGGAGGCTGAAATGGACTAATAAATTGCCATCCCTCTCACCCTCACTTTTGCCACTTCTTCTATTTTTAGATACTACAACTATTACATTATCTCAAAATTCAAATGGGTATTATTGCAGGAATGGGTCATGACTTCCTGCAAAATCCAATTGCCTTCTTCCCCTAAAAATAGTAATAGATAATGTACTAAGAAAAGGGAAAATAATGCCTTTGCCATACATTGCTTCCACACACCTTCAGTAACCCAAATTTCAAAGAAATTACTTTTAATTGGTTAGACGTGAAGAGCAGACATATTCTGGATGATAACAAAAATCTTTTGAGCTCAAAGTGAGGACAGAAATGAAGGGAGAAGCTCAGCAACACCTCACCCAGGGCTGGACCCCAGAGCAATGGTCAAGTTCCTGTTTGCTCAAAAAACAACTACCTATTTTTCCTAGAGGGAAGAAAGAGCAACAGGTGGACCCAAAAGTCAACCCAACACTGCTGGTTTCTTAGTCCAGTCAGTTGCAGCTCCTCTACCACAAAGCCTGTGAACAGTCTTCAAAAGAATTTTCTAGCACAGAAAACCTTGAGCTCTCTAAAACTTCAGTTTTGAAATTAGTTAAATGTAGGAAAGTTCAACATGAACAAACCAGAAACAATAAAACCCAATCCCATTAAGTGAAGAAATTTAATAGAAAAAGGAATCTATACACATTTCTTTATACTGTAAAACAAGAAAGGATGTCATGTCCTTTGAAAAAATGAAGCAGCAAAGGTGCTAGAGCACACAGCTGGTAACAAAATTTAATTTTAATCAAGTGATAAAGAGCAGAACTTCCTGGCTCCAACTCAACATGCTGATGATTTGGGCATTAAAAAACTTAAAATAAAATGAAAGAGATAGGCAGTTTATGTTTAGGGAGGCAAAGGAGACTCCTGCCACTTCTTCATTTATTGTAAATACATTAGGAGCTAATTCAGTGGGCCAAAATTTCCAACAGCATTAAAATAATTTGCACTATTGCAACAAAATGACTATAAAACATAGCGTGAGAATCAAAGAAGGTAAGGTGAAATAAATCTGCATATTTTATTCAATTCTCCTGCTAATAAACAGCTGTTGCACAATTTTAAATGCTTAGTTCAGTTTAATTTTATATGCCCGGACAGAGAGAAACTTAATCTATTTTCCTGAGATTATAATCCTCTCCCTTACAAACTGTTGAGAGTCTTACTTTGACATTCAACCCGTATCTCAGGACAGAGCAATGAACCCTCGTCTTTCAAGTCTTTCCTTTCTCTACCCTTACTGCCCTGTGACTGTTTATCCTAATAAAAAGAGTCACCTATAAAGAGGTTTCCAAAAACAAAGGGAAAAGGAAACAAAAGTCTTGATGATAGAAAAACAAATATCGTATTTTAATATTTTGATTTTCAGTGAAATCGTGACATCTGATTTGTAAAGCAATGCTTTGTGGTGTAAATGGGACCCCTTTACACTCTTACACTGAAGGGAAATTTAGAAGCAAAATAGAGCAATTTTGTCAAACTATGTAAAAGACAGGGATGGATCTTCATCTGATATAAAGCTCTCTGTATGCCTGAACATGAGTGGAGCTCAGACATGTTATGGTCTGACGATTCACACCACTAAGTTTAATATAGTTCTTTGAATGGGGCAGTCACTATTGATGAAACATTAACATTTGTAGTATATTAATGCCTCTAAATGTGGTTTTTACTGGAGTTTTCTTAGTATCTTTTAATGATTTTGCACTGTGAAAGGAATATTTTTAGATTAAAACGTACAATAACGATGAACATGTATTTGCTCATGCTGGAATAAATATTTTGACAACATAAGTTTCTGGAAAAGGTTCATAGGTCTGTGAAGATCATTACAATCCTTTTTGGATAATGGCCAGTCTCAGGTTCAGATATTCAAATTCCCTGCATTACATCAGTCTGAGAATATTCCAGAGACGTCTTCCAGAGAGATCATAGAAACACCATTTATAATTTAGGATTGCTAGAAAACCTGAGAACAAAATATAATTTTCAGCCAGTTAGAATTTGGGGCCTGTATAAATATTTATAGAGGATCGAGTATCGCAGAGCTGAGGCTTCTGAATTTCTTGACACTTTTAGATCATGTGGTAAAGATAAATCCACCAGCAATGGACCCACTCACAATCCTTTCCTACTTTAATTTACTGAGTATTCACCTTCTACATAACATTTCCCATTCATATAAGTAAAATCAACATATCACACATGTGGAAATAAGTCAACCAGATAAAAATAAAATAACTTACAGCTGTGTCACATACCTTTCTTACTTGAACATCTCAGCAGAAATAAAACATCTCTGGCCATGTGTCTCATGGGGCTGATATGACAGAACTTTCTGAATGGACCCATAAATTGGCTATTGCTGTCTGCAACATAATGTAAGAAATGAGCTAGATATAAACTTTACAGGAGTAATGTTTTCTTGATAAAATCGTTTGTATTCTAGAGTTTTTGGCAATATGACATTACATAATTGTTTGTTCTTGTGTCTGAAACCCACCATATAGTACAAGCAATACAATACACTTTGTATAGTCCACAAAAAAAAAATTACAATATCAAAACTTTTCCAAGCTTTCAAAATATTGATAATCTCCTTAGTTATAAATAGGCTAGATGACATGTGACATTACTCCTAAGTTACCATGTCAAAAATACTAATTAATTAGCATTTCATGTGTGGGGTCCCTGAGTTATGATCTACCTGAAATATTGCTTTTGAGCATATCACCACCTTTTTTTATCGACTTCTTCTCACATGCCAAAAATCTTCAGCCACCTCTCTTGGATCTTTAACTAGTAAGCAGTGCATATTATATCAGAGTATTCCACCAGTTCTAACCATAGGACTGCTCTCAGTGTCTAGTGTGTACTTTTGTAAACAGCAACGCCTTAGAAAATTATACCTCTGAAAACTAATGAAATTGTTTATTTTCATGGTCTTCAGTAGTAATGGTGCAGTTTATATGCATTTTACACTAGAATTTAAGGGCAATTAAAACAGTTTAAGCAGCTACTATAGTAGCAGTTTATGACCCAAGGGGGAGATATGCTATTTAAATCAGGTTGGTTTTTTATGTATTTATAAGTTGTCTTGATAACCACAAATCTTTAACTTTTACAAATTTTAGATTTGATCCTCTATGCCACTAATTGCTATTTCCCAGGTCTTTGAAAATCTGTCATGGAGTTTTAGAAGGTGGTAAGTTTTCTCTGAGCCTCCTTTTCTCCGGGCTGGGCCCCCTTGGCTCCCTCAGCTGCTTCTCATAAAACGTGTGCTCTAGCAAACAATAATGGTTTTGGTACAAAGGATGAAATGATGGGATATTCTCCCCTTCTGTTATTTCTGATAATTATGGGGCAAAAAGAGACTTCATCTTGTAAATACAGAGACATTTATGAGATGTTTTCTTCTTTTGCACACTACTGTTTGGACTGGGCTATGAGGTCCTGATAAGTATGTGGACTGAACAGAAGATACAAGAACATGAAAGGACTCTGATATCATCTAAAAGCTTTATTCATGCTTCTAAAACATCTGAGTTTAAAAAAGTTTAGATGGGGAAGGAACTTGATTCACTTTCAAAAGATAATTTAAATAGTTCCTACAGTGGTTTAATGCTCGGATAGGGGTAGGTATCCTAAGAAATACCTACTTAAATTTAGTCATGATACTTGGTAGACAAGAAAATGAGACAATTTCACACTGCTGCCTCAAAAATATGATCACAATTGTCAATAGGAAATTAAATAGCAGGAAATTAGCAGCAGTTCTGAAAGGATTTAGGGAGTCCGTTTTATTTGGCTTTATATAACCTTTAATATAGGTTTTTGTTTTGACTAAAACAAAAGAATCTGTTTATATGCTTGTAAAATAACAAAACCTAAATTCTGCTCAAGGGAACGTCTTTTGGCATAACAATATTTCTCACAGGCTTAGACATATCATATCTATCATATCTATAAGGTAATTCATTTGAGTTTGCAATTGAAACATGAGCAGAGTAGGAAAGTTTGTTTCTTTTCACAGCCTGGAAGAAATACAATCACTTTTCTGTTTCTAATATGCATATCAGGGGTAACTGCACTGAAATCTCCTCACATTCAAAAACCACTGCAAGTAAAAGAAGATATTACTGTTAAGTAAAAGCAGATGTTTAAGAACCTGAGTTAAAAAGCAGTATATTTTCCCAATAATGGGTTCTAACAAAGAAAATAAAATAAAAGGCTGCATTCAGAAAAAAAATATGCATCACAGAATCATAAAATCACTTCTCCATCCAGCCTGTTGGTGTGTCTGGGAGTGCCCCATCCCAGGAGCAGGATTTTGCACTTGGTCTTGTTGAACTTCATGCAGTTCTCACCTCTCCAGCCTGTCCCAGTCCCTCTGGATCCACCCCTTCTCTCCAGCATGTGACTGCACCACAGAGCTTGGTGTCATCACTGACCCCACTGTCCACTGGCACCAACAAAGAATCAGCCCCGACACTGACCTGAGGGACCCCATTCATCTCTTGTCCCTACATGGACAATGAGCCATTGGCCACAACTCTTTGTGTGAGGTCATCCAGCCAGTTCCTTATGCACTGAGTGGTCCATCCATTAAATCCATGTCTCTCCAAGTTAAATCCTGGTTCTTGATTTGAAATTCTTTTTGGTTTAAAATGCTTTTTGTTTTGGACAACAAAAAAAAAAAAACGGCAAACAAAACCCCAAAAAATCCCAAATGCGGAAGTGTGGCATAGTGTCACTGGCAGGCAGGAAAAGGAAGGACCATGAACTTGCATGCCAAGCCATTTATGCAGCAACTTTTATCTCCTATGTTCCATAACAAGAGCACACACCAAGACTTCCAGAAACAGATTTCAAGACTGACTCAGGTTCAAAACAGCTCTTGCAAACAGGTGTGCCCAAGCACCTCACTCCTTTAAAGTATTGAGGAGGAAGAAAGAAGGTTTTATAAAGCATGTGCAGTGTCCTAGAGAACAAGACAGGCATATATAGAAAAAAAAAGGACCAAAAAAGACCTTGAAAGACATATATTAAAAAAGAGAAAAAAAGACTAAAAGTGTCGGAGAAAGTGTAGGAGAAAGAATGTGCACAGGTGACAAGCATGATACATAAGGGAAAGAAAAAAAGAAAGAAAATAATTTTACCAGTCTAAATAGCTGCCTTTACACTTTATTTTATTCCTTACCTGTAGATAGTGCAGTAAGGTCATGACCCTATAAAATTACTTGTTCCTCATATTATCTCACCAGGTAATACCTCAGCTACATTGAAAGAAAGCCACTTGAACTTCAGTGGTTCCATCCAGTCAACATCTAGCTATAAATTTAGTTAACTGCACAATAAGCTGAAAATTACCTCTCTGTAGAAAAGAATCTGTTCTTCCCAAAGCTTCCACATTGCTATTGAAGTACTGGTGTTCAGGGAAAAAAAAATCTAGGTTGTTTTTAAGGCATCCTTGACAACATATTTGGATGATACAGAGGCTCAATTCTAAATATTTTTTTTTTCAAATTTAATGTGTTCCCCCCACATTTCTGTCTGCAGGAGGCACAATACCACCTAAGCTATAACACAACTAAAAATGTTGGTTCAAACAGAATTTGCAGAGATAGTGTGGCAGTCACCAAAGATAAACATTTTGTTGCAGGTTTATTTGTAATGCTAAATTTTACTTCTGGACAAATCAAACTTTTTTACCTACAAAATTCAATATTTGTACTTTTGTTTTATAATCTAATCTTTTTCTCTAAAAAAAAAGGAAACAAACACCAAAAAACCAAAACCAAACACTGCCTCCCAGCTTATAGACTAATTTCAAGTTATAATATCACTTGGAAACAAAACGTTTTGACTTTCCAGAAACTGCAATTTGGAAAATAGCAAATGCAAATAGTGAGTTCTTCCCAGTGATCAGAATTATTTTTCAAATACAACTCAGAATTGTAAATAATCTTTAATTTTTTATTTTGTTTTACCCGTGGGGAATCAGTTGTTGATTTTCCCTCACTCCACTCCCCCAAACAACGAAACTATGGGCTATGATCATGACTAATATTTTTGAGGAAATGGTTGGTCATTGTCAGATCTTTAACATGGTCAGCAAAGCTCTGAAATTCTAAAGGTGAATAATTTATTAATCTGAGATTCATCTCTGCATAGAAACATCATAGTGTTCAAGAAACTATTCAATAATACCTGTGCTTCATAAGCACACTGCTGTTTTCTATTTATTGTGAAAAAAAACACTACTGCTTCTTTATTTTGAGTTCATTACAATCATATGCAAATTTCTATATGAGGCTATTCATATTTTGAAAAGGAATTTTCTTTTCTTACTAAAAATCTATTTCATATATACAAAATCTATTTCATTTATACAAAATATTTTATATTAACTTTGTTATTTGAATTACCACCATGTATGGACACGCATATACACAGACACACACACAGACACACAAACACAAAAATGTAACTGAGACAAAAAGTGGTTTAACCTCTGAGAGGTCACAGCTCACAGCTTGATAGTCTTTCAAGCCTTTTTTTTTTCCTTCTTACTTTTGCAATATGCAAAGGGTGTATTTTTCTGAAGCATTTAAGGACCTTTTTTTCAACTGTCGTTGCATCTCAAAGAAACAACAAAAAATGTCAAGTGACTTTTCAACATAAAATAAAAACAAAATCAAGGCAATGTTACCTCCAGGGTAGCCTAAGGCATTAGGCTTGAAATCCTCATGAAACCTAATTTTCAAAAAGTGAAGTATTCTGTCTGGAAATCTTTTCATTTTAGGGTTCGCTGAGATTAGATCCTCACAATCACTGGTCAGTGCAGACTTCCCAGTTTCATCCTGAACTGGGGGACATAATTTTTTTAAATGAATTTATCATTTGAACTCATGTGGAGGCCTAAGATTTCTTTTTTTGCCTACAATTACTGATCTTCACGATGCCCTCATAACCAAAGATTTGTCCTACCATCTACAGTATGACTTCACATAAGCTGCTGAAGCAAACTGAGCATACATTATGAATTATTCATAGTGACCACCTATGTTGTCTGGTCCTGTTTGACTTGCTTGAGACCATTACACAGAGGCAGCTCAGTGATTTCACACTACCATGTAAAATAGACACAAAAATTAAGATTAAAGAATGATTTCCTAAAAAGGATGCAATCAACCCCCTCCTTGAGCAACAACCTGTCATAAAAGCAGCATGGCTAATGGATTTGTAACATAGGTAGAAGGTTTTAGTCAAAGTGAGACAAAGATGTGATTGACAAGAACAATTGTACCTTTTAGTGATATTCTCAGAGCTGAAGAGATATAATGGAAACAGTTATTTGGCTAGTCCTGCCTCCCATTGTCTGCCTCTTTTCATCATTCTGCAGCAAAGGCTATATTTATCTAGATGGGTAATTTATATTTACTACTATTTCAGTACTTTGCACATATTTTGATAGCTATGGTATATTCCAGAATCACATTTTGCTGCAAGAATGCTGGAGCTGGAGGATGAGGTATAAAAGTAGCCAGTCAATTTTTCCACTGCCACTCAAGTCCAGCAAGGGTAAAACTCAGCAATGTGAGTTATGAAGGCCAGGGACAGGCAACTCATCACAATATCTGCCTGGCAGAAACTTACCCTCAGAAGCTTTGTGGGCCAGGACTCCTCCCTTCTCACTGCATTTCCATCACCAACACACTGAACGCAAATATTGTCTCCAGGGATTTGGATGGTGGTGGTTCCTACTGAGTCTAGTATAATCTGTGGAGTACAGAAGACTTTGCCCCTTAATTGGATATTATTCATATGAAATACGTCCAGAGAAGCTGCTTAGCAAAATAAATATATGGCTCTTCATGTAACTTCAGTTCATTTTTAAAGTGTACTGTTCCATATTTCTGAATAAACCAGAGCTTCAAGAACACTTTTGAAAAATATTTCTACTAGAAGATCAGTAATTATGTCAACTTTAAAAAACAACAACCAAAAAAGAATATAGCATAGGTTAACAAGAATCAAATCAACTTTATACTTAACATCAACATGCACTCACTGTTAATTTTGTTTACAGGAAGGAAGCTAGATTAACTTTACTGATGTTAAAGTAATCTTAATCTTAATTGTAATGAGAATTTTCATGTTTCTTTCAAAATAGCTAAAAGCCTATTGAAAGCAATGAGAAAACTGCCTAAAGGTCAAATGGTTAAATACTTTCCTGGACAATGCTGAAGCTGGTAAGACTTCACTCTTAGACTTTGTAGGATCTAAATCCATGTAAGCATTTCATCAGCCTGGGATGTGCTCAGGATCTCTGATGAAAACACATTTACATTACTGTGAAGATCCAACTTTGTAATCAGTTCATGTCACCTTAAAATGTACTCATACAGGTTCCCCTCCTCCACCCAATTCAGGAATTATTTCCTTGGAGAAAGTAGGAAAAAAAAAAATTGTTTATTTTACAAGAGAAAAAGAAATGAACAATGTTAAATAATAAAAACTCTTTTTGCTCTGAGGAGATGGTAGACTCAGAGTCCAAAGTCCTTTCTGTGCGTGTGGCTTGGCTTTCTCTTTCTCTTCCTCTTTCTCTCTCTTTCTCTTTTTCTCTTTCTCTCTTTCTTTCTCTTTCTCATCTTTTTTTCTCTCTTTCTCTCTCCCTCTCTCTCCCCAGAGCTGGGGTTCAGCATCCCAGGCCCAGGCCCCTCCAGGCTGTCAGTGGGAAGGGGTCCCTGGCAGATGGTGTTCCAGACCACAGAAGAGCTGAACAGCTCCAGAAAAAGACACTGTCCCAGGAAAAGCTTTCTTGACTCAGCTCACAGACAAGAAACTAGCTTAAAAACAAAGGAAAGCTGTCCTCCCTCTATCCGTGCTGCAGACAACATCCCGAGAGAAAGGAATTCGGGGGAGTGTAAGACACAGTCCGTAGTTTCCTCACAATCATCGCGAGGACCCTGAAGACCCCCGACAGGAGCTCTGGCCTGGCTGACGTGGATGTTTTCTGGATGTTATGCCAAGTGATTGTTTGTAGGTGTGCTCTCTGTACCTTCACAGAACACTGGTTTGAACAGGTTCTGACAAGTGGTGGCTTGTTCTTGCACGCTCACACCTGCCTCACAAATTCTGACAAGCAGTGGCTTGTCCTTGCACAACTGCACCTGCCTCACAGACCGAGGGATCTCAACACAATGGCCCATGAATCTTCCTCACCTTTTGGCCAGATGCCACTCGCTTGGGATTGAGACTATATAAACTGTAGCTTTTGAGATGACTTTGGTGAGCCCCCACAGACATCGGCGAATCTACGTGGCTGGACCATGAGGATTCCGTCTCATTGGTAGCTATATTCACCCTCCCCTCTTTTTCTTTCTATCCTTTATTTTCTTTTCTGATCCATCTATTGCACTTGCTGTTGGCCCTCAATAAAGGTGCATTTGTTGTGATTAAACTGACAGTCCCCTGCTGTTTGTCTTTTGCACTTTTGGGCTCTGGAAATGAAACATCACGACTTGCTTGCCTGAGTGGATCGTGACAGGGAGGAAGTGAAGCTGCTGCACACACAGACTGCCTGCCAAAAATCATTCCACTGCTTCTCTCCCCACTTTTGCTCTTAAAGAAAAAATATTTATGTATAGACAAAAAGACAGACAATGGGGATACCACACCATACAGTCACTCTAGGACACCACTTTAATGTGCAAGGAATATACAATAAGAGAGGTGGAGACAATACTATAGTGCCTCAGATTGTCTCCCAAGAGCAAATCTCTTGTTCAGACACTACACAAAAAGAGGATAAAAGGACATTCTATTTTTTTTTAAATGAGTTTAATCTGAAGTAAGAGACAGACTGATAAAGAGAGAAGACAGAAAGAAATAAAAGTGAGCAGTGATACAGCATTAATCAGGCAGGTAGAAAGGATTTGTGTGTAATGAATCACAGATATAAAAAAATGAAAGGCTAAGCTCAAAGACAGCTACACTTGAGGTAGCTGTCTTTGATACCATTCAGGAAAGCTCTTTTCCAAAAATAAGGACAGGCAAGAGGATAATGCAGAAATATTTGACTGAAAATTAACAAATTGATGGTTGAGTCTCTAGGTGATCAGTCAGTCCAGAGACCACAAAAAGTGAATAAATTAAGCCTTGAAAACAAAGGTAAGTGACTGAGATATGGCATGAGAGAGCTGAAAGACAGTGCAATGCTTACAGGGTCAAATTCAGCAATGGGAGATGGTCTGGCTTGTGCTCTTTAACCCTCAGATACAGCTGGTATGCCACTAATGGAAATAAAGTTATTTATTTAGCTCCTGTTGGCATAGAACCAGTATCGGCAAAATTAATAATTACCTTATTACTACAGAAAAAAAGTATTTTTCTCTGATACTGTAGCCATGCAAACTTTAAATGTTCCTAAAAATAACAAATACAGTAGCTAAACACGTTTAATTAGAGAAAGTAAGGTCCACTTTCATAATGGAAAATAAGTTTGAGTAAATTTTGTTAGCTTCTCAAATCTATATTATAATTTAGAAGAGACTTAATGGTTAATCATAGAACATCCTAAGTTGGTATGGTCCCACAAGGGTCATAAAATTCCAAGGACCTTAAGAACTGTAAAATTTAAGAGATAGCACCTGTCTGTATGAACAGGAAATACAGTTTCTGCTACAACTACAGGCATAAACAGGAGAAAACCTCAGGACGCTGCTAACACATTCTGATTTGAAGTAGCAGATGAACTGATGTGATGCCTTATGTCAAAAATAAAAACTGCCCATGAGTAAAAGGCTGATATGGTAAGCCCTGACAAGTGGAAGATTATATATTTAGTTATTGTTTCATCATCCTCTTATGAAACAGCTACAAATAACATCACTACAATGTCTATATTTATACTATTGAAAGATTTCCATCATGTCAGGGACTTTCTGTATTTGACGGGGGGGACAGCAGAGCAGAAGAGATTAGGAACTACTGAATCCACAATGAAAATTGCTACTTGCACCTGTATTCAGGGAATGTAGACATCTAAAATGTAGACATTTAGACATTTTAGACATTATAACTGATTTCTGCTCAGCTCAGAAAAGCCTATCAGACACTACATTTCCTTCTGCCATTCACTTCCTGCTTCATGCAGCCCAGTAGCCATTATAACACTGATTATGAACTTGGTATCTGTAGTTCATTCAGTAGCACAGAGAAGATGACATGTCCCTCTCCCTCAAAATAAAATTACAGCATTCATGAATGATTAGTCAAGCACCTCTCTTGCTTGACTGAATGCACTCTACCTGTACAGCTCTCTCATGGCAGAGCCATTTAGTTTTGAAATTATGTGTTTATAGGACATACTGGAGGGCAGAGATTGCCAAACTAGTGCTGGGCTTGTTAGACTGGCACAGTGCAAAATGCAGCTGTTTTCCTTCTAAGGTCATGCTATCTTTGCTGGGCAAAGATAGTAAAGGACATCAGACTGAAATGCAAGACTTTTGCAGGATAATACCTTGCAATAGTCAAAGGTATTTTTAATTAAATCCATATGCCATTATAGCATCATCAACCTCTACCTACCTCCGAGTAAGTAGGTAGCCTTAGTCACAGCTGAAATTATCTGTCAGTTTTCCAAAGTTATAGAGGTCTTTCAGGATAAGCTTCATTCTTTCAACAATGGGTAAGTTAATAATTTTGAAAGTATCACAAACATTTTTCAGACAGAAAGAATGGAAAAAGAAGGAAATAAGATGAAGAAGAAAGAGAAGAAAAATATGCAAAGAAATAAGAGGAAGGTAGGATACTTTTATACAGCCTATGAACTAATAAAATATAACAATCTATTCTGAAGAACTACCAAAACAAAAAACTATTGTAATTCAATTTGTTTTAAGGCTTGGAAGAATTGAGAAAGTATATCTTGATCATGCTACAGCAGGATTCCTTCTGTTAGTTACCATGTTGGCCATAATTAACAGAAAGACATTTTGCCAGTGCTTCAATTTACACAAAACCTTGCAGAATTAGTCTTTTACATGTGGAAATCACTAGAAATTTGAGGCCAGTTGATGAAAAATTTGATTAGAAAAAAGCATAATTCTCCCTGAGAGTGTAGCAACTCTGGACAATGATTCAAGAAAAGGAATATTTTGAACTGTGATATTCCCAGGTGAGTAAAATTTTTTCAATGTTTTGAGATATGCTCTCCAACTGCTCACCATCCCAGAGGTGTTCAAGGAATGACTGGATGTGTCATTTAGTGCCATGGTGTACTTGACAAGGTGGTATCAGTCAAAGGTTAAGCTCAGTGATCTTGGAGGTCTTTTCCAATCTTAATGATTCCATGATTCTAACTCTGCATGGAAAGATTTGGGCTTTGTCTGAGAGGAGATAAGAAATACAAGTAAGTCAAACCCTTACCAGATGAAAAGCATCTTCCATCCAGTTCATTTGTAGCACACTGGAGGATATGTATGCCACATCTGTGACATTTGGAAGTGACAAATCTCTCACTGCCTTTATAAAACCAGCTGGTTCCTCTCCTGTGAACCTCTATTTCACAAGGGTGGAGAATCTGCAACAGATTTTTGTAGCAAGTTTTACCTCAAGGAAATAAATGCAGTATTTTTGGGTGAGTTATAATATAAATCCTCCTCCTCTTACAGGTACAAAAAACCCCAAATAACCAAAACCAAAATCAAACCAAACAAAAAAAAAAAAAATTAAATGCCAAATCAGACAAAGATCTGACAACAGAGATGTAAATAAATTTTCACCCTCCAAAATGTCAGAGAAGACAGCATATTGTATTTCACAAAAGAAAGTTAAATTACCTCTGTGATTATTCAGGGAAAGACCACACCTTTAAAACTTCAGTGACTTCAGTGAGCCTTGGTGACTTCAACACTTAATAACACACATGATTTTCCAGAATTAATCAGAAAATGTCTGATTAAAGAAAAAGAATTTTTTTCTTTGAAGAGCGAGAAAAGACAGAAGTGTGTTGAGCAATTGTGGATCATGTAGCTATTCATTCTTGAACTAATCTACCACAGTTTATGTTGATGACAAGGAACCAAATACAGAAAGCTCTTACTCATTACATTACAGAACTATGGACAACACGCCAGAGAATTACAATCTTTGAAGGTAAGAGACCCTACCCAGACTTCTGCTTCTCTTAGCATGAATGCAGTGTCTACAAGGACCCACTTGAATAAGAATCATGATTGGTATCATTCAAAAATTTAGAGGACAGAATGGAAGTGTACAGAAAATAATTTATGTTTGATGAGTACCTATCATTACCTTCAAGAAAATAAGGAGTGGAAAAAAATTCAGGGGACATTCCTTCCAGCTGTTGATCCAGCTTTTAGGAATGAGTTAGGTCTGCCACCTGTAGACTTAGCTGAAGTATACAGAATAAACACCTGTTTGAAATAATTTACCTTTAAGAAGGGTATCGCCTATCACACTGTCAGAAGTTTTCAGTACATCTAAACTGGAAGAAGAACCAGTTATTCATCTTTATTGGACTGTAAACTTTTACCCTCTAAGCATCCTTCTGTTAACAAAAAAATGTAAACATTGTACAAAACACAAGACAGCTTAGCTTAATGATGCTCAATGAAGCATTAGTGTGGCATAATTTGATTTGTTTGATGCTTTAATAATGCAAAACATAGTTTCTGCTTTATTACATAGCTCTTAATGCAGAAATGACATGCTTAAAAAAGATTTACTATATTACTATTTGCATATAGGTTTGCTTAACAGATGAGTGTTTACTGCTCCTTAGAAATCAAAATATTTATTCAAGGCATTCTAGACTGAATAAAGACTGCCATCTTCTGCTGCAACTGCAGCAGACAGAGGTACCCAGATTGGCCTCATAACACGGCCATATGTTACAGTAGCCTTTATCCAGTAGGGAGTATCTCCTTTCCCAGTAATGTAATAAGGGATGTGACTAGGGGAGATATTTACAAAGTATTTGGGGGTTTTACAACATGCTTTTTCGAGCTACATATCTTTATACTTTTATTCCCTTTCTGAAGAACAGAGAGGGAGCAACCTGACAAAGGATTTAATTGAATCATAGATTATCCTGAGTTGGAAGGAGCCCATAAGGACCATGGAGGCCAACTTGTGGGTCTGCACAACCACGTACCAGAGAGTGTTGTCCAAACACGTCTTGAGCTCGGCAAGGCTTGGTGCTGTGACAGCTTCCCCAGGGAGCCTGTTCCAGTGCCTGGCCACCCTCTGACTGAAATTTTTTTTCCTGATACCCAGCTGATACCTCCCCTGACAAAACTTCATGCCATTCTCTCAGATCCTTTTAGGGGCCATCATATTTAATGGATTAAAAAAATCATTAATCCATCCAATTATGAAGAACTAAAACAGATTACAACTTCACTGCCAGCCTTCTCTCTCTACCCTGGCAGCATAACTGCCATTACCGATGCCCATTCAAAATTAAAATTATTTAACTTAGCAACAGTTAATTTGTATGTGGTTCAAAAACTTGTGCTGACTTTACTCAACTTCCATATACTCCAGGCATGACATATGGAAGAGCGGGCCAGAACCCAAAGGGACAATATATGACAATATATGACAATATATCCAATATATGACAATATTGGAGATATTGAGATTATCAACGCTGAGTTTTCAGTGTTTTCCTTATAGATCAGCTCTCTAAATGCGAGTTCTAGTCAGCTCATTGACCTCCTCACCTCCTCCTCTTCTCTAGGCTGGAATTAACAGTGTGCCTCTTTGTTTTGATTTTCTTCTTAAATATGTTATCACAGAGATGTTACCAACCTCTCCAGGCTCGGCCAGCACCATGTCCATCTTCAGAGCCATCAGGGATTGCCTCTGCTGGACGTGGTAGAAGCTTCCAGCAGCTCCTCACAGAAGTCACCTCTTTGCCCTGCTCCCAAAAACCAGGCCATTCAAAACCAACAGAGATGTTTATTAGTTTGAACACAAATGTTCACATACATTTGTGCAGTAAAGTGTAAATAATTGTGTAAGGTGAGGTACCTAGAAAACCTGTGGAAGAGGGTCCAAGCATCTCCTTCAAGTTTAGCTTTTTTACGGAAAACCTTTGGCCAAAGCCAGATTTTCTATTTGGTCAAACAAAAGCTCTATTGTTGTCATTATGAAGGCTTGGATAAGTTAAATAAAGAATATTAGCAACTACTTTTTGTCAGGATTTTTCTGAAGAAATTAGCCTTGTGAAAATCTACATTTTTATCACCCTGGAAGCAGGGAGCAAATCTGCAATTATGCCAGAGGCAGGGAGCAGGGCAGTGACAGCAGGGGAAAGAGGCAAACATCAAGGACAAGAGGCTGCCAAAGTGCCAGAGGAAGCAGAGCTTGGCCATCCCAGAACAGCAGCCAATACAGCCAGCACAGCTTCTCCCACAAATGAACATCTCTCTCCCTTCAAGTCCCACCTTGCTCTCTCCTCTCCCTACATTAAAAAGAGGTCTCAGCTCTCATCCCTTCCCAACAGTCCCTGAGACACAATGCTGGGAAAGATGACATGAGAAAAGGAGATATCTCATACCCTTGGGTAAAAGAAATACTAAATATCCAATTACATATATTCTTTAGCACTCGTGCACTACCACTGGATTAAAAATAAAACATCCCTTTCAGAGGGTTTTTTCTTATTGAGTAATAAAGTGATGCACAGAAAGAGTGACCTCCCTGCTACTAGAAAGATTTCCTTTGTAAATCTCTTTTCTCTGGATTACTGATTGTTAGATATTTTTACACTGCTTTTGGATTTCAAAGTGTGCAGTGCTGAAGCACCTTTTTAGCACTGACAGGTGAAATAAAAGATGATTGATCTGATTGTCCTCCCAAACAATAAAAGACAGCTTGCATTCCTGAGGTGCTATACTTGTAAAATAAAGGTAGTTGTATTTCCCTCAGCTTGCTTGCTTTCAAGGAGAGCTAGATTCCTAAATAGCCAGCAACCATCCCTCCCTGCCATCCAACAATCCAGCCACCAACAACCATCCAACCTTGCCCACTGACTCAGGGAGGCAGCTTCTTTGCTGATACAGGTGTCATAAATTTACACCCAACAAGTAAATCTAATCCACTGATAGGAAATTAAGGAGGGGAAGAGGCCCTGAAATTCCTGCCACAATGTATTTATGTTTATGTTTTCCATTTACTCACAGTAGTAGCCAAATAGAAAAGGCTGTGAGGCTTTGCCACACATAGTATTTCCCTTCTCTAAGTGACGTGGAAGCATAACTTATAATTCTAAATGGGATATTTTAATGGCATGAGGTCATGGATGACTTCATTTGTTTGTGAAAACAAGCTTATTTCCCCACCTCCAGTTCTAAAATATCAATCTGTTTTACTTTCTTGTTGAGGTTGAAAAGCTCCCAGCCTGGATTGCATGCATCATTATGAGCTTCAATGCCTCCTGTGTAAAGGTTTAGCCTTACGGCATGTGTATCTATAAATTAACATTAATTGCCACGTGGAAAGCAGTTGTTCTGCTTAGTTAAGACTGATAATTGGCCTCTGAGCTATTCAGAAATTCATGAGTGAAGTATACTGAGCTAATCTCAAATATTATAAAAAGACGAGAAATCAAAATTTGACTTTTTTGTTAACTACTTATCACATATTTTGAAT
Organism: Chlorospingus semifuscus; assembly: GCA_035048045.1. Lineage (NCBI taxonomy): Eukaryota > Metazoa > Chordata > Aves > Passeriformes > Passerellidae > Chlorospingus > Chlorospingus semifuscus. The sequence goes on from JAWWMS010000001.1 coordinate 14,025,183, forward strand.
TAAACTGTGTCACCTTGTCTAAAAAAGCCTGTTACCATGCTGAAAGAAGTGCCAAGTCTCAGAAATCACATCTACAAAAAGCCCTAACAAATAAACTTGCCTATAAGAAAACATCTATGTTTTGACACAGAAAAAACAAATCTTGGAAAACTGATTTCCTGGTTCATTTTAATACCCATGGATATTTTACAGAGTATTCTGGTTTTCCCTGGAAGCTTTAACTCACCTTTCTTTGCAGATAAGATATCATTCTTATTCACTCATATGACAATCTTGTGGTCTACCCTGAACCTGGAATCAACCAAGATCACAAACAGAGCAGAAGAGGTGGCAAATGCTTTTGCAAGATCACATATTTTGGAGTCTCTTGACACTGATGGAAACAGCTGAGTTAGCAAAATGATTATTCAGGAAAAAATCTCCAGGCTATTTACAAATTATCACTACTTCATAAGATATTCCACATGCAAAGTGACTTTTGAGCTCTGATTTTGTTTTCTGCTTGTGAAAAATGCAAGACCTTCTTTTTGCTTCTTTCTTTACATGCCAGAAGCAGCAAATATGAGTGTGTGTTCACCTCTGAGAGTTCATGTCACTCAGGGAACTGGAGAATAGACAAATTAATTAAGGGTCCTCAAAAGCTGAAATGTCAAAACCAGTATGAGAAATGAGAAAACCATCAATTGTTGGAGTCAAAGACAAGTAAATGTCGTAAATGATGAGGACAATTAATGCATTCATTTTTCAAGGATTGGAATAATTGGAAGCTTCAGTTTCAGACAAGAAAACTGAGTGTTCTGCAAGTGAACAGATGAAAAAATCTATTATGAGAAAAGAATGTATTGATAACATTGTGCTTGCATGACAGGAGGCTTCAGGAGGCAGTACACCTATAAGTGGAGACAAAGCCAAATGATTTTTTTGTTATGCATGAATCTGATACATTTTCATTCTTTGTTATGCACTTTTTGCTTGGAGATATTGAGATTATCAACGCTGAGTTTTCACAGTGTTTTCCTTATAGATCAGCTCTCTAATGTGAGTTCTAGTCAGCTCATTGACAATGTGCTCACTCCGTCCAGAAGAGAAAAAACCATCAGTCAGAGGAAACAGGAGTGAGGACAAAACTAAATGGTATTACAGGAGCTGGTGGGGTCCATTTCTACATGTTTTTCTTAAAATTATTTTTGAACCAGTGTGCCTAAAAATAGACCAACAAAAAGATGGAGTAAGAGATAAAGAATTCTCTGGTTTTTGCCCTTAAGTCAGACAGAGCAGAAGAGGTGTGTCACTGTCATATTTTCTGAAAAATCCTTTTGCCAGGATTTCTTCTCCTGGGGAGTTGAGAAGTCTCAGAGAAAAATGTAAATAATAATTATCTGATTCACTTCTCCTGTGTTTGTGGCTTTGGAATGTGGTCTGGACATTGTTTACCAACAGGTGCATGCTTGATTGGTTTCATGTGAATTGTTATGACTTAATAACCAATCACCATCAGCGGTGTTGGACTCTGAGGAGTCAGTCACGAGTTTTTTATAATCATTCCTGTTAAGCCTTCTGTCTGTGTCTTTCTCTTTCTTTAGTATAGTTTTAGTTAGCATTTCTTTAATATAATATCATAAAATAATAAACCAGCCTTCTGAGAACATGGAGTCAGATTCTCATCTCTCACCTCGTCCTGGGGACCCTCACAAACTCAACAGAGGTGAAAATTACAGTCACCAACAAGGCTTTAAGGAAAGAAAGCAGAGTAAGTGTTTTGGTTTGGGGTAGTTTTTTGCTTAGCTGTTTTTTCATTTTCTCACTGTGTGTCAGTTTGAGTAACACTGTGGCATGAGGTCTAGGACATTATGATCTAATGCTTAGTGATGCTCTGTAACTTTAAGATTGCTCTGCTTTTACAAACAGAATAAAGGATTTTACTGCACTTCACGCTACTTACAGTGGAAACCTAAGAAAAGATAAATACATAAGCAGAACTCCCTGTGAATCCAGTCTTGTTTTTCTATTCATCTAACATTTGACTTGGGAGCCAGAGAAAGAGAGCTAGCAAGGTCTTGCACACGAGCACCATTTTGGGTTTCAGCAGCGCCAGAACCCTTTTCAGAGTGCAACTGCACCTCTGAGTGAGCTGCTTGCTTCAGAATGTGCTATTGGCACTTATTTGTACCTAATCTACATTCCTTCTCATGGTGTATTTCAAAAGGGTGAATCTGCCTTGGAAACAGGGCCAATTACTGTGAGAACAAACAGAATAAGGGGAATGCTGTATCTTAATCATTCAGCATTGAAAAGATATAGGTCTTTGATTTAGAATGCTGACCCTTTTAGACTTTTCACTCCAAAATGTGACCCTGTCTGTTCTGCCAATCTGCTACATGGAGAGTTGGAATAGATAGTCAAACATTTGAAAAATGACAGGATCAAAGATTCTCAAGGCTGCCAAAAAACCACCAGTTTTCCACATGAATGCAAACTATGCACAATAGCAGTATATTCAAGCAGAAAGTTCAACCATCAAAACAGGAAGGAAAGCAGCAGATCTGGGTTCAGAAACTGTTCATTAATTTCTCCCAAAATCTTCCTCATGATGAGAAAAGGGACAACAAGACTCATGAAGGGGAAATACACACAAACAGAAACCCTGTTATGTAAGAAATATGTACCAAAGCAATTATTTCCAGAGGAAATAGCTTAATATGATTCAGCTAAATACAGATGATAATTCATCAGTATTTACATATATTGTGAAGAGAGCAAGAAAAATCAAACTTAGGGCTTTGGGAAACAGAATGACATATTCCCCCTTTTCAGCACTGATCTTCTTCTGCCAACCTTAAAACACTGCAAAAAAGGTTTGAAACTAACAGACCTTTAGAAAAAGTAATTTAGCAAGAATGCATTGTACCACACTGCCTTTCCCCTCTGAAACACATCTTTTTCTGGGCATTTACAAGTAAAAAAGTCTAGTCATGGAAAGGGTAATTCTTTTATAATTATGTATTATTTGCTGAAGAAGTAGTTTTAAAACTGTATTCTGGGAGGTTTTAAGCAGAAAAATACTCTCACAAATATTGAAGTGCTGCAGTGGTTTGTTCCAAGAGGAGACCAAAAAAACTTCTCTCCTCCTACCTAATAAAGTGTAGTCCGATAAGAGAGAGAATTCTCCATAAATGTACATGAGAGGAAAACACAAATCCCAACCAAAGTGTGTGGACACTGGAAGCAAATACTTTAAACTTCAGCAGAAGTTCAGGAGGAAAACAATCACTTTAATTTTATGTTGTAAGATCTTAAAGTATGAGGAACCTTCCAAAGGGCAAATACATTACTCTCTTTTCAGCAAAACTTAGTGGATTTAATGCTTGTGATGTCCCTGGAAGGAAGAGACAAAACGGTGTGAGCCAAGAAAACCCTTAGAACCTGCTTGGCAATGTCTAGCTTTACTGTTCTAAGAAATTTTGGTTTGGGGGTGTAATACAATTTATTTTGACCCAAAAATTCTGCTCTCCACAAAAAGTTATTTCTCTATGCACCTACAGAGAATGGGTTTCCATGTGCTCTCTCCAACTGTACAATTTCTCTTAAAAAAATAAAGTATTGAGACAGCTTGGGGTGAAAGTATAGGGGTATAGATCCTTTAAACAATTCTTTAACTTCCAATAACAAAACTCATCTGGGATGAGGTGAAAGATAAATTTCCTACTTGTGTTCCCAAGGAATTCTAAATGCTTCTTTAAATCTCCATTACTTTTTCAAAAAAATAAAATAGTAAGCATAACAAAATAAACCAAAGTAATTCCTTCCCCTTCTTACATATCTTGGCGACCAAAACCAACTCTTCTTTCCCCACACACATTTTTAATGCTAGAAAAATGTCTTTGTCACTGGTTTGATTTGCCACTAGTTTGATAGACAGAAAACATATAAACTACTTGTGCATGCCATACTACAGAATTAAAATTTCTAGAAAAAACATATAAATTTGTGTTGTCAAGCAGACAACCTTGGTAAAGCTACAAATGAGGTTTCAGAGGTTCCCTAAATATGTTTTCTAAACCCAAATTTCTGTCTTTCTTTTAATTATTAATAGAAACAAAAATATTTTTGTGTTTCATGAAACTATTAAAAAACTGCAGGGGCTAATGTTGATAAAGACTTTCCTGTATTATTTTAAGATACACACTAAGATCAAGCTTCCATGCATCCCCAGCCTCTTCATCAGAGTGGCAGAAAAAAAAGTAGTAAAGGTGCTGGATCTGTACAATCCCTGCTCAGTAATAACAAAAACATCTCTGTATCATCAGTCCCCTGTTCAGCACAAACCCAAAACACAGCTCCACACCAGCCACTGTGGAGAAAATTAACTCTGCCACAACCAAAACCAGAAAAATCAACATGCACATTGTTAAAACACCTGCTTCTTAAAAAAAAAAAAAAAAACATTTTCTCAATTGTAACTCACTGTTCCCTTTGCTGGAAATATTCAGTGTCCTTTCAGTCAGATATTACTCATGGCCAATCTTAATCCAGAAATAGGAAACTCACAGGGGAAAGTTGTAACTGTGGACATTGCATTGATATTTTTTTATGTGGACAGGTAAACAAATTTTCTTTGTATGTCAACAGACTAAGGATCCATGACTTTGTTCTAAACTTGATTTACAGATTTACCTGAAAGCATGCATGTTGTACATATATATCCACAGGGAGAGCTATAACAAAGCAGCAGAACTCCTTTTAAATACCTGAATTCTGCATCTGCATTTGGCAAAGTAGATATAAGTTACAGCAGCACAAACCACTTTTATTTCACGAGGCACATTATATCCTCAATTCAACTATTCTTTCATGGGTTGTTTTATTGTGACTATGGTACATAAAACAGCCCATTCTAGTTCCACATTAAGTAGGCAATATACAACAAGCTCAACCAAATTACTAGCTCTCATAAAAGAAATAATGAATGACATCTGTCTTTATAAATCCCATTATATTACTAAAAATGCAAATTAAGAACATTAAACATCATAAATTTCCATTGTACAGAAATCATGATATATTCTCCCAAGGAAAGCAAATACTAGGAGTTGTTTGCACCTTAACAGCTTCAATATTTGCAGAAACACCTGTTGTGCCATTTTAGCATTGTTCTGGATGCACTTCAGGTTTTAATAGAGCAGGCTGTTCTTTCTTCTGGGCAACTGCTGATACAATATGACCCCTGTTACATTTTTCACTGCTGTACACTGATTTAAATTTCTTTAATAAGGTTTAAAAATGGACATTTCATTGAATGCACCACACATTTGAATTTACACCTGATAAGACAGAGGAAAAATCCAGAAATGATAATAACTGGCTTTCCAAAAACATCAGTTGTGCAATCCTGTATAGATACCTCTTCTCATGATACACACAGTTTCAGAGTTGCAAAAATGCAGCAAACTGGTAAAAGAATTACAGATGTAGAACACTAATTATTCCATAAGACATCCTCCTCTATGTGAGGGGGATGAAAAAATAGACACCAAAACACAGAATCACATAGAATAATACTAAATCATTTAGACTGAAAAAGACCTCCAAGATCACCAAGTCCAACTTTGGGATGATCATAATCTTGCCAACCATGGCACAACCTTGGGCAGCAATTAAATCCATTCAAAAGTTTAACAACTCTTTCTGCAAAAAAAATTCTTCCTGACGTCTAACCTGTACCTCCCCTGGCACAGCTGCACCCTTTAATCCTATCACTAGTTGCCCAACCCCATCTGGGTGCACTCTCAGGGAATTGTGAAGAATGAGAAGGTTTTCCCTGAGCCTCCTTTGCTCAAGGCTAAATGCTCCCAGATCCCTCAGCCACTCCTCATAGGAGTTACCCTCTAGAGCCTTCCCCACCTCCGTTCTCTTCTCTGGACATGCTCTGGCACCTCAATGTCTTTCTGAGACAGAGAGAAATTCTCCAGAGTAGAAATCCATTTTGATTTAGGTGAAATGTACATATTTTAGTCTGTGGTTAGAAAACATAGCTATTTAGCCTGACTGCAAAAGCCTAGGCTCAGAGAAACTGCTTCAGTGAAGGACAGAGATAAGGGGGGGAGACAGAGGGTGATAAAGAGAGACAGAGACTGCTGTGAGAGGAGGTCAGCCTGACCCAGGAATTCTTTCTGATAAAGAAGAACTAGCAGCAAATGTCACACCCAAAATTCATAAAAATGAATATGTATGAACCTATTGTGAAATTGTGTGCATACGTATTTGAGAGGGGGATAAAAAGGGACCTGAAGTTCCCAGAAGTACACGTCTTTTAAGGAGAGTTATCTCCACATGCGTCCAGCGCTGTAATAATAAACATACCGCCTTTACAACTTTCACAAAGTTGTGGAGTTTTTGCTTATCTCTGCAAAACATTTCTTGCAGGGAGGGGTCCAGAACTGGACACAGGACTTGAGGTGTGGCCTCACCAGTGCCCAGCACAGGGGGACAATCCCTGCCCTGGTCCTGCTGCCACACTATTGCTGATACAAGCCATGTGCCATTGGCCTTCCTGGCCACCTGGGCCCACAGAGGCTCCTGTTCAGCTGTAAGCAGCACCCCAAATCCTTCTCCTCTGGGCGGTTTTCCAGACACTCTTCCCCCACCCTGTAGTCCTGCATGGGGAGCATGGGAAATGCTTTTGAATGCTGCCAATGAAACTGAATTTTTTAACAATAAAATTTTCATTCTGTTTGTGTGAAAATAAGTGATACTCCATGTAGCTTGGCTTACAAAATATGGTACTTCTGTGAGTTACTCTCCACAGTAATAAAGTGATCTATTTATAACTAAAAATTTCATGCAAAATGAACTATTAGTCTCTAGTCAACCTTTGAATTCTTGTTCATCAATTTGTTATATAGCCTTCAATCTAGATAGAGTAAGATAATATCATCAGCATCTTTTAGGCCATAGATAGCCATATTTGAAGCTCCTGCATTAAACAAAGTAAACAAGAAAGGTTTTGAGAGGCATCCTTTTTTTGTCCTCAGCCATTATAAATAAAAAATTGAAATTGACTGATCTTTGCTCTCATAAACATCCCATGCTGTACCTATCTCAAAACTTTCATTAAGCTGCATAGGAAATCATTTCACATGATTAAAAAATCCAGCACTAGCACAACAACAGCTGCACTGAGATAAATTGTGAATATTGTTCACATCTAGATTTTCTAAGAAGTAAAATGCACTTTTTGCAGAGACTTGTGACTAAAAGCTTTAAGAATTATGTGAATTACGTGTAACTAGGAACATGTGAATGACAGCACAAGAAGAAATGTCACAAATAAGGGACAAAGAAAGAACAGGTGTTGGATGGTGCTAAAATCACCAGGCCATCATACATTATCCCTATATGCAACTTCAAGATGCTCAGAGCAGAAAAACAAAAGGCAGACTACAACCAGAGAGGGAAACAATGCCTTTGAGCAGATCAGCAGAATTCCCTAGTGGAGGGACAGGAGGAAAGGGAAAATGATAAAAATCACCATCAACTACTTGCAGGCATAAGAGGCACGTGCAAAATACAGGCACATGATTGCTAAATGAAAACAGTGTGGCAGATATGAGACAGACCCTTCTTGGTCAGTGACCCTTTTTCTCTGTGCTGTCACAAGTAATCCCACCCAGACCCCCTAGACAAACGTTGTGTTACTGTAAGCACAAAGAAAGGAGCATAGGTATGAGTCAATATCCCCAGTTCTATTCAAAATAAACAAAACAAATGGAAACCTTTCCTTCTTGTGCAGCCTGCAATGAGATTTGTTACTTTTAAACACCCACAGCTGTCTGAAATTTATTGTATATTGTGTAGCAGTAAGTATTTAAAGAAAGTCATCAATTAACATTTCTCTGCATCACTAGGATTTATGATTATTTTGGACACAGTTGAAAATTCAGAAAGTGACAATATATTTTTCTTTGATTCTGTGAGTAAACACAATCAAAAGCTTATTTTTCCACCAGAAAACTATTTCCAAGACAGTCACACTTTTAATGATCTTTGTCTTACAGTGCAAATTCCTGTCCTTCTCTACAGGAAGCAGTTGTGTTCCCAGAGCAAACCATGAATCTCCCTCGAGTTAAATTGCATATAAAAGTACTATGAGCAAGTAAATAAAAGTGCTTGCATTTGTATTTCCTAAATTTAATGATATCATAGGACATTTTCATGGACATTCTTGGTTTTGGGGGTTTTTTTTTGACAATTCTTCAATTTCAGTATTAAAGGGACATCAAGTACCATTAAAAGTTATAAAGGGTTTGTTTTTTTTTTAAGTGAGGAAGTATGCAAACAAACTCTTCTCATTATCCACCTCTCTTGTATTGCTAAATTGAAGATAACTTGAAAGTGATATATTTGACAGAAGAATACAGGTTAAAGATTCAGCTGAAGTAATGTATCTGAAATGAGAGCAAAACTGTTCTGATTTAACTCCAGCTGGCAGTTCCGTACCATACAGCTGCTCACTCGCATTCCTCCCTTCCTTTGTTGGATGGGACAAAAAAAAGATAAGAAAGGTTTAATATTTGAAACAAATTAAGCTATTATAAAAATGATGATAAGACTACTACTAATAATAATGTTATTAAAAAAGCAGAGGGGGATAGAGAGAAAGAGAAAACTCACGAAAGACAAGTGATGCACAATAGAGTTTCCCATCACCTGCTGACCATGCCCAGGACATCCCCCAGCAGGGATTGGCTCCTCCTGGCCAACTGTCCCCATTTTTGTATTGGAGATGACATTCTATGGTGTGGAATATCCCTTGGGCCAGTTCCAATCAGCTGTCCCAGCTGTGCTCCCTCCCAGCCTCTTGTGCACCTGCCCACTGGCAGACCATGAAGTCCTTGACATAGGGTAAAAAACTTCTCAGCAACAGCCAAAACATCTCTGTATTATCAACATCCTTCTCATACTGAATCCTAAACAAAGAACTATATAGCTACCAAGAAGAAAATCAACTCTATCCCAGCCAAAATACAGATGGTGGTGTATTTTTGAAAAATCAAAATCATTCCTATATGTTTTACATTCTATATGAACTGCCATCAAATAGCATTCTGTTGTCTTGAACATAAAAAAATATTCATGGAAATTAAAAGTTAATGAAGGTATGCAATTTCAGTTTAAAACCACCACTGGCACATATCTGAAAATATAACAATGTATGGCAATGTATTATTTCCCTGGATAAAAAAACAAACACCAAACCAAACAAATAAAAAAACCCCGACCAACCTTTCCAGTGTTTGACATGCTTAGAAATAATTTAAAGTTTCATTCAGCTCATTAAAACAGGCCAAGTATTGTTCATTATTTCAGTTCAGATAAAATAGCAAATACACAAAGTAATTTACCTGCTTTCCATTCAAAATTATGCAGGCACAAGAGCAATGAGCTGATTGGCACTTCAGTGAAAAGGCTTCATGTTGATTTTCATGCAGAAAGGCTGCTGGAATACTTTTGTCAGAGATACCTATAAACTGCAAAACAAAGATTAACAATCATGGCAAAATGTTACAGTTCCCAAAAGTCACAGACATTGTGACTTCTTTGACAAATGGGACTTAACTCAGTTTTAAATGACATTGAGGCATTGAAAACTTTAAAGCTTTGATTGCATCTTAATCTAGAAACAGAGTGGAGACTTCTTTTATCTTATTGTAATGAACTTCAATTTAATAATTCATAATTTTTAATATTTTAATAGATTTCATGCTTTAGAACCTACCCAAGCAAACTGTAAAACCATAGGGTATAGAACCATCCTCACTACAACACAATAGCAAAAAAGATTTCATAGTTTCCTGAGCCATGAAGTCTTGCTTCAATAAAAATTTATGTAGCCTTTACCCTCACACATTAGGGAATTTGTATCAAGTAGTTATTCATTATGTACTGAGAGACTCTGTATCAGTTTAGCTTTGTATTTTTCTCTCTGGAGTTTCTAAATGCTTAAATCTACATGAAAATGTAAAAATTTGTCAGTGAACAATGAGTAATAAAAAAGCCTTGGTCTAAAAATGTCTAGGCAGTAAGAAGAAAATGAATCACAGTAGGGAAATCCAGTGTATTAAATAATTAATTAAATAAAATGTACAGCTCTAATTAATTTAGGAGAAAATATTTTTGTTTTAAATGTATTGAGTCACAGAAGTTAGTGCAGTTGCACACATGGCATTGCAAGATGGATTGCCAAGGACAGGCTTTCCATTGATGACATAAATCAGGTGTGTCCCTACATGTGTCCAGAAGTATGATGTAACCAAAGGCATGATGATTTTATTTTCAGGATCTCCTGTCTGCATGCTGACAGAGGTCCAAAGTTGACAGCCAGACCTGCACTTTCAGCCAATGGGTTTTTACACCAGCAGATGTTCCAGTTCACCACTTCTGCTACAACAGTGGAACCACAGGCAGATCTGCACTCAGGTGATTCAGCAAGATCATCCTGCCTATCTGGGCTCACCTGAAAAATTCCTTATAAAATGACACTGATCATCATTACATCTGCATTTTCTGGGGATGCAGAGATAGTCACAGAAAGTTTTTATATGTTCATCACCCTAATGACAAAGCTATGAGCGGTTCTGGATTCTCAAAGTGTTTCAGTTCTATCTGAATTCAGGACTTTTCATCTGTTCTCTAAGAATTTTTCTGTGATCGCGCACTTTCTTTTTTCACTCAGCCTTCATCTGTACAAAATAGGATCTCTGAGAGACATTAATCAAAAAGTGCCTTTTGGTATTTCTGTTCCTATTTGTAGTGGGAAATTCACAGCCAGCTTGCTTCTGAGTGAATGAATAAAATTGAAAGAAAGAAAGAACAAAGCTAAGAAAGGAAAAAACACTGGTTATCAAATAAAACAAAAAGTTGCAGATGGCAAAGTTTAACTCATTTAGTTTTTATAAAGGTACTAGATCCTAACAAAGAAAGAACTTCCTGATTTTCTGTATTTAGTGCTTTTCACACATAAAATATGTCATTCTATTCACTGTTAGTCTTTTTAACTGGATTTTAGAATTTATTCTGATAAGGCATTATAAAAGAAAACGTGTAAAGCATTCAGGCTTTACTGAGAAGACAATATGTTTATGTAATTGACAAGAATAGACAGAATAGACATACGTGTCCTAAGAATGAAAAATCAGAGTGTTTTGGTTTGCAAAAATATTCTAATACCTGTACCTTGGCAAAACTAAAATCTGTCATTCTTCCATTTTGTCAGATTAGGAAAATCTGGAAAATTTTCCAAAATTTGGAAAATACATATTTGGAAAATAGGTCTGCTCATTTTTAGACATCAAATAGCATTTTTGCTTGTGAACATTTCAGAAAGTTTAGTAAAATTACTTCATTTACCCAAATCAATAATAATGTAGAACAGGGCGGAAGGGTGATCAGCAGCATGAGATCATGCATTAAGCATATATTACAGCAGTTTGTCTCTTGTAAATCCCTAGGCATATAGGATCAAGCTAAGAACCTGAAGAAATAAGTCTACTGATAAAAGAATATTTAAGCTTGATTTGAAGTTTTCTAAATCTCTGGAGTTTATTTTTAAGTTTTGAAAGATTAATGGTGGCAAGAAAAAAAAATTGTTTTTGAAAGATTACATTCCATTTAAGCATAACAAATGTAATTCAACCAAACACCATAAACCATAATGTAAACACATAATGGTTATAGAACTTGTTTTTCTACCTCTAAATCAGCTGAGTCACTTTCCCATAGTCCTCTTTACTTAGCCAAAGTAGCAGGCCTGAGCCATGATTTTACAAGGGTAACAAGGCCCTTATTTTGTAACCTATAGGCAACAATCAAGCAAGTACTTCATCCAGCATTATCAAAAAAGACTAGTTTTCCACTAGATTTCTATTCAATTTTGCAAGAAACATAGGAAGACCTTAGTGTGAACTCACACACTAAAAAAACATCAAAGAAGTAACACAAGAGATATTTTGAGTGCTATAAAAGCTTCACATGCATTTAGAATCTCTCCTACTCCAAAATGTAGGGTTTATAGTGAAATTATTTTTTCAGTAGCTAACAGTGGCTCATACAATCTATTTCCATGACATTCCAGAAGTTCTTGAAAATTTTGCTACTGTCTTTTCTATTTGAAAATAATAAAAGAAGTTCAAAGAGGAAAGAGAAGAAGGGGAGAGGTAAAGAACTCACAAACTCAGCCTGTCTCTGAACAACTGAAACCTGTGGGAAGGACTCACATTAAAGAAGTTCATGGAGAACTGATTGTCCATTATTTTTCATGGAAGATTTTCTCAAGAGACAATCCATCTGAATTTAAAAAAAAAAAAAAGAATAAAAATGCAACCAGAACTTATTTCAAATTATGTAGCTCAGGATAAGTCTATTGCAGCTACAGACAGTTTTATACTTTTTTCATCTTATGTCTTCAATACAGGAGGAATAGAGAATTGTCACCTTAGAATGTGCTCCTGTTTTACATGGTCTCATTGACCACATAACTTTGGCATGGAAGTCATTGCCCAGCAACTCTCAAGGTTCTCATCAGGGTGTCTTCACTGATCAAAATCCCTTGGGACTCAAGGTTAGTCACCCAAGGACACTTTGGAGAAAAAGTAAAAATACAAGGGCAAGATTTTTAATAGAACAGTGAAGTGACAGTTAAAAGAGTAGGAAATTCTCCTGACATTTTATTATCATATGAAGAATAAGAACAAGCATTTCTGCCTGAATTCATGCTGCTTCGAGTCACTCCTCCTTTGTATCAAGGATCAGCTCCTTCAGCAAGTATAACCCTATGTAAACAGTACTGCTTTAGGCCGTTCCCGTTGTACAAGTATTCCATCCTTTCCCTTCAGTAAACGTCTCCTAGTATTGTAGACACTTGTGAAGGTTTCCATTCAAGAGAAATACAGCTGAGATTCAGACTAGAGGGCCCAGTTCTCCTATTGACTGGGGCCCAAAGATTTACACATCACAACGTGCTTCCTTTCCTTGGTATGATCAGCAATGCATTTTGCTGCCTTGTTAAATTTGGGCACACATTCAACTTGCAGCACAAAACTGACACAGAAATAGATTTTTATGACACCATTAGTTTGCAAGAATAATTGTCTCAGCTTAGCAAGTCGGGTTATAAAACACGCACTACTTTCTAATAAACGCCTTCTGTTACAAGCCCCATAATCCTCATAAACTCCTGAAGACTGGAGTCTGTGTTCTGTCCCTCACTCAACAGTAACAGCTGGAAAGTTCTCTCCAGCTGTAGAAGTGACTAAAAGATTTTTGGCTGGAGAACCACTGAAGGTTTTGGTTAAGTTGAAAAGGTTTTTGGTCTGAATCAGGACCGTGAAAATAATAAGCTAAGGAGATTGGAATGAATGAGTGTTACCACATATTTGACTCCCATCCCTGAGGCAATCCAGATAATTTTAGATAGAAGAATTGTACTTTACATTATTTCCCATGATGTCCACTGACCTCTTCTCTCCCCTTGAGTGCAGGTTCTGGGAATCTCCTTGAAACTTGGTTGGTGGGAGGGATAAAAGTGGTAAATCCGGGACATGTGTGTTTGTTTGGGTTGTGGGGATACCTGGATCTGTAAGATTGTCAACTCCAAAAGGCAAGGTGGCCTAAATTGAATTTGCCAAGCTATTTTGGAACCCGACTTACAAGTCCACAAAGTTTCAAAAATAGTTGTGTTAATTATCTAATGTTAGTGAACACTAAATCTCATAGAAAGAACATGCTGTCTCCAGGAATACACTAGAAATCGCCAGGAATTCACCATGGACCAATGTGCTGGACTCTGGTTGCTGAAAGACTGCTGCATGAACTCTCCCTTCCAGAACCTGATTGTCCTGTATTTTTTTGACTCATGGGATGGGGAAAGATGGGGGGGAGGGTTGTAGGTGTGCGTGTGTGTGAAGGATATTAACTTAGATTTATGAACAGCAACTGCTATATAATGATATGAGTTCCAGGATGCTTTTCTCTTCTTTCCTTTCTGCTCTGTCTGCTAGACTGGACTAGAAGAGGAATGTACCCTGATTAGACACAAGAGGAAAGGTCCAGGATGGTGGTGCCAGTCAGTATTTCAAGACACAGAGACTGGATAACTTTGATGTCTCAGAACATTTTGAAATGTTTTGGAATGCCTGTGTGGATTTGGTGGCGGGGGCAGATTAGGTCTTGAGAAAGCAACACAGAGAAATGCCTCACCCCCAGCCCAGCGCCAGGGTCCCAGCCCTGGCCAAGCTGTCAATAAATCCCACACCAGGGCAGTGCTGACCCAGCCCCTGGTTGGCCAAATGACCAGAAGTCCCACCCAGGAGGGCTCCCCATGAAGGGCCAAGGGCTTAAAAGCCGCCAGTAGGGGAGCTACACACGTGCGGAGTGTGCCAGCTTCCTTGGAGTTCACATTGGAGTCCTAGGAGTTGGTAGCTATATGTGTGTATTTTAGTATCTCTTCTTTCTTTCTGTCACTCTCTTTCTTCTCCTAATCCTCTTTACACGTAATTTTTTAGGATAACTTGACATATTATGGATTTAAACATTTCTAGGTTGAACGGGCTATGTTTATGCTAAGCAAATAATAAGTTTCTGCTAAGTTAATACTACATAAATACTAAATAATGCTATAATAAGTGTTTTATATTGGATTTGGAGCCGTATTTACTCCTTTTTCAAAGTTTCCTAATTTTCTATACTTTTGCCAGTAAACTTTTGTGTGATTTTCACCTCTTGAAAATATCTGGTGGGGATTTCTCCTTTGCATCGGCTACAGTAAAGGAACCTTGAGTTTAACCCCTGGATTTAAGTATCTGGGGTGCAACAGGTGCTTTCCTCATAAGCCCTGTAAAAATCATAAAGGCACTTTTTCTCATGAAGGCCATCTGCTCATGTGGTGGGTTTGGTCATGAAGGCCATAAACCTTTTAAAGCTGCTTGCCTCCTAAACCCTGAAAACCTCATACAGTGCATTCCACATAAAGGCGTCCTCTTCACAAACCCATTTCACATCATAAAGGCACTCCCCTCATCAACCCCATTAAATTCATTAGAGACAACAAACCTCATAAAGCTCATGTAGGTGCTCTCCTGATAAACCTTATTAACCTCTTACTGATGCTTTACCCATAAACCCCATAAACAATATCTCCCCATAAAAACCAGAAATTCTTTAAAAGGTCCCTTCTTAATAAACACCTTAAATCTCATAAGGGCACTCACCTCATAAACCCCGAAATCCTCATAAAGGTGCTCACCTAATAAACCCCATAAACCTTAAAATATACTCTCCTAATTAAGGCACTTTCCACAAAAAACTAATTAACCTCATAAAGGTGCGGTCCTCATAAACCTCATAAAGACTCTCTCCTCAAAAGCCCCATCAACTTCATAAGGGCACTCCATGCCTAAACCACAGATTTCATAAATGCAGTCTCCTCATCAAGACCATAAACCTTAGAAAAGTAATTTCCTCCTAATCCCCATCAACTTCATAAAAGAGATCTCCTTGTAAACCCCATAAACATAAGGGCACATAAAGGTGCTCACCTCATAAAGGTGCGCTCCTCATAAACCCCATAATACTCATAAGGGTGCCTTTATGAGCATTATAGGGATTATGAGGAAAGCATGGTCTTGATGAGGAGTACTTTTATAAGGTTTATGGGGTATATTAGGGGAGTGCCTTCATGAAGTTTATGGGGTTTATGTGAAGACTGCTTTTTTAATGAGGGTGCTTTTATGAGGTTTGTAAGGTTTATGAGGAGAGCATCAGTATAAGGCTTATGGGGGTTATGAAGACAAAGCCATTTTCAGGTGATTGTATATATGCTTTTATTTATGACATTTATAGGGTTTATGAGGACAGGGTCTCTATGAATTTTATGGTATTGAGGAGGAAAGCACCAATATGAGGTTTATGGAGTTTAGGAGGAGAGTGTCTTTATGACCTTTATGGCCTTCATGAGGAGATAGTCTCCATGAGGAAAGTGCTTTTATGATATTTGTGGGGCTTATGAGAAGAGCACTTCTGAGGACAGTACCTTTATGAGGTTTATTTGGATTATGAGGTTTGTGAGGAGAATGCCTTTTCACATAAGCCCCATAATCCTCATAAAACATTCTCCTCATAGAGGCCTTCTCCTCAGAAACCACATAAACCTCATAAGGGTGCTGTTCTCAGAAACCCCAAAATCCTCACAAAGGCACTCTCCTCCTGAAGGCATCCCACCTCATAAACACCATAAACCTCATTAAGGTACTGTCCTAATGCAGGTGCTCTCCTCATAAGCCCCCTAAACTTTCTAAAGGAGATCACCTCATAAACATCAGGAACCACAGAAAGGCACTCTCTTAATAAACCACCTATACCTCATAAAAGCACTCAACTTATAAATGCCATAAACCTCACAGAGGTACTCAACTCATAAACTCCATGAACATCAAAAAGGCCATAAAACTCATAAAGGCAATCTGATCATAAAGATGCTCTCATCATAAACAATATAAACACAATCTCCTTATAAAACCCAGAAATTTCATAAAGTTGTCACCTCATGAAGGTGTCTCCTCCTGAAGATGTTCTCTTCATAAACGCTATAAAAATCATAAAGGCACTCTCTTCATTGAGGTGCTCCCTTCAAAAACCACATCAACTTCATAAAAGTAGTCCCCTCATCAGGAGAAAAGCCTCAGAAATGGGATTTTCTCATAATTCCCATAAACCTTCAAGGATGCTGTCTTCATAAACCCCAAACCCCTAAGTTTCACAAAGGACATTTCCTTATGAACCCTGTAAATATCATAATGCTGCTTTCGTCATTGTCAGATTCACATTCTCTGAACATGAGAGAAGCAGAGAAAGCAATGATCAAAACAGTTCTTATCTCATTTGCTGTGCCTGTGTTGTGCCAAAGTAGAATGCAATATGGAGATTGTTTACCCAAAGTGAGGATGTTTTGTTTCTTTGGCCTGTCAGGGCCAAGCACATGTCCAGACTGTCGGGCAGCAGACAGTCACAAGGTTTTGTTCTGTTGAGCTGTGTGCTCGTGCAGTTTCAGTTTGGATGTAGTGTGATATAGTGTAATATAGCATAGAATAATATAGTATAATAAAGTAATTAATTAGCCTTCTGATATCATGGGGTGCTCCTCATCATTTCTCCCTGCCAGGGTGGTCGCCCCTATTTTTACAACGTCT
>JAWWMS010000001.1:14050181-14076148 GCA_035048045.1 Chlorospingus semifuscus
GATGACCAGACAGAATCCTGTGTTTGAATGGAATTTATGCATCATGTATGAGGTGTATGAATATGCAACAGGCTATTGCTTTTAAGAGTTAATTCTCTGTTAAAGTGGGTCCTTTTTTGGGCTTATTTTGCCCAGAAAAAGGTACCTGGATGTCCATAACTCTTTGTCTCTATTGTCTCATATAGTCCTAATCCAAATTGTCCAATTATTATTACTCTAATTATATTATTGCTTTTATAACCATTTTATTACTATTAAATTTTTAAAAATTTAAAAACAAGTGATTGGCATTTTTCACACCTAGAACTGCTTTTACAAAAAGGGCCACAGCCCATGGGGAAAGGACCAAGGGAGACCCCTGGGCTGCCCTGGCCAGAGGTTCTGTGTGTGGGAGCTCACAGTGGTGCTGCAAAGCTGGGGCAGCTCTTTGGGGGAGAGCAGCATGGATGTTTATCCATCTGTGGATGATTTAAAGCACAAATATGCAATGGCTAACTAGGCAGGAGGTGCCAAGGAGGCCACTCTGGGGTTCCAGTCTCTCAGTGCTCCCTTGGTCACCAGTGATGCTCTGTGGGTGTCACCAAACCCATCAGTGTCACAAGGAGTGACCTTATACCTCTGGTCTTGAGGGGGAATCCTTGAGTTCAGCAAAGGGGAAGAAGATGCCAATGGCTGCCATTGTCACAGGACTCAGATAGCAGCAGAAGAGGTGTTTAAAATTAACTAATGAGCATTGCTAACAAAAACAAAAATGCTGCCTCCAATCCAACCTTTGCTAATTTCAGTTTTCATCTCTTTCAGCTCAATATATTGATTAAACCACGACCAAAGCAAAAAATTATATATTTTTATTTTTAAAGAACATAAACAATAGCATTTTACAAATGCAGCCACTTCCCTTTGCCCAGAAGGAATGAGAATTTTGGCTCCCTGCACGAGATGCTGTTGCCAAGTGGTGTTCAGCTACTGTCCCAGCTTTGTGATCCCCACAGCACTTATGCCCCCAAAATTTTAATCCTTCTGCTATTGTCTGCCTGTGTCTCTTCCTGAATGCATTTCCAAAACAGTTGGAGATGGGGACATCTGTTGGCTTTAAAACTTGCTGGATGACAGCTCAGCCTGACTTCCAGCATAAATGATCAGGGGAAGAACTCACTCTGCCAGGGAATGTGAGGTCCCACATCCTCACAAGAAGAATTCTGCTGAGCCTTGTGTAAGGCTGTTGTTCATCTTCTCCTGATATTAATTTACTCTGTTTGATTAGCACTGTTAAGACTCTGGACAAACTTGGTTTTCTTTGGTCCCCCATTGCTCTGACTGTCCTGAGTACCAGAGGGCTCTTGGGAAGGACATCCCATTGGGCTGTTGTGTTAAACAGACTCTATATCCAGACAATAAAGATGGGAACTCAATTTTATGGGACTGGTGGGCAAGCAAGAATGATTTTTCAGCACAATTCATTGCTTTATAGCACTGCAGACAATCTGAAATGCCTGGTTCCGAAATCAAGTCTCCAATTCAAAGCACTGTTGTTTGGTGGTGTTGATGTGTGTGCATTGGGAAGGAAAAATACTGGCAAAAATCAGTTTTCTGTTTTTTTCTTTACTGAAAACTCACACTGTTTTCCTTCTATTAACTCTCCTGAAAGTCTAGAGCTGTCTATTACCTTGGACTGCAATGGCTTCAATGGAGTTTTATCAACCTTTGGCCCTGTCACGATAAAATCCTTCCATGTTTTTGCCAAACCTCCCTCTGAAAGATTACTTCTGCTCGGAGGATGCCAATAAAGGAAATTGCTTTCACAAAGAAAGAGGTAGGAAGACAACCCTAGTCCCCTCCATTTGGATTTCCTCCAATCTCAAATTTATTGGGATGAAGAGCAATCCCAAATACATTATAAAACCCACCATGATCCAAGCAGTGTGGTCTCTCTGGGCGCTGTTTCAGTGCCTCCTACTCCTTCAGCTTTTGAGCAAAACGTTTCAAAGGGAAAAAAATCAACCTCCATGCAGGCAGTGAGGTACAAAGGCTTGGCACAGGACTGCCACAGTGGCCACAGGGAGGGGATGAGCCTTCCTGCCACATGGAACAGCCACAGGAGAAGAAATCCCAGATGGTGAGTGCAGAGCTGGATCCTGGCCCTGTGCAGGCCCTGTGCCACTTTCTGCCATCACAGGATTTTGTTTGTCACTACAGGACAAAAAAACAACACAACATGCACACGCTGCTGTTCTCAAGGTAAAAAAGGGAAGTTTATTTTCTGACTGCAACATTTATAGATTTCCAAAAGTGACAGTGGATTGGAGGGTGACAGTGCCACCTCTCCAACGACACTGGACAAACCAACAGTCCATCAAATTTCTCCTCCTCCATAAAGGAATGCAAAACAATGAGTTATTTACAGAAAGTGTGTGAGAAAGTTCGCTACAAGAATGTGAACATGAGAAGGCTTAGAAAATCTTAAAAAACCAGGGTGACATGGAACTCCTTCATTGTCTTAAAGCATGTCTTGAATCTGGCTTCAATGGCTTCTCCTGGGGATAACATTTAGGGTTTGCACCTGGGATGGCTGACACTGGGATGTGATGGGCTGGCAGTGCACACCTGGTGCTACAGCAGAGTCACAGTCAGAGGACTGAGGAAATGCTTAGTGGGGCAGTGCCTGGCACAGAAAGAATCAGGAGCAGAGGGAGGAGGAGAAAGAAACCCATGCCATATTTGCTGCACGTCAGACAGATTTTTTAGTTAACGAGTATCTCAAAAGCTTCACTTTGTTCAATTTCCTTATTAAAAAAGAGGATTGCAGCATTTATTTATGCAATAGATTTTCACAACTCACATTACAAAACTATAGGGTGATCTGATTGTCAAGATTGTCTCCCCACGTATTGTTTTTCACACTCTTCCACATATTGTTTTTCACACTTGGCCTTCCTGTTTCTTCAGCTTTGGGGATAGCTTAGGAAATTCCCACTACATGTCAATGCATGGGGTGTAATTCCCTTCCTGCTGCTGTCGTGGGCCTCATACATGCACCACCAACACTCCAGGAAAAAAATAAGACTGAGAAAAACACAGAGAGATTTTAATGAGGACTATAAAATGGGGGGACCTCATCATTCCAAAAAGCAAGGGAATTCTGTGACCCACTCATCTGTGGTGATACCAACAAGTTGTGCAGTGCTTTAAAGGACATTCTTCTCAGTCAGCTTCAACACAAGGTCCAAACTTTCAGCCAGGGTAAATGTCTGTGACTCCATGGCATGGGAGGCATTGGGAGCTACAAAACATCTGGGATATAGGCTCAAATCTCCCAGGAGTGAGAGCTGGAAAAGGCCTGGGAGAATTTTGATCCCTTTGTCTTGCTGAGGCAGAATTGCTACTCACTGTGTATTTTCTGTTGGTCTTATTTTAAAACTTTGTTCCCCAAGGTGCTTTTGGGGGATTCTTTACAGCTTGTCTTGTCAAAGCTTTTGAAACAGATGAACAGAGTGAAGGCAATGACTGGGAAACCAATCAAGCTCCTTATGTATGGAAACATGAAATTGGACTCACCATGCATGATCCTTTCAGGGACCAAATCCCATTGCCTCCCCATATCCGTGCTGAGTTTGAAACTAGTAATTTTCTTTAATTGTTTTTGTGCATGGTCCAACTGTCCCATGTCTCCTTCTGTTTCTTCCTGTTACAGCTTGGCATTGAGTGCTCCAAGGTCCAGGCTGCAGAAGGAAAGCCAGACTTTATTGGGTTTTAAGCATTATAAAGACAAATGTAGCCATGATCATGGTTCCATTCAGCACTGCTAACCTTTCTGAGTGGATGCAATGGTGACCATGAAAAGGCTCTGCAGTCAGTGAGCAAAGAAGCCTTCTTCTCTGCATGAAAATTTGCACTGCAGATCTACGGCATTCATGCCAAAATCTGTGCCAGAGTGTGTTGACTTTGAGCAGTAGGGATTTCAGCCTTCAGTCCTTGTTGTTTTTGCTGCATTAGACTCCAGAAGTTGGATCCAGGTCGTATTGGGGTGGAGGACTGGGGATTTGTGGTGGTTCACATTGATTGAAGGAAGACATATGGGAATGCCAACAAAAAAAAACCCCAAACCCTAAACAAACAAAACCACCCCCAAACAAACAACTTCCCTCCTCCTCCCCCTTCCCAAATTGTTTAGGAGGTCTGCAAATGAAAGCATGACAAGGAAAAAATTACCATCGTGTGGGCTCATAAAGGAATGCAAGGGGGATTTGAAAGGACTCTGGGTTTGGCTCAATAATATTAATCAACAGCTAGTTTTGGCCTCCTGTAGCCTCCTCGACTGCAAAACAACCCAAAGGAGTTTCTTCTCATGCACAAATGTCACTTTGGTCATCAGTCAAAGGCAGCTTTCTGTTGTACACAGCACAACAAAGCAAATCTGGAGAGGAGACCAAAATAAGAAATAAAGAACTGGACAGCAAGAATGGGAGGAGGTGAAATGTATCTCCCCTTGGAAATACTCTGAAGGGCCAGTCTGAGACCGACATTTCAAAGGGCCACGTGAGCTGGCAGTCTGCACTGGGGCTGCTTTTCAAAGGTTAAAATGAAAGTTTTGAAACCATGAGAAGATAAGCTTTGAGTTTGAGTGCCAAAATAGTGGTGGAAAATTGTGGCATAACTGTTCCTAAAATAACCTGATTTTAATTTCTTTTAAACTAAATTGGATGGATCATTTGGAGAAGCCGGCACATTTTTAGGTACTTGTCAGCTCTTGAAAGGCATGACAAAATTCTTTGCAATCTGGTTTTCTTTCAAAGGCTTGCATGGGAAAGTTATAAACGAAAGTGTAATTCCAGATCAATGAGTTTCTGCTGCTCTTGTGAATGTATTACTTTGTGTGTCCTCTACTCATGTGGATATATGACTGCTTTTTTTATGTTGCTTTGGATCCAGTTTCTGCTGAAATTGTGTGAGTGTGTCTGAAAAGATCTTCTGGGGGCAGAAGACCTGGGCATAAAAGCCCTTCCTGCGGGAACAGCAAACAGTTATGCTGGTGATCGAATGCATAGCACATGGGTACACTCAGTTTTGGGATCTCCTCTCCATCACTAAGTGCTGCCCTGTTGATGTGATTCAAAGCTGAAGCCTAGGCTGCTGCCAGGGGCCACAGCAGGGTCCTGATGAAATCCAAAACTGGGCAATGAAATATTGGAAGACACAAAATATTGCTCCTGTAGACCCAGCTGAGCCTGGGCCCGAGCTGATGGAGCCAGGACTGCATCCCAGCGGAGCAGCCATGGCTTTCTAAGCCCCAGTGTGCAGGTACATGCAGGGCATGTACCAAATGACCCCCTGCACCACAAATGTGCCAGACTGTTCAAATCTGTGGCTGGTGCCCCACCAGCAGCATATAACAGCCGGTTGGGGTGACATATCAGCCTTATCAGGGTCCCTTGCTGATATTACTGATAAATATTACTGATTTCTGTAGAAATTTCAACATTTCTATCCCATCACATTTCACCCAGTCTGGGTCACCCAGATCCTCTTTGCTGCCCTCACCTGCTGTGTGCTCCATCACCTCTGCAATTCTGTGCTGGGGAGACACCACCACATGGTGACCCTGGGTGTCCTGTGGGGCTTTCCTGGCACCTTCTGATGCTTAAATGTTCGCCTCTATTTCTTTTTCTTCCAGCTGAGGGATTATCTGAGTTTTGGGACCTGGTTAATGGGGTATGTGAAATAGCCAGGGAGTAGGTGTTTGTGGCTTGCATGTTTTAGCAATCATGCTTGATGATCAAAGCATGAGGAGGCAGGCATGGTGGGGTTTATATACAGCAGGGTCCTTGCTGACTTCTCCAAACTGAGCCATATAAAGTATTACTACCGTCAAGCTCTATTATACCTTTACTAACCTTGAGTGCTTATTTTTCCGTTCTCCTTCTCCTTCTCCTTCTCCTTCTCCTTCTCCTTCTCTTCTTCCCTCTCTCCCTTTCCCTTTCCTTCTCCCTCTGTTCTTCCCTCTTCTCCCTTCTCCCTCTCCCCTACCCACTGATGACAAAAAATGCAAGGTAAAAGCAAGCCAGGCAGAGGGGACAGAGCTCTGTTCTCAAAGCCACACTTTAAAGCAAGTGACAGTTGTCACCTAGGTGTAAATCAGGGTTTTCCCTCACTAGGGCTGTACAGGTTTGCAGCCGCTCACCATCTTCCCTGTCTCAATGCAATAATGCTCAGGAGTGGTGCAATATCTCTGAGTATTACAAGAGTGAGGATTGAGATGGTGGGATGGACTTTGCTGTCTCTGAAGCTGGCCAGGATGGTGAGATGACTTTTTCTGGGAAGAATACATTACGATTCCTTTCGTGGCACTTAAGGCAAGGGTGAATAAATCAATGGGAATTCTTGAGGCTTCGACAGAGAAGCTCAGTTTAATCTCTCCCTCTGCATGGAAGTAATGCCTGATTGGAAGAAGCCTCTAAGTGCTCCAGGGCTGGACATATCCTGTCACATATCGTAGCACAAGCCCTGGCATCATAACCTAAATAAAACTAAATAATGTAATAATGTAGGGAAGTCTTGAAGCATAGATAGCCAGATTCTGGGGTAGGTGAGCAGCTGGCTGGGGAGGACCCCACCCATCCAGCTCTTTTGTGTGTATTCTGCAAGGCTTCTTTATCTTTCCAAAAATTGGTGTTGTGTGTGGAAGAGGCAGGTCTATTGTCCCAAGTGCCTGGCGTCTGTGCTGGGAAGACAATTTTCTGATTCTGATGGCTGTTCAAGTGGAAAAGCATGGCATCTCAATATACTTCAAGCCTTGGGGACTAATTTCATGGCTGGGGTAGAAAGGGTGAGATGGATTCTCAGCCCCTACCAGCAAATTTCTTAGCTCTTACCTAATTCTTTTTTTTTTTTCTTACCCAATTGTTAAAAATAGAAACTGTTGTAAAATAGTTGATAATAGTTAAGCACGTACTGTTTGGTTATGGTAAAAGGGGTTAAAAGGGTTGTTATAAGAAATACGGTACCATGCTACACCTAAGTAAACAATTGCCCAGGTGACACGAGCCAGCCTGGACAGAACTGTAATGGGCCAATCAAGTGCCATCAACCTTCATGCAAATGAAGGATCCAAAAAGAAACCAATCCAGAGGAACAAAAACCAGGATAAAATGGGGTGTCTGACCCACTGAATCTGTGCTGCTCCACCTGGAACATTGGTGACATCGCTGCTGAAGCAGACCCAGCACCGGCTGGGTCTGCAGCATCCTCGACGGGAACATTCCTGCTTGGCCCATGGGCCCCCTTGCTTTAGGCCTTTCTTTTATTATAACAAATGCTGAAATCACTTTAGTACTGGGAGTCTGATCCCATTTTTAACACCTAGGTATCACCAGTTGGCTCTGAACCAAGAGAAGCAAAGGATGATAGGGTCAGTTTTAAAAGGGCCAGGCATAAAAGGAGCCCTTATCTCCAGCTAGGCTTTATCAGACAAGCAGGCAAGCCTTATCCCAGCGGTGTAATCCCCTCTTCTGGAGGCTCTTGAATGCCAGCAGGAACAAAAATGTGCTGTGTAGTTACTGTTGCCTGAGGAAATGTGAAATATCACATGGAGGCTCCCCCTCCTCCCCCCTGGCCTGGCCCACCATCCCCCTTGGCCATTGTCACATTTGGTCGGCAGATAATCCCTCACTTTTCTGCAGTTCCTTAGGAAAAGCTGAAGCATCTCCTTTCTTCACCTGGGTCACTATCTGCAGGGAATGGGTGGATTATCCTACTGGTAGCCTCCTTGAAAGAGCTCGTTAATGTCATCAGAGAGTGTTTCTGCTGTAATAATGCTGGTGGTGTTTCAAGCCTGGCCATATCTGATTTGTAATGTTTTACTTCAGATCAGGTGCTGAAGTATTTGATGTGGTGCCAGCCAAACACCAAAATGTATTCTGCAGAGGGGCAGGCTGGAAAAGATAAATCCTCCCATGAGAAGAGGGTTCTGAATTGAAAACTGTCTTGGGGTGATTTTTCATGATTAGTCTCTTTACTGATCATCTGCTTTATGCCCAAAAATGGGTGCTGTATCTTTAAGGGGGGTGGGGGGTGATGGAGAACCATGGGCTTTTCTCCAAGCCTCACTCACCAGGTGTTATAGATGGATAATGAGATGATTGGCTCTCACAATTAAGAGATAACTATTGTGTGAATATTAAGAGAAGCTTTAGTGATGTACAGTTATGTTACTGTAGTTTAGATGCCCTCTGCTCTCCCCACAGTTCCCTTTCCCCCTGTATTGCTGCCATCAGACAGCCGGGGCTGTCCAGGACAGGTACAAAGAAGCTGCACAGGTGTCCCTGGCATGGGGCAGTGGGCAATGGAAAAGCTCAGGGGTTGCTCAGGGGGTGCAGCACGGCAACACCTGACCTCCAATCGAGTCACAAGGAAGCAATCTCCACTGATGAATGGCAAAGAGCAGCTGAGTGACAGACTGTGGGAGGGTTGGGCTGGCTGATGCAACCCCCAGGAGTACAAAAGACTGAGCATCCATCTTGAAGAGGAACTGGCCATGTGGTATCCATGAGGGGCAGTTCCCAGTGCTGCAAAGTTTCCTTATTTAGTCTTTTTGTTGTATTTTTGTTAAGGTTTAATAAACCTTTTAAAATTTTTAAAGTAAGCAGTCATTTCTCACAGGAGCTTCCCAGGGAAGCCAGAAGCACTGATAGCCTACAGCATGTGATGGTTCATATAGGTTAGCTCTAATCACTTTTTCTAAAATTTTCAAAAAACTGCAGATTTTCCACTGTAAAATTATTTTATTGCATTCTATTCTAATATCACCAGTTTTGACTTCAATGTAACTTCTTTTATCTTCCTCAAAAATTGTTGAAGGTATTGCAAGACAAACTTAATTTCTTGCATATTTATTTTAAATAAACTAATTCAGAATGAAGCTGTGGGAGAAGCAGTTAATATCTCTGTGATTATATTACAAATCTTTAATAAATTACTTTTTTAGAAAAGAGTCTAAGACATATTTAATCAGATTGTAATATAACCCCATGTATTACATTCCTAATTACGTTGTATCATTGAGTTAATTTGGTTTGTACTTCAATTATTAAAGATAATGATTTCTACTTATGAAATTAAAGTGCTGAAACACACTGGATAAAACCAGTTTTAGAAATAGCTCAAGTAATTTTCTACTATCTGTCAGTTTGAAGCCATTCCCCCTCATCCTGTCACTCTAGGCCCTTGTAAGTGGTCTGTCTTCATCTTTCCTCTGAGCTCCCTTCAGGTAAAGGGCCACAGTAAGGTCACCCTGGAGCCTTCTCTTTTCCAGGTGGAACAATCCCAATTCTCTCAGCCTTTCCTCACAGTAGAGGAGCTCTAATCAGTTTTCAATAACATCCTCACAAAGGCAGAATAATCCTGAGCTATATGCCACATAAACTGCTAGCAAAGATGCTAATGGGACAGGATAGCGTGGGTTCTGATTACTACCAGGAGGACAGAGGATTCCCCAGAGCAGGGACACTTGTACTACGAGTTCCTTCTTCACTGCAAACTAGAGAATTGTTCTGTGAAATTAAGGGAAAAGGCATGTACAATCATAGGAAAATTAGCTTGGAAGGGGCCTATAGATGTAATCTAATAAAATCTCCTCATTAAAATGGAGTTAACTTCTGTTAGATCAGATTGCCAAGAGCTTTGTCCAAAGAGCCTGATATAATTTATATAATATATATAATTGTAGGTGCCTTCCTAGGAACCTGCCAGGGCAACCATTTCCAGTGATGCACTATTGACATCATGATATATTCATTCTTTAGGTCTGATTCAGATTTTCTCTGTTGTAGCCCATGACTGTTGGCTCTCATCCTTTCAGTGGGCACCTCTGAGAAAAGCCAGGCTCCATCTGCTCCACTAAGTAGCTGCAGCCTGCTATCACATTCACCTGCTGCACCCTGTTCTCCTCAGCGTTTTCTCATGTGACGTGCACCTAAGGCACCTCACTTCCATAGTGATCCTCCTCTGTGGTCTAGCACATTCATCAATACCTTTCTTGTACTTCAAGGACGCAAAACATAGGGGATTTTACCTGCTTCCTAACAACAGATTGTTTGGCAGAGATTTAACAGGAATTGTTTAACTTATGATCACTTTCCATAATTATGTTCAGAACAGTGGAGATGACCCACCAATAGACACACAAACCTGAACTTTGCTTGCATTCTCTGATATCTTTCTGTGTAAATATTCTGTAGTAATTGTTCATGTTATGCATAAAATATTCACTTTACTCCTATGAAAGCAATACACCTCTTCCTAGGAGCAAGGAAGCACAGAACTATGACAGAAGAACCCTGGTTCTGCTATCTCAATTTAGGGATCAAACAGAAGCACCCACAATAGAAGCATACCTGTTCTCAGTTCTGAGTATAAAGTAGAAAAGAATAGTCATCTCTGAAGGAATCCATTCATCAACATCTGGCTCATATCCTAGAAATTCTTGTCTTTGTCACAGAAAGGAAATACGAGTGTGTCTGAAGTTAGACATCTATTCAGAAGATGTGAGTTTTCTGAGAAAAGAAAAAAAAATCTGAATTTCATAGTAAAATAATTGTTAGTAAACACACCTTTAGATCCATGCAAAACAAACAGCGCAGGTTACAACCCAGAAGAAAAATCACCTGTTGCCTGTATTCCACATCATTTGAACATTACAAATATATGGGCATAAAAGTGAGAATAAAAGTGTCTCTAAACAGGTAAAATGCTGCAGAATTGCTCCTTGAGACACAGAGACTGGGTGCACACAAATGGGTCAGAAAAATTCTTGGTCAGACTCTATATTGGAGGGGAAGGAGGACACAAAGAGGTACCTCAAAGTCTGGATCTGGAGCACAGGAAACTGGTACCATATTAAAAAACCCTTTTCTCAAGCAGGTTCCCTTATCAACTGCATCTTAAGGTGAGTTACTGAGTCATGAAGTAACCATGATGGATTTGAAAAGAACGGGGGAAAAATGGGAATACACTGGTATGAAGTGCCCTCCAAAATAAGGCTGAACCATATTGAGTATTTTAGTCACAGTGCAGATAATACAGAAAGATATGCTTTGCATTAAGATGTGTATTAATAAATGTCAGCCTGTGCCAATGCACAAATGACAGCATCACTATAGTGCATGGTATGATTCTTTTATGATACTGAATCTCACTGCCTTTCAGTCAGAAACCAGAATGTCAGCATTGCAATATGCAATATCATACAGGCCTCTGTTTTGATTGCTGATCACTGCCAGATCACTGACTATTGTATTTGTGGGGTTCCCCAGGCAAAGGAAGGAGTGATGAATCTGACTCCATGTTCTTAGAAGGCTAATTTATTATTTTAAGATACTATATTATATTATATTAAGGAATACTATACTAAACTATATTAAAGAATACAGAAAGTATACTTACAGGAGGCTAAAAAGATAATAATGAAAACTCGTGAGTCTTTCCAGAGCCTCGACACAGCTTGACCCTGATTGGTCAATAAGTCAAAACAATTCACATGAAACCAATAGAACAACCACCTGCTGGATAAACAATCTCCAAACACATTCCAAAGCAGCAAAACACAGGAGAAGCAAATCAGATAATTATTGTTTTCCTTTTTCTCTGAGGCTTCTTAGCTCCCCAGGAGAAGAATCCTGGGCAAAGGGACTTTTCCAGAAAATAGGACTGCCACAACTGACTTGAAATCAGGCAGTAAAGTATTCTTCTGTCCACACCCACTTCAGCCTGACTTTTCTCTTACACCCTCTCGAAATAAATCTGGTGAATATGCATCCCTACAGTTACTGCAGATCTTGAGGAATATCATGACATGAGGAATTATTTAACAAAGGCAAGGCAATTTTCTATTCTAGAAAATAAATGGTTTTCCCTAAAGCGCATTTTTCTTCCTTGTACTAACAGTAATAGTTTACAACATATTTCCATGGATTTAGAGGTCACTGAGGGGTGCCATTGCATATACAAACTAGCAATTTTTGCCCTTTTACGTTAATAGAGCACTAACACTAAAAAGTACTTTATTTTCTAAAGTATGCAGCGGAATATATGTCTCACACATCATCATATAGGTACAATTCTATATAACTGAAAGCAAAAACCAAAAAATTAATATTTTTCTAGCTGTCTTTCCCTTTATTTCATAGATAGGGGATTTATTCTGACCATGGTAGCAGGTGATTTATTATTTTGTTGCCGCAGAAAGAGAGCTGAAAAGGAGTTTTGAAATGGAAATTGTGACATTTACTGAATGATAATCTCAAACTGCCATTTATAGGAAGCAGGTGGTAGCTGTTTACCATCGGAGACAGATGGAAGTCCTGCATTGGAGGATGGTGGGGTTTTTTCCTGTTAGATAAATTAGCTTAAATAATTCAAGCAGTTTTCCCCTTGCCTGACTAGTGCTTTGTGCAAATTTAAGTATTTAAAGACTGGTTTACTATTGAGCAAAATTTTGCACAGCTCCTGTAGTTTTTCCTCTTTGAGCCTCCATGAATCGCATTTAGCTTTTATAAAGGATATAATAACTATTTAATATCCCCAAAGGAGATGCTGCATGAGGGCAAGTAGCATCATGAAAAATTCCATTCATATTAATCTGGAAACAAGATTTAATTAATCTGGAAACAAGATTTTATTCCAGCCAAGCACACTTCCATAGAACTCTGCACTAAGTGCCACAGCCTGTGCATGGCACCTGGGATTGATACAACCACATACACACTCCTTGCTGTCTCAACCCTGTGCTTAGCATTTCCATGGATTTTAACCTCTCTGCTTAAACAAACAATTTTCAAAACCCAAATCCAGTATCTCCAAAGCTGCCATACAGCTTCCAGCAGACTGACTTTGAAAGACTACCTCTAATGCGTCCAATGTTTAGAAATATATCTTATATTAAAAATCAGAAAACCATATATTTGGAGATTTTTTATTGTTTTTTTTTTTATTGTTTTTCCATGGTTACTGGCGGGATTCTTTTCCTTGCAGAAGGATATGAATGGAAGAGGGACAGAATGAGAAAGTAGAAATCACCTTCTCATGAAGTTCTACCCTGAAAAAGAAAAAAATGAAAATAAAAAAAGAAGACAGAGAAAAAAGAGAAGAAAAAAAAAAAAGAAAAAGAAAAAAAAAGGAAAACAAGAAAAAGGAAAAAGCTTTTGGTTTTAAATTTAGTTATTTTAGCTGATCCATAATATTTCAAAAGGGGCATGGACTACAAACTTCATTAGTAAGCCAGATATCAACAAAATACCACAACAGTAGTATTTATTATATTGAACTTGAAAACATGAAACTTGTTGAGTATTATGTGGGTTTCCAGGAATACTATAATATTTTGGGGTACTTAATGGCAATTACAAATATAGTGAATACTCAGTAGATTCAATAAACGTCTTCAGGTGATTGACAAATACAAACATCATCCAGTTCTTTTCAGGCATTCACTGGACCTTAATATGGTCAATTGCTTGACAATTTGCTATAAGTATCAATCTTGTCAGCACTGTTGTCATGAATTAAATCAAAGCCAAGGAACATGGTGAATTCCGTCAACAACTCTATCACATGGGGAACAGCTGTGAATCCCACTGAAGCCAGTGCTAAAATTCCTCCTGTTTTCCTCTTGAGGAATTCTATGGGAGCAGGATTTTATCCCATTATTATAAAAAGATCAGGTTAAAAGCTCTACTAATTTTAACTAAGCTCCACTTCATTTTTATGAAGTTTGTAAAAGCTACAAGTCACAGATTAATCTAACGTAGTAAATTTAATTGCATTAAAATATGGAATACCATCATTAAACATAAGAGTAGGAACTTTAAACACCATAAAGACAACTTTAACTCCTATTTTGCAAACATGTTTGACCTTTCAGTGAGTGCTGGTACCTATTTCATTTAAACCATTTGAAAAATCTCAATCTGGAGAATTAAACTAGGAGTATAATTCAAATGCTCAAGCATGTTCTTCACAGCTATCAATAGATTAGATTTTGCTTGACTTGCCTGAGGTTTAAATTGTAGAACAATTTAAACCTGAAAAGAAAATTAAAAAATCATATGCACTTTCATCTAAAGAAATACAATAACTAAATGTTTATTAAGCTCTGTCATTATGCTAGAGCTGAAGAGGTTTGCTGCCTAAGCTGACTGATTTCTGGGACTGATCCTCAGAAAATGAGTAACACCCTTACGACATGAAGGATTTCTGCTCTGTTTGGCAGACTTGAATTTTTCACCTTGGGGAAAAGGAAGATATTACAATGTCTGTAAGCAAACCAAGATAAATCCTTAGCTGAATTGTCCACTGATATATGTACTGTATTTTCTCCAAATCCTGTCTTAGAAAACATTTGTCATTTTAGGCTACACATGGCTTTTGAGAATATTACCTGTAAAAAACAGGAACACCATTCTGAAACAAACTAATACTTATTAGAATCTCAGTAAGGCCAGCCTAAAGTCAATGTGTGGGGAAGCAACCATAAACCCAAGATTCCATTTAGTCTTCCAGGGTAGTAAGCCAGAAAGATCCACTTTCAACCTCTGCCTGTGACCCAATAGTCTAAGCAATAGTCAGCTGGCTGGAATATCTAGGCAAGGAACCTGAAAAAATCAGAAAAATACTCTGAAACCATGAAAAAGCAGAAAATGCAATAGAAGCATTTTCCTAACAGAAACCATAAGTGACTTTATTACAACTTCAGAGAATCATTCTCACATAAATTTACGTAAATGTGTGAATATACTGGTGAATTGCTGGAGTCTTGTTAATTTTAGCAACCCTTTGTTTCTCAAAGCTGTTAAGAAAATATTTTTTCACTATTCTAGAAATAGTTCTGAAGATACCTGACATATGAACTGTCTTGTCTGACTCTCCAGGAACAAACTAAAGACCTTTTAATTTTGGTTCATCCATGACAAAAGGAAAATAAAAATCAGTGATTGCTGTCCCTGTAGTACACATACACAGAACGACCTTAATCCTTTGATGAATGTGACGTAACAGAGACAAGAATAAAACTCAAAAACCACCTAGGAAAGCATTTTCCACTTGGTGCTTACTGATGCTGTAGACCCTCACCTGTTCTGCTAAAGCAAAATTTCACAGCTGCTTCAGTGTAACCAGTGTTACTCAAACCAGTGCTTCTAAAAATGCTATTGCTCCACTACTCACATTGAGACTTCTTATAAAAGGCCCTGAGAACATACTGAGCACCTTCCTTCCATAAAGAACATACCTTCAAAATGCCTAAAAACATTTCAAAATCTACTTCAAAGAGAAATAGCATTTTTAATAGCATTGAATTAACATTTCATTATGCATGCTTTTTCGGGCATTCAAACAAAAGTAATGGGCCCATGTATAATTAATTTCCAATATGAATCTGTGATCAGCATCAGTACATTTAAAAATCAAAGTTGTCTGTCTGTGATCATTTAGTTGCATGGTACAACCTACCTATTATCCACAAGATGTCTTTAGCTTTTTAATGGGTCCGTTTTTCATCTCTATTAATTCTATTCGGTTTATGATTTTTCTGTAGTTTTTACACTGTGATACAAGTGAGTTACACTGTTTATACAAATAAATTTGCTAAATGCAACGAAATTAAAAGGGATCTCAAAATGAGTGGAGAAAGTCTATGCAATTTTCACAAAGGAAGAGAGGATTGTGACAATAATCCAAAAATAATCTTTCCTTCCTGCATTCCATGCTTCCAGCCTGAGTCAAATCAATGATTTATGGAGGTAAGTGAAGGTGACCACCACTTCAGGACACTAAGAGAGCCCTTATGGAAATGAACTCCATGATGTTGATTGAACAACTATTTTTAACACATTAAAAGGTCAAGAGAGAATATGTTAAGAAAATCTGCTACATTCTGGGCAACAGAGCAGGCTTCTTTATTATTTTGTTAGACTAAAATAAGAGGCTCAGCTTATTTACAGCCTGTACTTACATTTGGTGCACAGCAACACTTGTCCTCTCAGATGGCATAATTTGGCATGCAATTTTGAACATGGAAGCACACAGTATTTGAAAACCATCAATTCCCATAATACCAAATGCATTTTATTTTCTGACCTGAACACTCATGTCTTGCAGTTACTACTTATCAGCCTGCCACTTTACCTTACAGCATAGTGATGCCTGAAATATCAAGGTCAGCATGGACTGAGGAAAAGTGTCAGCAAGAAAACCTTCACATCACTGGTAATATAGCCATGGATTCTGCTCCTTTAGGATCAGAACCTGAAAGAAATTATTTTGGAACACAAGCATCTTGCAGACATCACATTACTTGAGTGAATGCCTGTCTCTCTTGAGATAATACACAACTACATCACACTTCTCTATTCATCTCCATTCATACTTCTCATTCATTTTGGGTCAAAGACAAAACAGGCACCAGGTTTGACCTCATCATTCTACTCTTTTTTAAATCGCTATTGAAATTCTTGGGAAGTGTTTAATCTCTTAAAAATTAACATTTTAGAGGATACTAAAATGTTAGTCTCCACAGTAAATGCAATTGAATCAGAGACTCTGTTACACTAGGCTTGCTCCACCTCCTGAAAATATTGTTCTGTGCTGAACTGAATAGGATCTTACTTCAGTGTTGTGGTGTGAAGGACCAGAATTTGGTACTGAGGAAACATTCAAGGCTTTGACATTCACATTTTATGGTGAAAGAGCTACACCAAAAGTGTTTGCAGAAAAATAATTTCTGATGAGTTTTCCGTATTTTGACTGAAAAACGAGTCTCAGAACATTGGGTTTGCACATGAGAGACCACCAATACTGAGCTGGCAGACTCTGCTCTGGAGAAGGAAAAGCATTGGCAAAGACAGAGTTAAATCCAGCCAGAAATACAAATAACTAACAAAACAAATACCTTCATGTATGAAATGGATTTGTAGAAAATTCTCAAAACCTGACAGAAGGCCCACACAGTATGAATCTGTATGCAAACTCTGAGATAAGAAATGCTGACTTAGAAATGCCATGGAATAGGACAGACATTGCTGAGAGAGAAATGGAGAAACAAGTTTCAAAGGATGGCCTTGCAAATAAGACCGGATACTTTGAAGAAATAGAACTATGAAAGATGCATTGTAGTAGGACCTACAAGGGGTAGTTTTAGATGATTGGCTTTAAGGTATCTGCAGCATGGTGTGGCAAAAAGCAGATAGGCCAAGAAACACTTATAATGTATTGTAATTAGGAGATATTTGGCTTCTGATTGGGATAGAGTGAATTATAACAACTGTATTGTCTCACCCTTCTCATGAGACTGAAAATGGAATAGAAGTTTTTAAAACACCTCTTAGTTGCCCCATATCTAGGTCAGTAAAAGGGTGTTTTCCAATACCTTAAATTATTGCAATTTATAAGCTACTCCTGCTAAAAATTTTTTCAAATGCTTAGGAGTGCTTAGTAACTTTATAACCAAAGTGAAAGTTCATTTATTAATTAATCATTAAGTCAGCCACATCAAGGATAAATTAGTAGAAAAATTACTAACTCTATAAGAAAATTTTACAGTTAACCGTAAGGATCTATTTCATTAAAAAATATGTACAGGTGGCCTACATTTTACAAAACAGGGAAAGCAAATGTAGTGAAATATCAGCAGAATATACAGATCTGTGACAGGAGAGGTAATGAAGACTTGTATCCTGAGGTTTTGCCTTACGTTTGGGTAATTCCATGAAAACACACACTTCCCTAACTAGAGCTTTTCTCTTGATTGAGCAGCATTAACTGGCATGTTCTAGTACCTCATATTGCACCCATCTCATACTTTGTAGGGCACTGGTTTAGGTCTCTCTCCTTTGCTCAGTACAATATTGACAGAATAACCTGATTGCTTCTAAACTTTCACCATTACATTTCCCTGGAATTAAGAAACCAGTTCAGAAATGATTTGTAGTAAAAGAAAATGCCAGTGTCATCATGTACACAAAATTCCTTGGGAAACATGGATAAAAAACCCATTGGGTTATTAAAGCATCTAATCTATTAAAGCTTCCAGTAAAGAAACAGAAAAAAGTATCAATGTGATGATTTTAAATTTGTAATGTAGGGGAGGCAACACTCTGGTACCTCAACCACCATCTGCATTTCCATTATTAAATACATTTTTCCAGTTCACAATCAAAACTCAAATTCTATCTTAAGAACATTCTTCTCAAAATCCAGATATGAGACTCTGGAAGGTGAGAGAAGGGCTGCCAGAGGTATAATGGACACCTTAAGCCATTTATCAGAGAGAGGAATGTTAGACAAACAGGACTTAGAGTTTAAGAACAAGCTGACTATGCAAAGATTCCAAAACATATTTACCATAGGTACATGCTATGTTTTCAAATTATTATGAGACTTCTGTCCTCCACAGTAGGACAGAACGTGTAGGTTGGGGTTTTGGGGGTTTTTGCTGTTTGTTGTTTTTTTTTAACACTGCTATAATATTGTCTCTCTCTGGTTTATTTTAAATTTAGCAGTTTTAGAATTTACAGTGCATCATGTTCCTAACCATCAAAAAATCCAAAAACACAGAAACAAACAAACAAAAAAAAAAACCCAGAAGCCAAAAAACCAACCAAATAAAAACCAAACCAAAACAAAACAAAAAGGCAACAAAAAAATACCAGACAAGTCTCACAGCAGACTTTTAGTTCAGCTGTTTTGGATGAATGAAAGAAAGAAAGGTAGGTTGTCAAGTAAAGAAAAAAGTCTCCTCAATAAGCAACTTTCCTGATGTAATTTTAAACTCCTCTGAAAAAACACATTTATATATCCTAAATGGGGTCATTGTATGAAGTCCCATAATTGTAATTACATGGGGTTTATTGCACTTGGATCGGTGGGCTGAGAAGAGCCCTGGCCATAAATACAATCGTATTTATGAGACTGCAAGACATGGGCCCTTTGTCAGAAATTACTGTAAGTGGCCATCCCTGGTCTCTTGAAACAAAAGAAAATCCTGTATAAAACACTCTCTAATCTGTTGAAAGTAGGATCTCAGCAGGATGCATTGGCAAACAAACTCATTTTAGTTGATTAAATGTAGCTTAACAGATCATGTGCTTTTACTGGCAACAATAAACAAATGTATAATTCTAAAACATATATAATACAAGAAAACATATTTTTTCTAGACATTAAACCCTTGTTCATAAAGGCACCTTCTTATGAACCATGATAGTAAAAATAGAAGTGATTTTACCAGTAAGGAGACAGTTCCCTTGTGGTGTTTGCAGCTTTTGTTTGAGATTTTATAGCAACAGTAAAAGATAAATACATTTCACATTCAAGTGAAGCAATTAAAGCAACTAGGGATAGAGAGGCAGTCTTCATTTAAATAATGCATAGGCTTTGTTGGCAAAATTGGTAGCTCATCTCAATTTAATACCTAGGTACCTGTTCACAAAATCCCAGATAATCGAATATACATTTGGATTTTTAGAATAAGCAGACTTTGGTTTTGCCATTTTTAGTCTCACTAGAGACAAACACAATATTGTAAGATATTTTTCAGCCAGACTCTTTAGAGGTCTCATTGTCTTCTCTTGGAGTCCACAGCCCTCTTTTCACTGCAAACAGCAACTGTGCCAGACCATGCTGAGCAAAAAGGCTCATTAGTGTTCTGTCTTCAGCACAAATGCATTGAATAGTCATTTTTGGCTAATATAATTGAAGACATTTCCTTACTGTAAATGCAAAAGAATCCAAAGTTTCCTGCAAATATGCAAACTTGTCTCCCTCATTTTCATACATTGCCGAAATCCTTAAGTTTTTTACTCTTGCAAGTTTTTTCCCTACCAGTCTTGCAAACATCCAATAGTAAACAAAAGTCTCAAGCAGTTCTTAGTGTCTTAGTAACATTTTCACCAAAAAATGCACATCAAGTCTGCCAGCAAGACAGAAGAGTGAGCCAAAACCAGACCACATGCTATGTTCTTACTGCTCTCTTAATCTGAAGAAACTCAACTGAATTTAATACCACAACACAGTTGCAAAATCTATGAAATTCACAAGTGAATTAGACCCAGTAGTTTTCATTTAAAAGCACAAACAGAAGTAAGACTCCCCATTTACTTTTAATATTCATCTAAGGATGAAAAACTTTGCCTTGCAATAACATCACGGGAATTGGGAAAATTTCATGTTATACAAAGTGGGAAATATCATGTTATACAAGAGCATTTTCTAAGCTCTGCAGCAATGATGATAATTCAATTCTGCACACTTTCTGGATGGGGTATTTTCTGAAGGAAATACTACTAAGAATAGCATGCAAAGAATGAGCTCTGTGCCTCAAGTAACCACTGCTACTGGTGAGAGATAGGTTTGAAATATTTATGAGAATATTTAAGGCAGAGGTGTTTCTCTTACATATTAGTTTAAACTGAAAACCCTTTTAATACTTATTGCAGAAACAGACAGGAGCTCCCCATTTTTTATTCCTCAAACACACTCTCTTTAAATGCAGAAGTGGAAGCTGATGAGCTCCAGAGGTAATTTTATCCACTGGATAATTGGGGTGTTCAGAACACCACTCTGAATAACTGGCCTTCTCCTGAAAGCAGACAGTCCAAAAACAGCACACAACCAAAATGTAGGTTCATTTATGGTTTTTCACATACCACAAAAATTGCAGACTTGGACAGAATTAGCATGACTCCACCACAGTGCAAAGACCATTATAGTTATACTGTAGTCTAACTCCATATATTAATTAGTTCTCACCACCATAGGCTCTTCATTTAATTTCTTTATTTTAAATGCATTAGCAGCATCCCATCTAGTTACCTTTAGAGCTGCTAATCAAAAAGGGATAATGCAGAACTCCATCACCTGTTTCTGTTCATACATTGCCTATGGAACAAATCCTAGTTTATATGTCATGTCATCATCCTTTTTTTTTTTTCTGAAACAAATTTTACAGAATTGGCTCATTCCATAAACCTCAATCCTGCAGTTCAGTATTAGCAACAGACTCATGAGCCAACACACCCATTTAAAGCCAGCAGAACTCTGTGGCTTTCTCAGCCACACAAGTGCCTTGATTGCAGGATCAGGCCTGATGGCTGCAAGCCCTTGATCACAGATATCACACCATTTCTGCATTTCACTGCCTTTGAACACTTTCACTGCTGGGCCAATTGTTTCTCTTTTCAAGAATGAGCAAAATATCAGTGTGAATGGTTTCTGCTCCAGCACTCACACAAACCTGTAAGGAAGCTTGAGAGAGTTTTGCATCCACTTCAGGGACCAAATTCATCTGAATGAATGTATTTTCATTTGTGGAAGTGAATATAAGATAATGGTGAATGTCACTGAACACAATTCAGCACTTAGCTGATTGAATATTTGTGGATATTTTAAACGGGCATTTTTTACTACATTTTTTACTACTCCTTCTGCATGAAAATGCAGTATTCTCAGAGAGACTTTCTTTCATAATGGCAAATTAAATTGTCTCTAGAGTTCACATTAGAAAGAAATACAGATGGTGCACATCTAATCTTTTTTCTAGTCCATCTCCAACATGCTCATTTATTATTTTAATGAAATAGCACATAATAAAGAAAAATATGTTTATTACTTAAATTGTCCAAAGATTTCCCACATAGTTCTGAGCTGTAATATTTACTAGCTGCAAGGGCAGCCTAGCACATTGTAGGGATGGGTTGGTTATATGTGTTCATTTTATGGCTTTGGAAAAATATTGCTTTGCCCATGTTGTGTAGAGACCAGTGTACACATGGTAGGTAAATGCAGTA
The DNA here is from genome assembly GCA_035048045.1 of Chlorospingus semifuscus. NCBI lineage: Eukaryota > Metazoa > Chordata > Aves > Passeriformes > Passerellidae > Chlorospingus > Chlorospingus semifuscus. Next base: position 14,072,012 of record JAWWMS010000001.1, read on the forward strand.
GAATTCACATGCAGAGATCTTTCTCTGTATCATGCATGGTGGGTCAGAAAATTTCCTAGAGTTACTTTTCCTTATTTCCAGAGCTGTGGTGTGACCAAACAGAAATAAAAAGCAAGGAGAATTATTATTATTTTTCTTTTTTCTTTTTCCTTTCTTTTAATTATTGTCATATGAGAGCTATCTGCAAATGATAGAGATTCCAAATCACATCTTGAATGACTTATAACAGCAGGAAGATCCATTAAATGGAAGAAAAAAATAAAGGCAACAAGTCATGAACTTAAAAGTAAACATAATTTTAATTGTTTTACTGAATTGAATTCTAAGGTCTGTTGCACAGTCTTCACCTGAAGCATAGACAGAACTTTTATTTCAAATACTCATAAGCCTTACTTAAATTAAATCTGCAGGATTCCAATAGCTTTTAAGAATGACTCACATCCCAAATAAAATGTTCTGATGAAAATTGAAGATAATGGTCTCATGCCATTAATGACATTAAAATGGCAACATTCACATAAGAAAAATAAAATTAATATAATTTTCAACAAAAAATTAATGCTTGGACAAAAAAATTAATTTCATTTATTTGCCAACTAGTATACTAAAGGGTAATGTTCCATAAGATATTTGCATCTTACAGGAAGCCAAATGCAGATCCCTAAAAAGACAAAAGCTGTGTTTTAAGTTGGGTTCAGAAGAAAATTATCTTGAATTTCAAAGTTGAACACTTTCTTTTTAACTCTTACAGGTTTTTCCATGGCTTTATTATTTCATACATCAATTATTTATGTGACACTAATACAGTTGTTCCTTATACAACAAAAAATAAGAAACACAACAAAATGTTACAAAGTTGTTTGAGCTATAATACAAACTTTTGCTAAATTTCATTAAAATTTTGCATTTGAATTACAGTATATCTTACCAACAACATTGCAATTATTATTGACACTAAACACTTGTAAATATTTGCACCAAGATATTGTATATCATGTGTCACTATAGCCTGTGCCTACTAAACACTGACTTCAGAGTGAAGAGTAAAAGTAATGATAAAAAGTAAAAGAGTAAAGTAATAGATATGCAGATTATACATGAAGAACCAACACACCTGCAAAATTGAAATATGGGCTTTTATGAGCTATATTTTGACTTTTTTTTAAATGCTATTTTCTACTTTTCTCTTTATTTTTTAAAGGAGCACTGTCAATATAAAGCTAAAAATGCATTTCCCTACCTCAGTTCCTGTAACAACACTGTCATCTATTAAATATAACCATGACAGACACATCTTTTTACCTATCCTTATCTTTGCATCTGGGGGCACAGCAAAAGGAAAGTGGGTTATTTCTGCTCTTTTATTTTAAGCAAAATATCTTTTTTATGTGCTTGGATCCCATCAAGAAGCCAAGGAAATAATCCAATCTGATGAAGTGCCAAACACCCTCAAATCACATTAAAATTTGAGGACAAAATCCTAGCTATGTAGAAGCAAATGGGGAAAAAAAATCACCAGGGCAGGAAATTGCCCACCCTTATTTCTTATTTACACAATACCATGGATTATGCTGAGCCATGATTAGGGGAGTGGATTTTCTCAGCAGGGTACAGCAATACAGCCTGCCAGGAGACTCAAAAAATACTCACTCCTGCGTGAATTCTGAATGGTTGGAGTTTTCAACCTTCCACTCCATCTCTTGGCTTCATCTCAAGAATGTAATTTCAATATCACAATGAATTATCTACTCCAAAGAGATCCATGTGCCCATAAGGTATGTTGAGATGAATGAAGAAAGACCAGCTGAAATCAAATAATTTCATGATAACAGCAAAATAATTTCAAATAATTTCATGATAGCAGCAAAAACATAGGTGCAGTAACTCTTCAGCAGTATTTCTAGATGTTTCTAAATGCATAATAATATTCCTAAATTTATTTTTAGGTTAGGACATCCATAGCAAGACAGAATTCCATTTATTTTCTGGTACTGAGTGTGGAGAACCCAAGAGAGGCCATTCATTGCTGCCTAATAGCTAACCAGTTGTATCATGGTGTACATATCTGGGGAAAACATATATTCTTACAAGACTTCTTCAATAAAAAGGGAACACACAAGGTAAGCAGAAACAAAAGAATTAAACTGATGCCAGCTGGCCATTACTGCATTATGTGGCACGTTCCTACTCCTTCCCTCTCTCCCTGTAAATCATCACCGTGGCCTAAATGACTTGGTTGTGCCAACACTAAGAGGGGACAAGGTTTTTTAGCACAGGAGAATCTGTGCTGTTATCTTAATGATTACCAATGCCTTGATAAAAAGCCCTACAAACCAAATATTCTGTATGATGTATTTGAATTTTCATGAGATACTTCTCTGTATTCTCAGCTAAAGGCATCTAGAAAGGCATAGATGGCAGTGTTGCTCTGAAATGTTAGACATTCTTTTGTCAATTTCTAGGATAACCCTGAGCCAGAAAGTGTATAAAACACATTTGCTATTCTGACACATTATCGGCCCTGCAATACCAAGAGATCAAAGAAGTCTTGGAGACTACAGATCAGAGACACAAACAACTGCCTTCTGTTTATGCTTTGAGAAAACTAAGTACACCTAAAAGCAATGTACAGTGTTCTTTATCTTCTGCCTGAATCTGTGCTTCAGATTAGGATATATTAGAGGGAGAGAGGGAAATATTTCAAGCTCTCATTTAGCAATTTGACCTCAACAATCCAAAAAAGAAAAAATCTGGAAAAATATAATGAGAGAAGTAAAACTACACTGATAGAGGGCCTAACATAGTTCTTTGTTCTGAACTACCCTCAGGAGGAGCTTTCTTTCTGCAACAATTTAATGAGCCAATGAGAATTGGCTCCTAATTTAGCTGAAGTAGGAGCTGGGAATTAATACTGGCCTCTGGTTTCTTTCTCTTTCACATACAGCAGTGGATACATGTGGAAATAGCCCTGACATTTTCAGTGAAAGCTGGGTTCTCATATCACTAAATGTTCTGCGAGATCAGGGACTCTGGAGAGAGTCAGGAACAGCAAATCAGCAGACTTGGATGCCAAGTAAAAATTCAGCTCTTGAACTGTACCTGTTTGTGATACCTCTGATCAAGCAGTAGTAGATGAGCCTAAAACATACTCTAGGGACTGCTGACATGCTGAGACAAACAGTCAAGTTTCAGACTCCCACAATTCTTTTTTTCCCTACATCCTGAAAAGTGCTAAATTAACTTTTGAAGTATTTTCAGGATTCAACGGCTGAAATATTTTCTCACAACTATAATTTTTTTCAGTACTGAGAAAAAAAGATTTTGTTTCCTGAAGGTTTAATTTCTTTGCCAGATGTATGTTTTCATCCCTCAAACACTAAGATTGATTCTGGAGGACCACTCAGTGTTATGTTATGTTTTGTTTTGCTTTGCTTTCAGAGGCACATGGCAAAATTGGTGAAGGGATAGATGATGAAAGAGCGTCAGAATACACACATGAAATTGCACGTGGTACACTTTGAAACTTACTTAATCTGAGTAGACTGAGATTGGACATTCCATGACAACAACAGTTCAAAGACATTCTCTTTACAATGTTTTGGTTTATATCCCTGCAAGTGTAGCGGTGCCCGCTTTGGATAGCGAAAGGAGCTGTAGCAGGAACCTCAGGAGAAGCAAGCGGGAACAGCAGGAGCCCCCGGCAGTGAAAAGCTGCAGCGTAGCACAAACTCGGAGCGATGCTGGAGGTACAGTGGGGGTCAGGCAGCAGCAGTTCGGCTCCCGAACGCAGTAAAAGACTCTCCAGGCTTTTCTCACCGGCTCTGGCTGGTCCTTCGGATCCGGAGGGTGTGTGGAGGGTGGGGGCAGCCCCCGGGCATGGAGCGAGGGCGGCGCCGGGTCCTGGCGGGGCGCGCACCGGGTCTGGGCTGCGCGGCAGCGGAGCGCCCAAAGGAGCGCAGCCGGCAAGCTCAGACACAGGGCAGAGGGAAAAAAAATAGGAAAAAAAAACCACAAACAAACAAACAAACAAACAAACAAAAAACAAAAAAAACCCAACAAACAAAAAAAAACCCAAAAAGCAAAAAAAAAACCTTTAAAAAAACCAAACAAAAAAAACACACCAAAAAAGGCCAACCA
>JAWWMS010000001.1:14080021-14101755 GCA_035048045.1 Chlorospingus semifuscus
ACATGAGACCAATCACAGATGCACCTGTTGCATTCCACAGCAGCAGATAACCATTGTTTGCATTTTGTTCCTGAGGCATCTCAGCTTCTCAGGAGGAAAAATCCTGAGGAAAGGATTTTTCAGAAAATATCATGGCTGCACATGGTGTCAGCTCTGTCCCTGCCTGCTGCACCCTGGCACACCCCTGGCACCCCAGGATCCAGCTGTGCAGGGGCAGCAGGGAGGTGCTGCAGGGGCTGATTTGGGGTATCACAAACCCCTCAGGCTGAGGTGCAGCCCCAGCCCACCATGGGTAAGCTGAGGCCCAGGACCAGGCTGCTCTTTGATAATTCTGGTTAACATCAGGCTCCTGCAGCACCAGGAGGGCTCTCCCTCCCAGCTCCTCTTTTCCTACTCAGGGTTAACCAGGGATACAGGAACATTTGGGATTCCTTCACAGGGTGCTGCTGGAGTGCTCCGAGCTGCCTGAGAACAGAGCAGCTCCCTGGAACTCTCTGGATGCTGAGCTGTGCCAGCAGGGTAGGGAGAAAGGAATACACAAACCAGCCTATTTTCTGAACTACCTAAATTAGGAGGTGGGAGTCTAATTTTAGGCACCTGGTGCTGCCCTTCAGAGCGATGAGTTAAGGACTGTGAGTCCTTCAGTGAGCACTGCCCCTCTCCTGGTGCTGCTGTGTGTCTGGGGCACCTCAGAGCCTCTGAGCTCAGCCCTGCTGCCAGCCTGGCCCATTGCAGGGCCCCTGGAGCTGCTCAGACACCCTGCAATGGACCAGGGACCCCATAAACCCTCCACAAGGACTCCACAGCCTGTTTTGCAGCTGAGCCTGGCTGTGACTCAGCAGCAGGGGGAAGAGAGGGCTGTAAGCACAGCACATTCGCTCTGTGAGCATCTCCCAGGGCTGAGACTCCTCCAGCTGAGCTGTGCCACGGTGCTGCTGCAGCACAGCCAGGCACACCTCGTTAATGCTAATGAATTAAATGTCTCAGCACCCAGCCAGGAGAGGAAAGCAGAGCTGCTGCTGGGCTGGGGGTGAAACCAGCACACAGAGATGCTTGAGTGGGGAAGGGAGAGGCAGGAGTGGGGATCTCCAGCACCCTCTGCATCCCTCCCAGCCAGGGGCAGCTGCAGCTCTGGCTCCATGCCACTGTGGCAGGAGTGTCAGACTCTCCCCATGCTTTACATTCCTCCACAATCCCCTGGAAGCAGATTTTCTGCCCATAACCCAGCACAGTGTCAGACCTGCTGCTGAAGGAGTCCTTCCCCTTGTCCTGTCCCACAGGACAGCCCCAGGGACACCTGTGGCCACCTCAGCACCTCGAGCAGCACAAGGAGCTCGATATCATCTCTGGCAAGACAGGAAGACAAATGGGGACAGCTGGCAGGATGCTGTGTGACAATTGCCCCTTGGAGGACACCTCCTCTGCAGCTCTGCCAGCCTGCTGCTCTCCTTCAACACTTCCCAATCATTGTAATAGAGTGAAACCTTATTTACTGCCCTCACCCAGCCATGGGCACACAGCAGGCATCCTTCCCTCTCTGCTAACAAGAGCCCTAATGGCTCCTCTGCCACAGCACAAACCAGCCCCAAATAAATGTGAGCTCTGGGGGAAGGCTGGAAGGGGGAGCAGAGCTGGGGAAAGGGAAAGCAGGAATGCTGAGGGGTCTGGATGGTACCCACAGGTGAGGGTCTGGCCTGAGCAGAGGACAGGGAGCTGGGCAGGGGGGGCAAAGGGTTGATGTGATGGCACATGCAGCCATGTGTTAAAAGGTTCAGACACCAGCAGGGCTGGGGAGATCACCCTGCCCCGTGCTGAGTGGGCACAGACTCATCACACACAAGGCCATCACTGGCCATTGCTCTGGGGAAGGTTTGGCACAGCACAGTGTCCTTGCCAGGCTCTTGGGAAGCCTTGGGATGTGCTCTGTGTCCCAAGGACATGCTGGGACACAGTGGCTCTCTGTGGCTGGGAATGCTCACTGGGCAGGAGCTCAGCACCAGGCAGATCAGGAGGGTGGGAAATGTGACAGGCAGCACTGCCTGCACCCAGGACTTCTCCTAAAATGGGACTCCTCAAAGCCTCTTCTCCCAGGATCTCAGAATCTTTTACTGGTTGCTGTGATCCCGACATTGTTAAAAGTCTCTTTTCCCAGCCCAGCACTGAAGAAGGAGTCAGGGCTTTTCATTTCTCAGTCTCAAGGTTGTTTATTGTATCTTATCTATAATAAATTTTCTCCTGCCCTGCCGAGGTCCGTCCAGCAGGACAGTTCCAGGCACTCTGCCTGCCCCAGGGGTGGTGTTATGTCTTTATACTAAAAACTACCTGTACAATATTTACAGTTACTTCCCAATACCTATCACCTATGTTAGACAGTGAGCTTCTACTCTAAAGCAATCTAAAAGTGCCACCATCACAGCAGAAGATGGAGGCCAAGAAGAAGAAGGAGAAAGGCTGGACATGACCAGTTCCCTCCATCTTGCCCCTCTGAATCCCCATACCAGAAACCCCAAAATCTACTTTTCCACTCCTTGATAACTTCACTATTATTCTACCTAAACTGTTGTGGCTTGCTGGTCTTCATATAAGGTTGGTAATTTGCTCCACGGGTCATAATCAAAACCACAGGTGCTTTGGGCTCCGTGCCAGGGCTTCTGAGCCCCCTGGAAGGGGTCCTGGCCATCCTGGACAGACAGAGGGATGTTCTGGGTTCCCACACACCAGAAATTACATTAAAGGGGGAAACCTTTATCAGCACCTTTAGCATTTATATACTCAAATAATTTCAGATAGCCAATTTACTGGAACACAAGTCTATCTTCAAAACACCTCACTGAGGTCAAGACTCTCTATTGTCATTCAGCCAAGGACAGCTGTGTTCTGTGACACACTTATGTCACCCATTAGGTCCTGAGCAGAACATTTTCTAATAGAGGGGGAAATTAATGAAAGGAGAAAGTGTTTGCCCTTGTTCTGACTCCAGCAAACCTTGCTGCCTTTCCACAGCGGAGCACCAGCTGGTTTTTCTGCTCACTGTGTATTTTGTCTCATGCAGCTCAGTTGTTTATGATAGATTAGACCTCCTGGGACCATTGAGAATGTTCTTTTTAGCAAAACTTGACCTTTCAAATCAAGAGTATGTGGAGGGACTTTTGGATGACACATTAACTAATATTATGGCTGAAACATTCATGGGCTTTTTTAGTAGTTTCTGAGCCTGTGCCTAACACTGCAGTAATGTATTTGGCACTACTAGAAAATATGTTTTTATCTCTTGTATGTTTTTATCCTTAAGGAAAATACTAGAATTTTCTACCTTTTTGTAGGAAATTCTGACAACTCTAGTATTTGGAGGACTAACACTAAAACAGTTTAGTGATTTTTGCAGAATGTCTTTATAAAGAGATCATAATTCATTTTAAACAGGAATCTCAACATTACATTTAAGTGTAGTTCTTCCAGTTTCATTTGAAAGTGATGTTTTCTGGGGAGAAAACTCTCTTATCTTTTTCTGAGATTGAATGCTCTCAGCTGAACTTTTTAGCTGTAGTACTTCTATCATTAACTATGTTATCATGCATGTTAGGATGCTTGTTTCTTAACTCTTGGCATCTGAAATCACAAGGGCTTGGGAATCTTATTTTAGTTTTGTAAAGTGTCATTTTCACCTACTATCACTCTTCCAGAAAGTTGGAAATAGGAAATCAAAGTACTTAAATTAAAAAAAAAAAAAAAGAAAAAAAAAGAAAATGAGAACTTGAATTATTACTTTTTAAAATCTCATATTAAAACCAGTTTCATTACAGAGCACAAAAGGCATGGGGCTTGCCAGGTAAAACCCTTATGCCTTCCTTTATTCTATGATACAGAGTTTTCTGAATTTGCAAAAGAATACTTACAGTGTTGACCTTGCAGAAGTCCTGAAGAAGACACCTAACAGTCAGTGTAAGTAGGCATTTTTGTGTTGTGTTAGGATGAAAAATTCCAGCCCACTGGCATTGCAGTCTTGCCCTGGACACCTTCAAGCCAAGGTTCCCACATCCTACAGTCACAAAGAAACATCTGGAAAGGGGTGGACACAGTATAAAATTTAACAGAGGTTTAAAATATTTGCCATTCTGAAATTGTTAATCCCATTAGATTCTACAAGGAAAACTCACATCTAGGAAACAAACTCTGTTACAAAGACTCAAATCTCAGACTAGCACAACTAAACGCTACAACAATGTAAACAATAGCAATTTAATGACAAAAAGATCACGCTGACATGAAACCATCAGTTGTGGCAAGGAAGGAGCAATACCTGTAACAAGACCCAATACTGACAAAACTAAAAATGTCATAGGATTAGATATTTGCTTTGCCTGACTTCAGACTTCCAGAAACAGGCTAATGGAGCAGGTGCTCACTGCTAAAGCTTGACCATCACATTTTTAAAAATAATACCCTACTTTTTACCATATGTATGTAGGCAAAAAAAATATAAATATACTTTAAATTTGGGAAATTATTTCAAGAGCATTAGAAGTCTCATTCCTCTTAGATGTGTATTGGATGAATTCACTTAAATAAAGTTATGAGGAAGCTGAGGTACTTGCAGGCAGAAGAAAGAGACAGCCTGGTTTGGGAAAGAAATGCCTTTTCAGTTTGATGTAGCCTTTCAATCACTGTTTCTCACACAGGTTAGAGAGACAATCAGAAACATGAATGAGATACAGAGGCTTAAATATTTTTTTTCCCTACAGAGTTAAATAACAATGTCTATTTCTTCATTGAAGATGGAAAGTGGAATTTTGAGAAGAAAACATGTTTTCAAGATCTAATGAGGTTTTGAGGAACAGAAGCATCCAAAGCCAATTACTTTTCTTTTAATGACAGTTAGTTAAAAGGAGCTAAAAAGGCTAGCACAGGTGGGGCCAGTGAAAGAAGGAAATTAGGGACGTACATCTCCATAGTCAGCTTCCTGGAACAGCTCACCTAGTTATTTCAGATCAAAAAGTTGAGAAACAAAACAGGGTGTTTCAACTCCCAAAAGCTTACTTTTGATTACACAACAGAAACCTTTCAATTAGCTGTTAGAATGGCACATCAGGAGAATTTGGCAGCTCTGAATCAATAAGCTGACCCTAGGATTTTTTTTTAATTTCCCTTCAGACTATAAGGAAAGGAAAATAATAGCATCCAAGGGGAGAAAAAGTACAGCAACATAAACCATCTGCACAGTATAAACAAAACCATGGTGACACAGATTTTTCAATACTTTCTCTTGCTTCTCTTCTTCGACCCTTTCTCTACCTTATTGTACTGCATTTAAACAAACAAAAACATTCCCATGGTAAATCAAAGTCAAAAGTAGGTTATTTTGTGTTTCTGTCCATAGCAGGGAGTTGGAACTAGATGATCTCTAAGATCTCTTCTCATGCTCTCTGTGATTCTATGATTTTTCAGCTGTTTTCCTGTATCTTCTCACTGTGGTGATCTTCTAACTATAAATTCTTCTCTTGATGTATGTTCCAGCTTTTTTTCTTTTTTCTTTTTCTTCTTTAAACCAGACTGAGACTTGACTGAAATATAGCTTAGCAGTTGCCTAGGTCCTATGGATCTTAGAGATTGTACCATTATCTCTCCACAGTTGTTCTTTTTCTGTCAGCACAGACTTCCAAACAAGCTGGGGGCTTTCCTGTGTGTCCCACAGCTTTAAAATGTAACATTTATTCAACATTATGAAATTAAACAAAAAATGCATCCAAAAGAGAAAATGTAGTTTTTTCACTTTTCTTCCATCACTTCAGATTCTCTTGACTATTAGTAAATTAATCACATTCTGTGAAAGGCTTCTCTGTTCTCCTTGTAGTCCATCCAAGGCTAACAACTCATAACAGGGACAGCTAGGAAAGTGTTCAAGGACAAGCTGTAGAGGGCTTGGACCAGCCTGGTCTAGTGGCAGGCACCGCCCCATGGCAGGGTGTGGGAATGAGATGGCCTTTAAGGTCCCTTCCAATCCAAGTCATTCCATGATTCTATGAAAAAATATGAACAGTATCTTCCATATGCAAAATGCCAACAGTGTATGCTTGTTTATAATTCTGGGTTTTTTGCAGAAGGCAAAAGGAAAGGAAAGAAGAAAGTGAGAGAAGCACACACACAAAAGCTTTTCCTTTAAGAGGGCATACGTGATGGCAACAAAAAATTGCAGCTGCATCCAGCAGAAATCTAAAAATACCTGCAGGTGCAGGAGTAAAATAATTTGAAAATAAAAATAAATATATGTATATACTGCGACATGAATTATATTCTTTAACCTAGCAGGAAATCTGCTCAACATGAACAAATTTTGGCAACTACAAGCTACGTGAGATGGATATTACTTATTTACCCATTGAGTCAGAAGTATTTGCTCTCTGTGGTAGAGTGTCATACAGGCACAGACAGAGATGTGGCAGACAAAGGCAGTTTGGGCCCAGATCCCAGCTCACCTGGACTGTCAGCAGCCTCAGGGCTGCTGCAACCACACCCAGCTGCTGTCTGTGGTCCTTGGAATCCCTTCAATGAGCAGGGACTGCAGAAGGGCCCTGAGCCACATCTGAAGGGACAAGCCCGTGTGACAGATTGGCCTCACTGGGCAAGCCCTCCTTGAACAGACTGTTCAGGATGCTGCTTTTGCCAACTCGACAAAAGTCTGCAGCCACCACCATGGGCTTCAAGCCACCATCGTGGGCAGCCTGAGGAACAGCCTCACTAGGTCACAGAACCATAAAATAAGCTGAGTTGGAAGGGACCCATAAAGATCATCAAAGTCCATTTCCTGGCCCTGCACAGGAGACCCAACAATCCCACCCTGTGCCTGAGAGCATTGACAAACACTTCTCGAGCTCTGGCAGCCGTAGGGCTGCGACCATTCCCTGGGGAGCCTGATCCAGTGCCTGGCCATCCCCTAGTGGAAGAACCCTTTCCTCACATCAAACTTAAACCTTCCCTGATACTAGTTCAGGCCATTGCTTAGATGGCCAGATTCTGTCACTGATTACCACAGAGCAGAGAGTCTGCCCATCTACTTCCCCTCATGAGAAATGGGAAGTTGTAAATGTAGTGAGGCCTCCCTCCTTCTTTTCTCCATCCTGAAAAGACCAAATGACCTCAGCCACTCCTCTTACAGCTTCCCCTTAAGGTCCTTCACCAACTTCATGGCTGTCCTTTGGATGCTTTCTAATAGTTTTATATCTTTTTTATATTGTGGTGCCCAAAATTGGGTAGGTTGATAATCAATGTTATAGAAGATATTTTCACATATGTGTCAAATGCTCAGGCAGCTGCTCCTCCTTTAGCAATATGTGGCAATAGACTTAATTAAAGGATTGATATTAAAAACAATTCCAAAGGGTAAAATACATTTTGGAATATTTGGAAGCAGGTAAGATCTGCACGAAAAATATTGAATCATCCCATTATTCACCTTGAAGGAAAGAAAAACATACAAAAGTATAAGTGGATTAGGCGTTGGCTTATTATGCCTTGTGGAGAGAAGAACTAGAAAATTTTGAAGTCTGAGTGTTCTAATGTCATGATAACCAAGAGCATTTTTATCTTAGAATGTATTGCATTCTAAGACAGTGGTTGAAATGCCAGTTGAAAATGGATAATTGTCAGCCATAATTTGGTCTTAAGTTGATATAACAGTTTCTTGATTTGTTCTCCTACAGTGTGTATATATACATATACACACACCCACATACTGTGTTTTGACAGCAACTGAGAAACCAGCTGGATTTACCATACTAGGTTGGATTAGCAGTTTGCATTAAAACTAGAATAAAATTTAGAATGTTAAACTCTTATTTAGAGCATTATCCTTTTCATAAAATCATAAACAATAAATAGATTAAAAAGTCAATGGACATTTGCTCACAAGTCAGGTTCAAATGCTATCAAACCGGATCTAAATAGACAAAAACAATTCAAATGGTTAAAAAAAATTCCAGGAGTTCCCCAAGACCTGCTGTGCTCTTTTTCTTTATATTTCCACATAGATGGAGGAATGCTGCACTGTGTCTGGAAGGTGAATGGGGCAGCACACTCAGCCCCATTTCCAAACACATGGACTACAAAAAAGAGGAGAGAGAAAAGTCAGAAGTATCAACTAAGCATATCCAGTCTCAAATTATAAAGGGGATATGACAGTGACATACGTGGCAATACCAATCAGTTGAAGGGAGGCAGTAACACATTGAGGAGAAAAGGTGCTGAGGTCTGGAAAGACAGAGACTGAAACATTATGTTTGTGATATGAAACAAGTTATTTCTCCTCTGTGGTTAGCTGAAGTTTTACTTCCTCTTTCCATTATAAAAGAATACGTGAATATTTTGAGTTACCCACAAAGCTCAGACTCAAAAAAAAAGAAAAAGCCTGAAGAGCTTGTGAGATTTTTTTCCCAGATCCATAGATCAGCTCATCCCAAAAGAAAATGACAGAAATTCTCTGATACTGGATATTGGGGATACAGTCCAAACTCAAGATACCAGAGCAATGTCTCACTCTTAACATTCTAAATTTGTACCAGAACTCAAATATTGACCCTAACTGAAGAGAAAGAGAAACAATTTTAAGTAATTCAGTAATTTTTTTTTGAAAGTACACTGAACAGAAACAAGAACAACTAGAAACTATCATGTTCCTTTCCTTGAGAAAGGTGGAGAAAAGAGAAATTTCACACAGGAAGGTCAGCAGTGCCTCCAGAAAACGTTGTGCTACAGGTGGTATAAATGTAAATGAACACTTGGTAGTCTGGAACAGGAACACAGTGTTTGAGGTTTTTTCTTTTCCTTCTTTGTCATCTTTTTTTTTTTTTTTTTTTTTTATCTGTAGAGATTAATTTTGCATACTGAGACTGCTGTCTTTAGTTACAAACTTAAGGGTGCCTGGAAGGGCACTCCACAGCAAGTAGTTTCAGGTGGTTCAATATCTGTGATGGTTTCAGCAAGTTTAGAAGACTTCCTGATGATTCCCACAGTGCTCCTCTTTCTGTCACCTCTCATGCTGTATGTTCCTTGTTCTCTTCATCAGTCCCTAAGTCTCCAACAGAGACACACACTCCTAACTCCATAACTGTGTTTTTATCCCTGTTGGTGTCCATCCTGAAACTGGTTCAAACTGTAATTCTCTGCTCAGAAAAGAAAGTGCACCCTCCTTCTCTTCCCTCAGATGGTCCTCATTTCTTCAGGTATGTTCTTAGCTTATACTCCAAATGAAAGGGAAGCCATCGGTGTGATGAAAATCAGTGAGACTGATCACTATTTGTCACTGTCTTTCTGAATCCTCATTTTAATAGTGAGTAATTTTTGAATTTTTGAATTTTTGAAACATCTCAGTCAACATTTCAATTTTCTACAGAGATATTCAAGCTATCTTGTCACCTTTATTTTTTCTGAAAAATGCCCTTGGCCAGCATTTCTGTCCTGGGAACCTAAGAAGCCTCAGAAGAAAAGGAAAACAATATTATCTCATTTGCTTCTCCTGTGTTTTTCTGCTTTGTAAAACAGGTGCTTGTTTCATTGATTTCATGTGAATTGTTTTTACTTAATGACCAATCACAGTCAGATTGTGTCAGGACTCTGGAAGGAGTCACGAATTTTCATTATCATTCTTTGAAGCCTTCTGTCTGTATCCTTTCTGTATTCTTTAGTATAGTCTGAGTATAGCATTCTTTAATATTATATAGATCATAAAATAATAAATTAGCCTTCTAAGAACATGGAGTCAGATTCATCATTCCTTTCAACAACAGGGGACTCAGAAAATACCACACTATCTCAAAACATGCTGCTCCAGGTCTCAAAACTGTAGCCCTCTTCCACTGCTAGGAAGTTGAATCAGTTCTGGAAGAGTGCCTATGCAGCTATGTTACTTTTACACTAACTTTTTTTAGAGCTTTACCTTCCCTATATAAATTTCTGATTTGCAGGGAAAGGCAATTATCCACTGCACACTACAGTTCTATGACTGTTTCCCAGATATCTCTAAATGGAGCCCTTCAATCAACTGCAGTTTGATTTTCCACTTGCTGAGAGTGTAAACCGCTCTCATCAGGTAATTTCTAAATGCATAATCAAGGTAGCATGCACTCATGTCATGATATATCTCTATAAATGTCTTCATTTACGTTTAAATTTGTTTAGCATAATCAAAATATAAAAGGCCATGCATGGATTTTAGACAATTTTAAATGCTTCAATTTTGTAATACTTGCTTAATTTTTATAATTGCCACACATCTGTCCACTACCTTTTAAGGACCAATCCCATAACGGTATCATGTATTAGAATGCTGAGGTTGCTTGCATGTCGTGTGAGCAAAAGCCTTATGATAAATGAGATTAAATAATTATTTACTTCATCAGCTCTTCCACACATCTCTGGATTGCTTGCTGAAACTTTAGATCCTCTAGCATGACTTTTTTTCCATAAAATTCCCTCAGCACACACTGAAATCATGTCTACTAGCCATTCTTGGAATTGGCAATTCATAAAGGTTTAATTCAAAATTTAAAAGAAAAAAAGGAAATATGCAAGGATGCACACACAAGGTGGTAAAACAACATAATTTGAAAGTAATTTTTTGAAAAATAAAACCACTGAAGTATGTTTCTATTCTACTATAGGACATCCTTAATGCACAATGATTCAGTTTTGGGATTAATTTAACAGCTGCTCTTTCATAGGCTCACAAAACATGGTTCATATCTCTCTTGCATTTCTTTCCTGGTAAGACTAAATGAGCCAACTGAAAAGCTCTGTCTTCTAAACTGTTAGCAGAGCAATTACTTTTTTTTTCTTTTAATATAAGATGTCTTTGGGGTATACAATTTCTGTCTTCTACTTGTATCAGTTTTGAGCAGACAGCGTTCCATATGCATTTCTTCATTTATTCAAGGATGATGCACATTATACATGGATTGCAGCAAAAATCAGAATTAATTAGTAGCAGGATGGAAGCTGCCAGTGTGATTGCACTTTTTAAATGCTTCACTTGAATTTATTTAAAGTTTCAGCTTCACTCATTCAGTTCCTGTTTTGTCTTTGCCCTTGGGACTACCGAAGCCACTGCTTTTCCTCATTACTGCACTGTACCTAAGTGTAAAAAGATAGTTGTAATATTCCTTTGAAAAAACACTTCAAGAAAGTTAGCTGGGCTTTTTAAGGGACACTCATTTAGGTTACCAACCCCCTACACTCGCAGTAAGTCACTGACGAATAGGTCTTGTTGATCTACCAGGCATAATACTGTTTCATTTCTGCACCAAAGTAAATTCTGCATGCATTTGGTTCTCTAACCAATAAGAACTATTTTTATTGCTTCCTATATACAGGAAACACCAAAAAAAAGAAGCAAGCTTTAGAGACAAAACTCACAAATACCAAGCTGGTGGTTTCATTTGCCTTTTTTCATGTCTTCTCTTTTAAACATTTCCAACCAAGACTTCCCATTTTCCTAACTCTTTCCAGGGAAGTTCACCCTGATTTAAATGTTCATAATACTTTTTTCTCCTCACAGGAACACCTCAGGCCACTGCGGGGGCACAGAAATTCTGGACATAGTAAAGAAACTCAGGCTGAACAAAGTCAAGGTAGCAAGGGGGCAAGGGGCCTTCTCCAAAGGGATCTAGAACCTGCTCTAGTTACCTTTTTGCATTGCACCAGTGGAAAACAGGGGACTTGAGCCCTAAGTTGTTATATAGAAACAAACATGAGCCAGAGATGTTATAAAGAAAATTACAAGCAATGAATAATGCTTGACCACTACACCAGGAGCTCAGTTCATGACACAAGCTGCTCTTTGAGGCAGCTCATCACACCTCACTGCACACACAATTTCCATCCACTAGCTCCTCCATCCTTCCAGTCTTCCTCCTGTTTGAAGCTCAGCCCTTCCTTTTTTCCTTCCCACACAACTCACTTCATTACAGATAACAGCATTTGTCATGCCCTCTCTCTGTTATTCTGTGTTTTCTGCCTCCTGTGCCACTTCAAGCAGTGATTCACAAGCTCACAAATTATTCTGTCATTACTTATATTGTTTATGAAACTTCCAACAGATGGGTAATGGTCTTCCAAAGTTATAGTTAACTCCAGGCACATATTGACAATGTAAAATGAAATGCTTCTGTTTGTACCCTGGGGTCCTCTTTGTGATACATGAAAAGTGACTTAAATTATTTCTGAGTCTTTTTGACTCAATTGCTGTTCCTCAGTGGAATCAGTTTCCCACAGCCTTTTAGACCTTGCCCTCTGTAGTCTCCCAGTCAAACCCTGGAAGCCAAGATTCAGTATTTCTGCTGTTGTTTTCCTCTTAGAAGCAGTCAGAAAACACCTTTGTGATGTATAAACTGTTACTAAAAAATGTTGCACTACTCTAACTGCAAGAAGATTGTCATGAAAGAAAAAAAGAGGACACATTTGTAAACTAATGGGATAAAATTTAGTGTTTGGAAATAAGCTCCAAAAGACCAACAACAAATTAAAATGCTCCATACCTCTACTCATCACATATTTTTTCTGATTTTTTTTTTCCTAAGCATATTCTGGGTCTAATGACCTCCTTTTCTCATATATTTGTTATATATTAACCCTTTGTGTCTATATTAACCGCAAGGAAATAGAAAGGTAAACTCACTATGAAATTACCAAAAATATTCTACTCGTGATTAATGTCTTGCCCTTTACTTAGAATAAAATGCAAACACACATATTTCTTTTATAATTATTTTCTTGACTTGCCTCTTTTGAGTAACCATATCTCCCTCTAGGGCTAATTCAGACTTATGCAAGACTGATTTGGTGCTGAATAGAAACATTCCTGGACGAATTATAAGGATTAAACAAGAAATATTTTGTCAACTTGATTTCTGATAATATGGATGTTACCATAGTTACTCAGCAATTTTGTAGAACTCATCATTAAAATATCCCATAAGTTAATGTCTTACCACAGAAGAGTCTCAGAAAGGCAGTGTAACTTTCAAGGCTAGATTCTGGATATTTTTAGAGGGTAATGGATTTCAACTTGTTTTTGATGTAATGAACCTAACTTTGAGGACGAAAGCCTCATCACCATTGCAATGAATGCAAGGGTTGCATATTTCTTTGATGGTTTTTTTTTTTTTGGTACATCACTTATTTTGAAAGTTACTAGGTAAAAGTTTTGCTCAATCCATAATAAATCCAGTAGCAACTCTGAATGAATCCCATACTTATGGTGATGTCACACCTTTTTCCTGTGAGTATCCTCTTTGAAGACTCCCTAAAATCTCAAAGAACAAGCATGGTTTTCCTAACAGACAAAGTTCCAAAACACTAATTAAAATGTTGACATCATTCTAATATTTATTAAACCAGAAGGTTAGTAACCAATAAAACAGTTACTAAGTGCTTTTTATGGGGTATTTTGTAACAGCTAAATTTTTCTTTTGAAAAAGGAGCACATAAACAAACCAAGCAGCAAGACTCATTTGTACCCTCCAGCAGTCCCCAAATCAGGTTGTTTCTTGAGCATATTAAACTGGCAAGTCACTGCAACACAATACTTGACACACCTGACTGCATAGTTCCCTATTCTTCCTTCCTATTCTCTCATTTGGATTCTTTTTATTTGTTCTTTAAAATGTTGTTGCTCATTTCTTTAACAATTCAGTGTTCACTTCTTTACAGAGTGTCAATAAACTCACTATCAAAAGAGACTGATCTGTAGATCCAGATAAGCATAGAAATTATCAGAACTTGGCTGTAAAAGACTAAATCACAACCTTAGAAAATATCAAACTCTACAGCAATTCCAAGAAAGTGCTAGGTATGCTCAGCCCCTGGCTTTAAAGAACAGTTCTTTGCTATTCAAAATATAGGAATCAAGGACTGGGTGACAGACCAACATGAAAGACTGTAATATAAAAAGTATTTCAAAAATATTCCAGTTGCAGGGGTCACACGGAATAGACACTGAAACATGCCAAGTTCTGGAGATCAAGGAATATATTTGTTGTCTTGTTTATTAAGATTACTTTAAATTTCTCAGCAGTCATCAAATTTCTAAGGGTCTCATTGCAGAAATGAGGCCTGTTGCTGTGAGATATGTGTGGTGAAGGGATCTCCATGACATATGTCCTGAGATATGCAGTGAAGGGATTTCCCTGGGTACAAAAGCATGCTGATGGGGTAGTAAGTTATCAGACCATTATCACTGCCACTGGCCACTTGGAAGAGGGAGTGATACCAACATATCACAGTTCTATCCTGCCCCTACACAGGACTCACAAGCTTTATAATCTCTCTCATTGTAGTAGTGATTTACATATTATGTTCTACCCCCCCATTTATAACATCAATAACAGGACATTTGACTACACTCTCACCTCCACATCTCCCAAAAGTATAAACTGACATTTGAAATCCTCCAGGGTGGAGGAGGAGAATACAATCACCTTGCATATAAGTCAACTTGCTCCTCTCTCCTACCAAAACAGGGACACCTCTTTAGTAAGATTTGTGCCCTTTTAACTTGGGGACACTTCTACAGAGAGCTAGACACTGATACTTTGCAGATCTAGTGCATTTATCACATTATCTAGATCAATTTATAAGAGTCTGTAATCTGTTGCTTGTAATAAACCACACCGTTGGTGAATCTGTGATCATGAATGAGATCAGACAGAGTGTAATCCACACTGTTGGTTCTTCTGGGATCTTTTAAATGCAACCATATTTATAGTGCCAAGTTTGGGGTTGGAAATTCAGCCCAACTGCAGTAAGAACCTCTGAAATCTGAGGACCAGCTGCAAAACAGGGGGGGTTATTTTCTGCCAAAGTTCTGTCCTCCTACCACAACACTCATTGGCACAGTTCTGGCTCACCACTGGATGTCTGAAGTTCCCAGGCTATAGGAATCACCTTGCATTGTATAATAATAGCTTCTGAACATTATAATAAACACACTTCTAGAAAATATAGGATAATAATAATAATGAAAATGGTTGAGTGTGTTATACAATATCATCACAAAAAAAGCCAGGAACATAATGCACTGTACGTAATTACTATACTGGGATGTCATATTAATGACCATACTGTACACTGAAAGATAACTTTTCCTAAGATTCATGTCTGCAGTCTGCCATTTTTTAATCCCTGGCAGAACTATTCACTGTGCATCTGTGACATATTGACATATTAAATTGACATATTCTGAACATTTGGTGCTCTTTTAATGATGTTTGTTACATTCAGCAGAGTATAGGATTTCAGATTTAAAATATGTTTCCTACCTCATCCCACTATATAGATCAATGTATTGAGCCAGTCTAGTAGAAAGTTAGAGGCAGACACAGGAAAAAAAAAAGGTTTATTTTAAGATCAAACAACAAAAAAAAGCATTATATTTTCTTGTATAACTAACAATGAATAAACATTTATATAGTAGGTTACTTACCAAAGTACAGAAAGTACTTTGGAAAGTAACCTACTATATAAATGTTTATTTCCATGTGTTCCAAAGGCACAGGGGAAGAGGGCAAGGTTGCTGACTACAGAGAAGAGAAAGTTTATTGACTTACAACAAATTTGTTGCTTAAAAAGAAAAACATACTGTCTAAATAAGGAATGCATCTAGCAAGCCAATGACAGACACTCTTCACAAAGGTGCAAAATAATACCTTTTTAGAGAAAGCAAGTTTTTACTCCTAACAGGGAATACAGGAAGCTAATTAAATGAGTTTATATTTCTTTGTAGGGATATTGCAGCAGGCAATCAACTCCCCAGAGAGATTGAAGACAAATGTTCATTTCTGGAGATGCTTGTTTTGTCATATTTCACAGTTCTCAAGTAATTTTTTTTTCTCTTGAGATACTCTCAGAAGATAATGAAAATGCTTATTGTACACATAGAATTTATCTGTCCTCTATTGGCTTTTTGAGTCATCCTTCTCCAAGGCTTCTCAAGAAAATTTGTATGAGACATAGCAAAAAGAAATTAGTGTCAGAGGTAGAAGAACATGCTGTATATTATGGGTAGAAAGTAGAGGATATTGTGATTCACTATTGAATATCATAATGGATAGGAGAACAAATTCATAAATTCAAGACAAGCTTGTTTCCCTATGTATCATAAAAACACATTATTTCCTAAACGGTGGATTTACTGTCTCTGGATTCAGAGAGCCTGCCTTGCCTAAGAAAATTGTAACATTCTCTGAAGGATACTTGGTAGAAGTGGGCCACAGAATTACTGCTACTGCTAATAATTCTAATAATAAGAATAGCAGAACATGAACACAAATTGAAAAAAAAATCTGAAAATATGATGTTGCTACAGACAGCCTCAATAAAGAGATCATGTTAAACCATGAGAGAGACAGAAAGACAAGTGTAATTAGCAATTTTAAAACTAGACAGAAGAAAGACATGTAATATGGGTTGTCCTGAGATTTTTTGTCTTCGTATACCAAAAGCACTTATAACTGAGGTCAATTTCTTTTTGCCTGAATAATTAACTCTTACTATTTATTTTAGGAGTTGTTGAGGCACTCCAACCAAAACTGAAAAAACAGTCATAACTGACTGTGTGATGATAAGTTACAATAGGTCCTTTTGAATTATTCCATTGTATAAGAGAGGCTACAAGGTAAAAAGAAACAGTCCAGAAGGAATTATACCCAGAACTGTCAAATAAATTAGACAGAAGTTAGAAAAAGTCTCCAAGAATGATCTCCAGGGAAATAAGTGGAAATATAAAGAGAAAGGGGAAAAAAAGTAGTATGTCCTGGCCAGCTAGTTACCTTAGCTTAGCAAAGCAGAAAAGATTAAATACTTGCAGGTCTGGGAAAAGGGAGAAAAAGGAGAAACTAAGAAGTTACCTGCACAGCACCCTTTCTCCAGCCATGTAATAATCAGTGAGACCAAGCAGACAGTCATTTAATGCTACAAAGACAAGCCTGGCATTTGGCTAAGCTGTTCTAACTCATCACAGGCTAGATCAGACTTTCTCTAAAAGCCAAGATCTTTTATTTCCAGTCAGACAGAAAGCCATGTATCCTTGTCTAAAATGTGTTCTATACTCTGGAGACAGAGACAAACAAATGGAGCCTATGAACCCTAAGGTACCATAAAAGCAAATATCAGATTTAAGCTGAAGGAAGATCCAAAGGGTAGAATCCAAAAGATTGACTAAGCTGTGGCAATGTGTAGAGAAAAGGGAAACAAAAAATAAAACACTGTTGAAAGGTAAGAAATTAGGTAAAAAGGAATTACCCATATAAGCTTATTAAAGAAGTTTTTTAGTCCTTCATCTCATTTGTAACTCAGCTTTTTTTTTCATGACTTAAACTTGAAAAGCATCAGGGACACCATTACACCTTACCTCACCCTAGGTTTGCTTCAGGTGGGACACTTTAAATGAGAGATGCATAAACCTAGAGAATGATTGAGTAAATGTGTGGACCAGATTTCAGAGGTCTACATGGGAACATGGACCTCAGAGAAAGATAGAGTGACTGAAAGATAGAGTGACTGAAATTGTTTGGACAGGTGGATAATTTAAAGTAAACAGATGACAAACAGCATATATCTTCAAAGAAGTCTGCCTGAAATATTTCATAAATATCTGTAAGAAAAAAATCCCCACAGTTGTAAATCAGTCACTAGACAATTCACAAGTACTGAATAAAACCTTCCAAACACATCTGAATTTGTAACAAGACCCACCTAATTGTATTATGACACAGCCCATCAAAAATATAAAAGGTGGCGCCAGAATAGGCAGCATCATCAAATCATTAAGGTTGGAAAAGGCCTCTGAGATAAAGGAGTCAACCATTAACTCACTACTGCCAAGTCCACCGCTGCGCCATGTCCCTAAGCACCATAGCTACACTGGTTTTGAGCACTTCCAGAGAACACTTCCACCCTCTGGGTGGAGCATCTCACAATGGGATGCTGTAATTTTATCAGTCGTGCAGTGACATTTGATAGCCCATTAACAGCAGATGTCTCCCTGGAGGGAAAATTGTCTTATGGAAGAGATAAAGAAAAACTGCCCAATTAACAGAAGAAACTGCCCCACCTCTAACAGATGGCAAATAGAATACACACACATTGCCTTGCAATTAGGACACAGTGGTCATCCTGGTCCTTAACAGGCAGAGCATTTGAGCAGGAGAACATTGATCTGCTCTTTGAAGATTCCCATGAGCCAGGAGAGCATATTCACACATGGTAAAATGTGGCTGCTTTGGACAGGGACACATCCCACCCATCACATCTGAAACTCTGCAGACCAGACTCACTAAAGCACAGCACTCAAGGCTGCCCTGGGAGGAAGACATGGCAGAAACTACAAGTAACCTTTTCTTCTCCTTGTGGCCCAAGAAGTCTTGATTTCCTGAACTGAGGCACACCACCAATACAAAAGGTAGAAGATTGTTGCTATGACTGCACTTCTAGGAAGTCATCTGAATTTTAATTCGTCCTAGGCAAGCAGAGAGACCAACAAATAGTTTCTCACATTCTACATTTATGATCTATTAACCAAGCCTGGATCCTGCATGGGTTTTTCTCTTTTTGCATGTGTTGCCACACTTTCCCAGGGGTGTCACTGTAGCATTTTGAGTTCTTTTAAGAAATCAAGTACCTACATACCTAAGCCACTTGTTAGCAACCAGTAAAGTGTCATGGACTTAGCACAAAGGACTCTAGAAGCTGACATTTTAAAGATACTGTTATTTTACTTCCCTCACTCCAAATATTCTATATATTACTGCATAGGTCCATGGAACGTCTTAAGAGGACATAAAATGTAATTCAATATCCTTGTCTAAACCATCTCTTCATATACAAAATCAGTAACAAAACCACAAAAGTTTCCAGAAATAAGCAAATAAACTAATTACAATGCTTCAGCTTTAATTAGCACTAAGTATTTTCCAGTCACTAATGCTATTTGTCACTGTTGTCCTAACAGCACCCTTTTAAGTTCAGGAGGTTACTTTGTGCAGATTATGCAGAATCTGAGCCAAGAACAAAGGTTTTCATTCATGTTGCTGGACATCTCCAGCTATAAGGTACTGGGGGTTTTAAGTCACAGTAGTAAATCCTAACACATAGTCCATTGGGCATTTGTGTCAAATTGCAGATGATATTTCAGTTAGACAGCGTGTAATTGTAGGCACTCTCAGAGGACAAAGCAGGCATTTTCAGGAACCTGAGGTGACTAACATATGAGTGCAAGGAAGGATGTCTTATAAGGAAAATAATCAGCCACAGGCAAGCTTCAAGACATGCATTGCTCCCATATTCTCTGTTGACTTCACTATATGTATGAGAGCAAACATGAGCAAGGGAACGAGAGGCAAAGGTAAATTGTGCCAGAGTAGCTTGGCTTCCCAGCCTCCTGAACCTTGGTGTGCACAGATGGAATTACTGGGTGCACATGCAATGTGATTGATTCCACAATGCCCTTAGGCCAAGGAGGCAAAAGCACAAAGCTGTGAAGCTGGAGAAAGATGAGAAGAGTCTTCAGTGAATAGCAGCATACGGGCATCTTATTTAATTCCTCAGATTACAATAGTTTGTCAATGCTACCTTACCAGTTATTGTTGAGCAGCTCAGGTCCAAAATACATTCAAATAAGGAATTTCCATGTACGTAATAATTTAAACCTATTTTGTATGACTCAAAATGGAACATTAAAGAGTGAAACAGAGGTCATTCCCCTCACATTCCTGTAGATATGTTAAAAATAAGTGGGCGTATCCAAACTTAGCAGGTATGTCTGCAAGTCCTGTGTCAAAGCTGAACATAAAGGAAACTCCAATCTAAGGAATTCAAGTTTTGTAAATCACTGGCATTCATAAACACTTATGAAAAATATCTCAAGATTTTGACACATCTCTGCTCCCTCTCCTACAGACTGCTTATGAATCCAAGCTTCTTAGACCAACAGCTAAAGATGCCAGGACCCAAACAGTCTTGCCCAGGACATTTGAGTATCTGCATCTCTGTCCCATCTAATCCTTATATCCCAGCAGCACTGGGACTCCAATCAGAGTAGGGGTTTCAGACATTCCCACCTTCTTCCCCTACTGATGGAAGCAAGGAAATCTTTAAAGTCATAGATATGTTTTCTATTTTTCCCCAGAAATAGCAGAAGTTGAAGATTTTCAAAACCAACCCAAAACTTTCTTCAGCTCTTTGCTCACAAAGCAGATTCCAGATGCTGTGCTGTACTGAAGCACAATGTAAGCATTTTCAGGGTGTCAGAATTTCCCCAGCACAAAAATGCTGAGTTTTTATTTGCTCTCCTGGCAACTCACTTTCAGATCAGATACATTTTTCTCTTGAAAAAGGAACATGTTTTCACAAATACACAGTTCATTTCTTCAGTTGGGGCAGTGAAATACAGCTAATGTACAGGTATTCTGTGTCAAAACTAACAGCATCTTTTTCTGAATACAGTTTTAAAAAAATAAATCTGAAGCTTTTCTATTAACACTAATGAACGCTATTAATTTAAATACCCTGTAAAGAGAAGAGAGAATGGGCATTATCTGTGTATGAATAGTCAGCAACTCTTACAAACTGCAGAAGCCCTGAGGAAAATTCATACTCTAAATGAGTCGGTGTGTGATTGGAAGTGATGCATCAGGGAAGCATATTCCATTTTATGCTGTTTATGAAGGATTATATTTTGTTTGCCAGCGATTCTGTGTTTTCATTGTTAGCAAGTATGCATCTGCTGCTTCAGGACTCCAAGGTACTACCTTCAATTAATGTAAAATTAAGATATTTATGTCTACTATGCCAATAGAATGGGGGAAAAGGATAACATAGGTCAGTTCATATCTCAGTTAAATCAGAGGTATGGGCTTTTAAAAAACAAAGAATTCTTTTGTTAATACAAATATTACACACATATTGAAGTCATGTGTGTCTCTGGCTATGGTAGAGGCTACGTACCAGGGGTACAATAGAATGTATTTATTCTGCTAAATTTGGTGCCAGACTGCCATTAATAAAAGGAATAACACCCTGAAATAAAGACAGGTCATATCTTCTCAGTTTTGGAGCTGCCATCATTTTTGCAGTTCTAGTCTTGAAGAGGCAGTCAAGAGAAATCAAGAAGTGCTGTGCCTTGTCCACATACAGGCTTGTGCTTATGGAAGATGTTTTTCCCCTTCTTTAATTCCAAGTCTTTGCTAGATTTTATTAGCTGATGAAATAATAGACAGTCCTGCCTTAAAATGTGTCTCTAGTTTGTACAATTCCTATCTGGGCTTATGTCGCCCGGACTTATGTTTAATGTCACCCACACTTAGCTTCCCACTCCTTCCACTGCTCTTGCTTTCCCTCATCACACAGTCACAGACCCAAAGGACACCATCCTTAAACAAGTAGGGGAACAGGGAACAAACATCCACTCATCACCTCTGAATCTTTCCTTCAGACTCATTGATATTCCAGTTATCTATGGTCAGTATCGTCACATCCTGATTTAGTAAAAAACACACTTTGCTTGTCAGTGAGCTCACTCTGTATAGATTGTTGATTGAAGTCTGCATGATAAAACCTCAAACCCTGAGTGAGGCATCATAGATTAATGAAAAGAGTACAGCCAATTTAGTGCCATGTCCTGGGTTGGCTCTGTGATGTTTGTATCCCCAGAGGTCTGTTCTGTTTATGCTGGATAGTAAGTTTTGCACCTT
>JAWWMS010000001.1:14106404-14127527 GCA_035048045.1 Chlorospingus semifuscus
GTCCAGGTGTTGGGCATTGTTCTACTGGTTTCAACATGTTCCTATAATGGTTCACTTGCTCCACTTCCTTCTACAAATGAGCTCATAATATAACAATTAGCTTTAGCTTAAGCATCTAATAATCATCAATTTATCATTGGTGTATCTAACTTCAATATGAATTGAAGTTAAAATCTAAAATTGAAGCTAAAATCTAAATTTTTTTAAATCATGATTCATTAGGCAAACCAGCATTCTCACAGAAAATGGAGAGCTGGACACAAGAGGCACAAGGAAGAGGAAAGATCCTCTAATTTTCTTATTCAGTCCAATCTCATGCAGGAAACAGAGCAAGAGAAGTTTTGGATTTATAGGCTAACAGAAAGTGGAGCTCCCAATCTATAACTACACATCGTGGTTTGAAGGAACCCCAGAATTTTTCATCACCCAGTCTGAAAATGTTGGTTCCTCTCCTACATTTCCTTTCTTTTCAGGTCTTGGGCAATTGGAGTCCCAGATGTTTAATATTAGATTATTTTTTCCATTATTCAGGGTGACTGCATGTCTTGGATTAGAATGCAAGATGTAACCAAAAGTATGTATTCTGTTACCATCTATATTAGATGTTCAAATAGGTGGGGCAGTGTTCTTTATCTTCTCCATGACTCAGCCCTGATAACACCCTCTGGGGAAGCAGCAGCGGCTTGTGGGGGGCCATCTCCAGGACTGGCCATCAAGGTCTCACTGCATGAGTCATAGAATTACATCATCCCATTGTGATATGCCCCACCCTGAGAAGAAGAACTGAACATTCCTACCTTTCTGTAATCTGAGAGTTGAAACACCACAGTAGCGCTACCTCTGGATTCTCAGAGGACAGAAGCTCGATAACCACCATTGGACCTCCAGAGAAGGACCAGATCTTTCTCCAGGATCATTGCTTTGACAAAACCACATCCATCACTCCATCAGGATTTTAGCCACCATTCAATTGGACTGTTAACACCAGACTGATCAATAGGGCGTCAGGTCATATTTCGACTTTGTCAGTTTCTCTACTATTACCTTTATTTTAATTTTCCTATTAAATTTTCCTTCTGATTTGGAATCTCCCACTGGTTTGCTTTCAAAGTAGTACACTGTAGCAGAAAAATCCAATGAAGAGGTAAAAGACAGTTGTTGTGGAAAAACCATCTGGTATTCATGAAGCTGCCTCCTTAAACATGGACTACTCTCCCTCATACAAGGGAAAAGCATTCCACTTGCTTGACTAAAGCAATGATCAGCCCCAGAGTAACATCAGGTCCATGATCTTGTAATATTACCTTTCCAAATCTGTAATCACTAGAAAACACAACAGATCATGCTGTTCAAGCAGTTCTTGCCCTAAAACATCTCAGTTTATTAGAGGTCTCAATTTGTTAGGTCTTTCTTATATTATGTGCAGGAGCAGGTAAATTACGTGATTATTTGCAATTCCTATTATTCTGTTATTAGCAATTCAGATTATTTGCACTTGAGGTCTCCAGTGCTCGATTTATAATTGTTGGCCTTAAGGGCTGCATCAGCTTTGTCCTGTTACTGATGCAGTGAACACAGCTACACAGCTCCGACTGCCCACTCCTTCTGCATTCTGCACTGCCACAGAAACTTCCATGGGACACCCTCACCACACCAAGAGGGAAGTTACCCTATGGCTTTCTCCAGTATCTACATACATAGTATCTAAATGACAACTCTGAACTAATGCTTATAATGTAAAAAAATATTTGCATCAGAATATTGTGTTTCAAATTAATCACAACCTCATTAACACTACTACAGATGGGATTTAGGTTGTGGGAGGTTTTGAATGAGGGTTATGAATCTTCCTTGCAATTTGAGGCACAGGGGGTTTTGGGATGGATAGAGGTTGTAAGAAAATATTCACTGATGAAGAATTTAATATTTTGGTCCAGCTGTACTCTCAAGCAACACAGTTAAAACATTTCCCTGCCGAAAAACACCCTAAAAAAAATCTAAACCTTTGTTAAGTACCGTAAACTTCTGTACTACATCTAGGTACACAAAAATAAACATTTCATTTCTGTTTAAAAAATGCTTCTAAATACGATCCTATACCATACATCTTATATATTCCTAATAAGGAAAATGCAGGGTTTAATGTCAATGGTAAGGTTTTATCCCTCAGTATTATGCTCATTCTGAAAATGTATACCTGAAAAATGTATGTCAATACATGTAAAGGTTTATGTGAACAACCCTTGTTAGCTAATTGTTTTCTCTCATTATTGTGATGGAGTCTGCCTCATCCATGAAACCTGATTTCTATTTTTTTCAGCAAAAGTTAAAGGGCAAAATGGTTTCTTGTCAGTCACCATGATATTTATTTCTAACAATGAAGACTGGAAAATTATGGTAATAACAATAGAGATATTTTTATGAATACCTAGGGAAAAAACATTTTTAATGAAAAGTCACAGATTTGTTCAATGGAAAACTGAGACAGAAGCTTCTTGCAATATGGTCCTTCTCATGAACTGTTTCCAGTTGTTTAATGAAAACTATTTTACAAGCTAGATAACAAAGGGACAACAAATAAGTTGATGTCTAATATTTAGTTGTAACTGTGAAGATCACTTATACAGGTTTTATTTCATTTAATTTGCCTAACAAACAAGGGTTTATCTTCTTAATAGCTTGTGAAGGAGTCTTTTATTTTCAAAGGTCAAAAACAAATAAAATTATATATTCAATTACTCATCAGTACTCTTCTATGACATGAAAAAATTCTTCAGTGCAACTAACAAGCCATCTTTTTTTATTTGGGAAAAAACATGGTTTAGAAATTATTTTAAAATTAACCACTCTTACTGTTACTGCCTACTGTTCCTCAAAATAGTCTCTCTTTTCAACATAAACAATAGTTTGGTACGATGGCATTTTGGCTGTTCCATAGCTAAATTCACCCTTTCCAGCCTCTTTTTCCAGAGTAAAGCCCTGAGAATGCTCAGTCCAGAGGATGTGCACAGGCTAGACCAGCAGAGTGCAGTATTTTCAGACTTCCTATGGAAAGAAGAATTTTCTTTTCATAGGAAGTATAAAGGGGGTGTTATGGGTTGTCACTAAGTGAGACAGATTACAGGTGTGTCCTCTTTTTCCTGGAGATTTCCTTAATTGACACCACAGCTGACATTGCCTTTCCCAAGCTTCATAAAAGACATAAAATGTCTGAATTTTATGTCCCTATATATCTTCATGTTTTTACAAACATTTCATCTGGTTTCATAAGCAAAGGCAGCAGAAAAAAATCTTGTATTTAGCATGAACTCCCATGAGTCTTCATAAGGATTAAGGATGTGCTGAGAGGTGTTGTTATTCAGCAGCTCCATATTTACTATTCCATTTAGTGAAATGGCACTAAAAGATTGTATTCTTTCAGAAAACTAAATTCAAATTATTTTAAATTCTTCACGCACACACAAAAAAGATACATTGTAATTCTGGAGGCTTATCAAAGCATGACATGACAAACCAAGCTTAAGGGAAGATGCAAAGAATAATGCTTGGTACATTATCCTGTTCAGTGATGGAAATAATTCCATTTTACAGTTAATGCTATATAGTTTTTTGTATGCATTTTGGGATTATAGCTACACCGCAGGCAGTAAAAGTATACATTATCTCTTTCTTCCTTCAAATTCTTAGTAAAATAGCAAGTTCAAATACGTTCACAGATATTTGCGTTTCTAATTGGATTCCTTCTAGGCCACCTACTCCAAACAACACAACTGAGATGCCTGCAGCAGCTACATCATGGGATATATTGCATAAGTAGCTCTGGGAGTTCAGTAAAGAGCTCAAACACACAACAGGTTTCACAACCAAGAGCCTTCATTTGATAAAGGTGAAAAGGTCAATCCCCCAATTTCCAAATTATTTTTTCCTTTTGAAACACTAGAGGATAAGTGATTGAGATGAGGACAGAAGGGAGCAGGTCAATTTTTGCTTTTTCTTCAGTATTCATCTAGATTTTGGTTCTAAAATATGTTAAATAAATGTAACAATAGAAATTGCAGATGATTATATGCCACACTCACAGTAAATAATACAAGATTACAACAGACAGCAGGTATAAAATGGACTAGAATGAGACCAAATATACTGCTGCAGTAAAAAAAGGTTCAGTACAGTGAGAAGGCTCAGAAATCAAAAGTCTTTTAATAGCATAATGTTGTTTGAACAGCTAAAATGGATTATGATCCCTCTGGGTAGGTGTGTATTTTAGCATCCCACATTATGTTAAAGAAGATAAAAATTCAAGAAGCAACTGCCATCAAGAGAAAACCTTCAAATAGATTTTCTCTGCTGGTAAAATTACCACTTATATTTTCTACTTTACGAAGAAATACAAAGCTGTGGGTTTGTATTAGAATAGATTATAATTCATGTCAAGAGAACTAGATAGCTAGATAAATAGATTGCAGTAGACAAACACCAAAGTTTTACGTACATGCACATGCTTTAGTTGCATCAAAGGTCCAAAAAAAAGCTACTGTGTGAGGCTTCTAAACTCTGAGGAGTTTATAAATGTAAAAGTTAAGATTTTCTGTCAAATTATTTATGTGTTTGCCATAGGAATTGGTGCTATCTGTAGGTGTTACACTGATTATCCTAGCACTTTAAATTCTCTCAGACCTCTGTTTAATAGGGCTTTCTCAGATGTTTCATGTTAAAGCAATCCTCTGATTTCCCATCTGGGAGGACTAGTCTGAGCTAGTTCATAGCTTCTCAGAAATATAAGTTTAATTTTGTTGACCCTTTCAAAACAAAAGCAGGACGCAGAGGGGCAGACAAATGGGTGAGGAGAGCAGGGTTAAAGGCAAGGGAGGAGATAATTTAGAATCAAGATTTACAGATCCTTCAGTGTCACTCCTTGAGGAGTGCTGCTAGCAAGGAGCTACCTCCTTTCCAGCCAGTAGCAGAAGCAACCAGCCTATATAACACTAAGAGGAATTAGATGTAGTTAACCTGGCTTACCAGGTCTTTTTCCATACACATGGATTACCATGTGTACTGCAAGGTTTTCTTAGTTATGCATAATTTAATAAATTGTCATCTCCTTTCCATAAAGAAAAGGCAATGCCCTTATTCAGAAACAAGTCCCACAAGAGATGTTTCCAAACACAGAAGTGCCAGTTCATCTCAGTGAAACATTTAAGATTTTTTTAAAGGTCAAATGTACTTCCCCCTATTTACATTCTGGGAAATTGTCTAGCCATGCAGTTGTACCTCTTATACAAATAAAAGAATGACACCCTGCATGGGCATTTTCACAGAGAACATTTTAAGCTGTGAAATTTTCTAAGAAACTGAAAACAAGATCTTAATACAAAAAAAAATCAGATTTTAAATGCAGTCCCTGCCTACAAATGCCATGGAGAGGGGTGGGCAGAGGGGTGGAGGTGGGAAATCACCCTGGCTTTGTCTTGCTGCTCAATGCCTGAGCAAAGGTTTTGCTCCAGGGAGGTACTGATTTCTGGCTTTGTAAAGAACATCAGTATCTCCAACAGACAGCACAGCACTGCAGGGCAGATACATCAGGCTCCCTCCACCAGTCCACATCTTCTGAGGAGCACTGAGGAGGAAGGAGAAGGCAAGGATGTTTCTTTCAGTCCAGTAGTTTCAGCAAATGGTAAACCGCCAGTGTGCTTCTTGCATTTATGGTCTGCAGTAAAGGAACCATATTTGTGTGTGTAAATTTACTTTCACCTTTTGAGGGAAAAAAAACTCCTAAAAATACCCGTATTTATACCTGCACTTGTGAGTGGTATCCTTAGGATCCAAGGTGGATGGGCTCTGTTAGACAGAAGCAGTGAGGCCCCACAGACTCTTAGGAAGTTACATGCAATGACATTTCTACATTGGCTCCATCAGTCCATCCTTGCAAATGTCTCATGCTTTTATCCTCTGCTTTACCAAGCAGTGTAATACATCTTTTTCTGCAGTTTCTTTTAAAATTCATCTTATTGCTTGCTAATCCTTCTAATAATAATAAAAAAAATTTTAAAAAAAAGACAGCAAAAAAAAAAAAACCACATCATATTCCTTTCTCGTTCACACAAGTGTGGTTTCCTTCTACTTCAGTTTTTGTTCTTCTCTGCACCACCTACATAATCTTTCTATGCAGTCCATGATGACAGACTGGATATATGCTGTCTGTCCTGCAGACAGCAGGACAGTGTCTGCCTCACACTGAGCAGAAGGATAGGGAGCGTCCACAACTGAAGGAAAAGCCTGCTCAGTCCCTGGAGCCCAGGAGGGCTTACTCACAGATTATTCAGTTGGACATTGTGTACATCCACAAACACATAGAAAACCTGTAAAGTACTTAGAATACACTTAGGCAAGAAGACACACCAAATACTGAATTTTCCACCTCTTAATAGAGTTCTGCTAGGTACTTGTACAATGATAATCATCTAGGCTAATCATATGGTCAAATGTGGGCCCATTTCCTAGAGATGGTGAAAATTGTTGATAGTGAAGGATCCCTTCCTATCTTCAAATCACAGCTATGCTAGAGGTGCCTCATAAATCACTGCTTAAGATTTTTAAGAGTGTGCAGGGTTTTAAAGCTAATTTTGCTTTGCTGATGCCTTCCAAAACTGTTTACACCTGTCAAATTGTGCGCAACATTCCATATCTGCACTAGCTCTATGTGAGACTCTGATAGCTCTGCACCTGGTGCACTTTCCTCCACTAGTACAAGATTATATTAACTTGGTTAAGGAGCTGCTTGCATTTTTTTTTCCAAAATTCAAATGTGAGGAATAGATTGGGAGAGTTTCTTCAGTTGATTAAAAGTTTTCCCATCATGAACTTGATCAAGAAAGAAAAAGTTCATTTCCTAAGGAGTTGAAAATATTATGGAGATACAATTTATTTTCTAAATAAAGAAAATATTATGGATTTTGGTGGATCATTCTTCCATTAGTACAACACTTAAGCTTTTAATGTTACTATTGCATTTACTCTGGATTCTGGCATACATAGCAACAGACCTGAAACCTTTAAAATAACTTGCTGTTGAGCTGAGTTGGCTTTTAAAACCTTCAAAACTATGTAAATTGCAATGCAATTCCAGAAAACTAGGAAAATAGGATGGAAGTGCTGTGAAAAGAAACTGACATTGTGCTCCTGCCATCTTGTGGCTGTGTTGCACAGAGTCCTAAGAACATAAACTCATTCATTTCTATACTTAACTAAATTTCAGTATTAACTCTCCTAATCCCTATGTGTGACACAGGATTGCCAGTAACAGTTGTGTACACCTGAACAGTTCAGATAAAGCATAGCCATGTATCAAAATATAAAACACTATGTATCAGGACATCATACCTAGAAAGAGAAAGAG
Organism: Chlorospingus semifuscus; assembly: GCA_035048045.1. Lineage (NCBI taxonomy): Eukaryota > Metazoa > Chordata > Aves > Passeriformes > Passerellidae > Chlorospingus > Chlorospingus semifuscus. The sequence continues at coordinate 14,113,801 of JAWWMS010000001.1, forward strand.
ATTCTTACTTTGTAGACCTCTTTCCTTCTCCTCTGGGCTCCAGCCATGCTTTCGCAAAGGAAACAAAAATCAATTTTATTACATTTATAGAAACACAAGTATAACAGTTTAAATGCTATATTTATATATATATATATAACACATATATATTATATATATATATATGTTAGTTATATATATGTTTATCTATATGTAAAAGAATTTTAATGTATTTTTCTCCTAGAAATACATACATTTGTACATATATATACCATTCAAAATGTATGTATTTAAATATCTGTGATTCTTAGTTGGACCTGAAGATACCAGAAGATAAAGTACATGGTCAGCCTTACTTATTTCAATTTCACTTCTTCCTAAGAAAATCAAGAGATATGATTACTTTCCCCACAAGTACTGCTTCCAGGAGCTACCGCATCAACTCAGACATTCTGACCTGAATGTAAACCATTTAACTCAATTCAACAAGCCACCATATTTCCTTTCAGATAGATTGTCTGAAATGAAATATTGAGTTTGTTTTCCCAATTGGAAAGCAAGACATTGCAACAAAATTGAAACCTAAGCACTCAAAATATAAATTTTGCAGACTTTGGTTTGTTCAGCTCATTGTGGTCACGCTCGGTTTACATTAGAAAGCCTTAATCAGATCTAAGCAAAAGCCACCAGCTGATCAATTCAGTATGAATGGAAACTGCTGGCTTAATTCATTGCTAGTTTTGCATGTTGGAAGTGATGTTTTGGGAGAGGCTGCTAGCAGTCTCCTCCATGTCTGACTGGAAACCAATCAGTGGTTTGTTTTGGGAATTGACAATCTATTGAACCACTGAAAAGCTGTACACGCCTCTGTGAAAAACACATAGTAAAGATGAAAGAAACACAGAAATTCCCTCTTTTTCCTTCCTGTACCTGGAAAGAGAGGTTCTCCCCCTCAGTCCTGGCCTGGTGGCCAGGAGAGGCCTCCGGCCAAAGTAGGGTTGGGCCATGGTTGATAATATCTCGCTGACATTAGTCCTGCCCCGCTGCCCGGCCCAGACTGAGCCAGGGCCCGCAGGGCCCCAGGAGCAGCCCTTGGCAGCTTGGCCAAGATTCTGCCACCATTGAGATTCACCCACAACCACTGGGCCAGGGGGAGGAGAAGCCATCAGGCCTGGCAGGTTGGCTGCTGAAATCCAAGCCACTCCCCCACCCCAGTTCCTGCCTCAAGCTACTGAGCCCAGCTGGGGTCACGTGATGATCCGCAGGCCTCAGGCAAGATATGAATTCTTTCAGTGCTTCAATCGTCCCTCAAGTGAGAGAAAAGGACAAGTACAGGCATATAGAGGAGTAACATGAAGACACCAAGGTCAGTGAAGAAAAAGTCAAGTCCCAGATAGGAGGGATGAGGAAATGGGAGGGATGAGGAGATGCCTTGATCTTAGGGCTGAAATCCTCTTGAAAAGCTATGGAGAAGGATGTAATTGATACATCAGTCTCTTTGTCCCGGTAACACATACAAATATGGGGAGATGACTTGTTCGAATTGTAGGCAAAGGCCACCATGCTAAAGTAACCAAATGTTGAAGTAGCTGTGATCTCATGAGAAGTTTGAACAGAGAAAGAGAGAAGAGTGGTGAGACCCTGTGCCCCCAGAGAGAATACGTCTGTTCTCAGAGATGAGATAGATGAAGAAAACCTTTGCTCTTGAACAGCTCATCTTTAAAACAGTACCCCATAAGATGACATGGCCCGTAGGCACAGTTGTGGGAAAAACTGTGAAAAAATAGGAAGAACTTCGCAATTGCAGATTTTTCTGAGCAGCTGCTGTTCATGGAAATTGAGAGCCACAAGAGAACTATTTTCTTGTGGGGAAGTCTCCACAACATTAACAAGAGGGACTTCTCTCCCTAAGTGACCTTAAGAAACTATTCTAGAGGTGGCAAACTGAAAATTTTAGGGTTTGTCTCTGTACATTGTCAGTAGGAAAGAAAAAGTTGTAGAGGGAAGTGTTCTGAAGGTCTTGTTCTGATTCTTATTACTCTTTCTTTTAGGTACTGATAAATTTTTCTTTATACCCTTTTAAAGTTTTGAGCCTGCTTTGCCGTTCTTCTAATCCTGCCTCACAGAAGGAGACGAGTAAGTACATTCTAGTGAGAGCACTAGTGATTGGCCAACACTGAACTCACCACAATTCATTTTACCTTGGAGCCCAAACACAGAAACTAGCAGTATTTCTCTGTCCTGAGAACTTCAAGCCTGACCGCATAAGATCAAGGCTTACATAGTTCATCTGCCACCAGCTCCATAGAGCTAATACACACCCCCCACAAAAACCAGAAGGAAATTAGTCTGTGAGCAATGGGTGGCCAGGTCCTTGGGGTCCCACAATGACTTCTTGGAAAGAAGAGGTCGTGATATACGAATTTAGCAGATAGTACCCTACAAAGAAGGTCCATACAATTCCTACTGCAGAGAAGGAATAAAGTGTTTACCATTGCATCCTGGCCATATCTTATGACAATATATTAAAGGTTCTTAATTTTTATGTGAAAGGATTGGCCCATTAGAGCACTGCCAAGACCACTCAGCTATAAGCAGCCCTTTCTCTTTCTGATGGAAAAGGAAAACTATATTTGGAGAGAAAAGATTGAATTAGCATTTTCAGGAGACTATAACTCATAATACCATCCAAGAATTTTTACCATGGTAAAGAAATTACAGGTGTTCACTGAGAGGATATTGCTGCTGGTTCACTGAATATTTTTTGTTGCTGAGTGACACAAATAGTTAGCAACTGTGACAATTTCTCATACATAGCTGGGATGAGTGGTTAAAATGGAAATTCAAAAACCCATTTGACTCCTTGACTCTGTACAGGAGTGCTTTACCAGCTGTGAAAACAGTGCAAACACAGGGACTGTACTGACTCACATGATTGGAAAATATAGATCAGACTCCCATTCCACCATCATTTTAACAAAGTAGCTACTGGAAGACTTTACTCCCTTTTTATAATCACCATAACTGTGTTTCAAAGGTGTGTTATCCCAAAAAAGTGATTGTGACATATGGCATCAGCAAACTGCTTTGCACTCAGAAGTGTTCAGTGTCCAAGTGCTTCTCACTTTGATCACACAGAGCTTTATCATAGATAGATGAGCATGTCTCCTCTATTGTAACCCTAAGCACCAACAGATGATTGTTAGTAAAAAAATATTGATGAGTCTTACTTTAAAAGTTTGTCTTACCCGGGCAAAGAGACTTTTTTACAGATTATAGATCTGTATAGTTTGTAAAAGACCTCTGGAGGCCTGCTCAAAGCAGAATGAACTCAGAGCCAGCTGCTTAGTTGAATTACGGACATGTCCAAGGCTGGAGATTTCACAATCTCTTTAGAACATCTGCTCTATTACTTGAATAACCTTATTGCAAAAAAAAAAAAAAAAAATTCTAACATGTCATTGGAGTTTCCTGTACTGCTCTTTATGCCCTTTATCTCTCAGCCATTCACTGTTCAACTGAAATAAGACTCTGGCTCCATCCTCATTATACTTGCTCATTCACTATCTGAAAGCAGCAATTAAAATCCCCCCCATCTCAGCCTTTTTACCTCAACACAGAACAAAGACAGCACTTGGTACACCACATGTTCCAGCCCCCTCTTCGTTCCAGTCACTCTCCAGGGAGCTTTCTCCAGTATGCCCATGTCTTTCTTGTACTTTCTTTGGGGAAGCCCCAAACAGGCCACAGTAGTGCAGCCCAAATGCTAAACAGAAGGAAATTATCACCTCTCTGAGCCTGCTGACTACACTTTTGCTAATACAGTGGGTATGCGTGGTTCTTTCATAACACTTTACTCATTCATGTTCAACTTTTGGATCCCTTTCTTGACAGTCAGAAACCCAGAGTCTGGATGGGGGCTCCATCATTTCACCAATCTGACTACCACAGCATACAGCAGATTCTGGTTGGTATCTAAGGATACTGAGGTTGAGGAATCAGAGTACAAACAATTTTTGTACAGCCTATCTGTCGTAGAATATCAGTTCAGACAGGAATTATATCTTGAAATTTGATATTAATACTGTAAAGTATTCTTTGCATATATTAAAAAAAACCCCAAACCCCGATGATTATCATAAAGATGCAGTTTTCAAGTCTTTGTTCAAAAATATTTAGAAGGTTAATATCTGGTGTCTTCTTCTGAAGAATAGCTCACCTAAAATATTTGACAGATAATAACAAGCTCTGCTGAAAGGCAGAGTTTTCAGGTGCAGACTGATTTTCCCACAATACTGTTATGTTTCCAGGCACTTTCATTCTTCTGAACAACTTTTTTTCCAGCTGAAGTCTTGTGTCCTCTTGTCCTGTTTATAAATTATTGCAGAAAATTGGAGGAGTGACAAGTGAGATATTGGTAAAAAGAAATTAGCTTCTTCGGTTATAAGAAAATAATTGTGATACTAGTAATAATAATAAAATATTATAATATTGAGAGGATATTGCTGTCAATAATAAAATATTATAATACTTTCTACCTTTATTTGGATCAAATATGCTGGAGGGAAAAAATCTTTAACCATGAGCAAATACATTCTGCAGATGAGCTGGAATTGGATGAGCTATGATAATTGAATATATAATACATTAGAGTGTGCAAAATCTCCATGAAACATACTTCATTGATGGATGACCATGCCTAATTTTCAGAAAGAAGAGTGAATATCTGTGTTTAACTGTATTGCAACAGCACATACCAGAACTGCAGCCCCTCACCAGAATCCCGTAGCCATGAGTACAGTACCATGTACAGCAGACAAAGACTGTCTCTGCCTCAAGTAAATAGTATCTGGGATACTACCAGGACAAGAGAAAACAGAGAGAAATGCTAAACAATTTCTGAGAACATCAACACGAAAAAAAAATCCAAAATTAGTAACAAATTAAAAGACTCTAGGTCCTCTGTCAGTGACTAAGATTTCCAAGGTCAAGTTCCTCTGATTTTAGGGAGAAAATGTGGAATGGCCAAATGAAAGTTTTAGTACCACTTTAGTAGCAGTACACAGAGAATAAGTGTCACTTTTATCAGTTGCTTTTAACTTAAATGCCAGAATTATGAGTTATTGATTTAAGAGTAGCAACTGGCCTCATAGTTGTATGTTGCTATAGGCCATAATTTTCTTTCTTAACTCTTTGTCTTGTGATTTAAGACTTTGAAAATTATGCATAATTGCAGATTTCTCCATGACTGTTGTAAAATTAATTACACTAAAATTAATAAATGTGAGGATCGAAGGGGTGTCTGTCCCACTTGTTTCACACTCCTGGTTGAATGCATTGTAAAGGTCTTAATTATACCAGTCACGTGTTGTGCAGATTTCTACCTCTCTCAGTGTAGAGTACAAATCATTTATTGGAACACATCACTGCTTTGCAGCAAAATAAGCACTTGGTCATAACACCTTGGTTTGATTTGTCATTGACACTGGGAGATGTAAACTGAAATCAGAATCAAGATGGCCTTCTGATTAAGACAGCTGAAATCTATCTCACTGAATCACATTTTATCCCTGCCTCTGTCACAGAGACTCATCAGCTGATCAGAAAAGTTTTTAAATTATTTTCTCAGGTGTCTACTAATTATAAGTTTCTCTTTAAATACCTGGATAAAAATCAAGCTCTGGACAACCTGAAGTTGGCATGCAAAATTGAAACACTTTAGACCTACAATCATATTGTACCTCAGTTTCTCCTCTGTAAAAAACAAGCTGATATTTTAACATCTCTAGACTTGTAGTATACTAAACAAATTCATCGTAGTCCAATAATCAAGATCACGAGTTACTACTTTATCTTCAAAGAAGGCAAATTACAGTAAATATTGCAGTGAATCACACTGTGATATTAATAAAATATTAAATAGCTTCTCACTAAGTAAGCATAAATTTGAAACAATAAAAAATAAACAGAATACCTCAAGGAATATAAGCATAAGGGTCTTGCTCAGCAGTAAGGTTTCACACACACAGAAAACCTTAGTTTTTGCTTCTTTTATGCTCAAGATACTTCATCTTGCAGCAGGTTCCTTTTTACATAAGAGAAATTAGATTTTTAATATTTAAATTTCAGGTAATCCCCTTCAACCTAGTCACAAATACAGGATAATTTTGACCGTTTTGCAAGAATCAGCATATTTATATTTGCAAGAATCAGCATATTTATATTGTCATCAAATTGTAACCTTTTTTTCTTCAGCTCTAGAACAGGGCAAACTCACAACTGCAGCTTATCAGTAACACCTCATAACTACAAGAGTTCCAAATAAATCACTTCATTTGGTTCAGCTTTTTTTGTCTCACAATATTGTTAAATTTTAAAGCTCCTATCACTGGGATAGACTACAGACATTAATCAGCAAAAAAATGAAGTGTATGGCTTTGTTGTCATGGAAACTTAACTGTTGCTGGTGTGTATTTAAGCAGACAAAAGTATTCACTTATATACAAAGATAATTGCAGCAGGTAAACCAAAGATAGAAATTTGTATTTACATGACCGTGTCTGTGTTGAGCACCACGACTGTAGCTTTGTGTACTAATAACTCTAGAAGTTGATTTTTTGAGACTGAATTTTCATCAGCTTCTGAAAAAGGCAAAAGACTGTCAAGTTCAAAAATAATCTTTCATATATCAGCACTATATGTGGTGTGCTTTTTTGTGGTAGATTGGCTTCAATCCATCACCCCAAACTGCCTTAGTGACACTTATGATTAAGTCTTTACTCACTTGTTGTGCAGACTGTTTAACATTTAAAAGGAAATTTTATTGAAAACGTTGCTCCTGTGGTTGAGACACTTTTTTCTTTTTCCAAATTACTAATTTCTATAGGGGAAATCCTTCCTGCAATGATTACTGAACATTCAAAAGAACAGTGGAGGACTAACCAGAAATATCCAGAAATATCATTCCAAAGTTAATCTAGCCCTGTCATCCAAATGTAAACTTTCAGACCAACTATCACAGGTTCAGCTCTTAAAGCTGTCCTCAAATACAACTGATGCATCTTCGTGTCCACTTATTACCACAATTAACTAAAACAAAACTTTTGGATGGAAGATGACCAACTTGCAAAATTTTGGCTTTACTGATCATAGACTGGCAAAATGATAAGAAAATAAACTGAGGTTTTATGACTAAAATTGTGAGGGTTATTTTGATAATTGGTGATGACTTACTATATGGAACAAAACTGCCAACACTAAAAGTTTTTGCTAAAAAAGAGGTCCCATTTTTAAATTGTGAAAAAGCAATCTTTTTCTGCTTGAGGGATTTCTCAGTAAGAAAAAACCATCAAAACTGAATCCATTTAAAAATCATGGGGAGAGGATATACCAGTGACTATAAACAGAGAATCACCTGAGCATGAAAATTCTGTTTTAATATCCAGACACTAAAGAGGAAGGCTAAGCTTGAAAGAAAAGGTACTATGAAATTATTAAAGATGAGGAGGATCACAGTATATAGAAAGGACAGTTCTAAGAGGGGCTGCAAAGTGACCCTTCACAAGCAAGAAGCAGCAGCTTCTGCTTTTTAAAAATTAAACTCTATGAGCAATCATTCTGACATTTTGGTACAGGGCTTTTCTCCCCAAAGAAATCCAAACTGCCCCCAAAATATTATTCCTTAGTGTATGGAGCAGAGCTATGAACATATGTGTAGTTCTGCAGGGGACTTTTATACTCAAAAGTGTTTTAAAGCAATTTAGCTAATGGTACTAAAGTAATTACCAGTAATATATACAGTTGAAAAGCAATGGTGATACTGAAAAACAAATCCTTTGGGTTTAGAGAATATAGGAATACTGAATATTAGAGATGCAGGCTACAGCATTACCAACTAGACTGTGCAGGAAACTGATTCACTGTGGTTACTAGATCTGAATGCATTGCTCACACCTTGTCGTATGAGATGCAAGGTGCTTGGAAATCCCCAGTGGAAGCAGTTCGTTTTGCAGATTCAAGAGACCTTCCTGTGCCTCCTTCAGCCAAGAGTCACTGCAGAAATGTGGATCTCATATGTGTGACACCCCTGTCCACAGTTATAACACTGGGCACTCAGCAGGGCCTGGCATCTTGCTCAAGCTGCCTGATGGAAATACATAGTAGGATCAAGTTTCATTTCTAATTCTCTTTAAAGAGACAGGAAGAAATGCAAATTAAAAGTTATGCAGTAATAGTTGTCCAAGAGCCCAGTGAGCATTTATTGGTAGAAAATTTGTGTCATACAGTCACACCCACAGGGTAATTAATTGCATCCTAATATAGGTCTGTAAGAAAGTAAGGCTGAATCAACAGCTGGTAGGAACTATCTTTACCTGTTATTTTTAGAAAAAAAACCCACATTAATAAATTAGGTTAAAAAAATCTTAGTACAACCAGATATCTGTTAGACAGCCACACTTGATGAAACTTAATATATTTCTTCACTAATCAGAACCTTCCTACTCGTTTGTTATTGTTCCTTGGTGGTCAGCGTAATCTTCTTGAACATCATTTCTACTGCTGTACTGAAATTTTATAGAACATTTTACAATTTTATTCTTTCTGTAATACCAAAAAAGAATCTGCAACCTTTTATTATAAATGGATTGTAAATGAACAGTTTGCTACAAGAGGCAGAAACATGACAAGTGCCAGATGCTTCTTAATTCTGCACTTTTAGTCATTCCAGGATCATCAAAAATTCAACAAACACTAACAAGTAGTTCAGCACTAAAACATACCTGAAAATCCAAACATTGCCACTTTCTTTCTTGATAAAGATTGATATAAGTTTCCTTGGAAAATCCTTAAAGACATCTTTTTCCTAGCTTCTCCATTGTTTCCTCATTCTTTGAAGTAGAGCTGGTAAATCCCAAAGGGTTTGGGTTTTTTTTTCAATTCCTCTGAGTATTTTGTTTCTTTTACAGTCAGGAGGTTATAAGTGAAAAAAACCAAAACTTACAAAGAGGAGGAAAACAACTCAAGTAATATTTTCCAAGACTGACATGGAAAGGGAACATTTGGGTACAGAAAGAGTTAGGGTTTTTTCATAATTTCTGTTCCTAATTTCTTTAAGCCTTCTTTAAAAAAATAAGTATATAAAAATTACATGTCTACTAAATGTCAGTGTTAACTGTTTTAGTTTCAGCACAAACAAGATTTAAAGAGTGAAAAAATAGTAAGCATATACATCCAAATTAAATAAGGACCTTGGAAAGTACTACACTAAAATTCACAATAAAACTACATTGCTTCATTTGTTGTTTGCAGTTTTTCTGTTTTCCCTCAGGAATTTGATGCCTATGCTTTCAAATGCCAATTTAGGTGTCTCCCTTATATACGTAACCTGTTATTTAATCTTGTAGTTCAAAGTTTTTCACTTTGTCTGTACTACCAAGGTTATGCATAACAGAAGTGAAAAATATGATTAATACTGCAATCAAGAGTCTGTACTAATATCTTCTATCCAGAGAAGTCATAGGTTATTTCCAAGCTGATGTCATTTGCAGAAAAAAAAGCATTTTTGAGGTCCTGACATGATTGGGAAATTTATTATCTAAAATACATCCTCCATGTTAAGATTTTTATTCTGTGTCCCCTTTTGCCACCTTCATTTTGTGAAATACTTCAGGAGCCTCATGATAGGCACAGCATAAGCAAAAGGTCAAAATTGTCACATAAAAATGAGTACTTCAGAGGTTTACACTTAGGAGAGGTGAATCAAACCCACATATGTGTATTGCCTGTCTAAACAGAAATTATTGCTGACCTGATATTCATCCACAGTACTTATCTGTGCTATGAAAAATTTGCTTTCCACAGCATGGGGTCCTCCAGCTCAGAGGGCTCTGTAGAGAGGCCAAGACAAGGCTGCACCTGAGCTGAGGATCCCAGCTCAGCCAGGGAGAGAAGGCTTGGGGCTGATCTTATACAGAGCTCCTGGAACCACAAGTGTGTGTGGAAGCCCCAGTGAGGCTGGTCAGGGGGTTTATGGCTTATTAGTGTACATAAGACCCTGGTAATGGAGAGTTAGAAGGAACACAGCCATGCCAGGCTATGGGTTCTTGGTTTTACCAGTACATAAATATAAGCTAAATGTTGGCATGATTGTCCCTAACCAGAGCAAGACAGAAATAGTCATTTCTAACCAAAGAGACACAGGAAGCACAAAAACCAGTTCTTGAATTCAAGACTAATACTTCTATAAGCAGCAACTTTTGATTTGTCTATGAAAAGCTGTATCACAGAACCACAGAAACCAGGAGGGGAATAGGTTTAAAGGCACCATCTACTATATTCACCTGCTCCAAAAGCTGTAGAACTGCTGCTATTCCTAAAAGCTGATCTGAAAAATCTCAAATAATGGCTTTATATAAGGCATAAGCCTATGAAACGTGCCCTGTTGGAAATCATTTAGGGTTTTGTGTAGGCTTCTTAACTCAAAGAGTTTACATCAGAGTCTATTGTTTCTTCTACCTCAGAGTCTGTTATTTCTTATCCCAACAATCAAGAACACAGAGAACAGATTGTTTTTTTCCTCTTTCTTCTGGTTTTCAAAACTGATGAATTGCTACCTCTCTCATTTAATTCCTGAATAAACAACTCCAGATCCTTCAAAATTTCCTTGTAGGTCACATTTTAGGTGGTCAATTATTCTTGCTGTTAATTTTTAAATCTTCCCCAATTGTTCTGTATTGCTTGTGTAGCATGAGGATTGAAAGAAATACTCTGGTTGATGAACACACGGTAAATATACCAGAAAGATGACCTTCAAGGCACAACCTGGCATTTGTCTTTATTGTATAGCACTTTTTTCAAATTTGTTTTTTAAGTTTACCAGGAACACTTTGAATTTTAATGCTATCTTCTAGTGTCATTCGTGTCATCTGTAAATATAAGTCATGCTCCCTGGTACTTCATCATGGACACTAATGAAAATTTATTCTCCTCTTCTGGAGAAGAATCACTAATTGATACTCTGTAAGAGTTTTCCAACCAGTTTTGCGCTCTACAGCAGTTTCATCTAGATAATTTTTCTACAGTTTACTTATGACAGTGTCATGTAAGAAAGTGTAAAAAGATGTAAAATCAAGCATCTTTCCTAGCACAAAACCAAGTTCACCTTCATGAATGAAACTGCTTGACTCAATTTGTCTTTAATTAATCTATACTTGTAGGGGTTTATAAATTCCTTGTTTCATTATTTGTCTCAGGCTTTTATGGTAATAAAAGATAATTATCTATAACTCCCTAGATTCCCCTTGTGATCTGCCTACCCTCCTATAGACTTTTTTAGTATCACCTGTTTTCTAAAGGTTTACAAAGAGAACTGTGGATGATTTTAAGCCCACATCAAGCTTGCTCTCTCATTTCACATAGCTGCCCCTGGCACAAAACAGCTCCAACAAAACCTGCCTGTAGACCCCATCACTCCCTTTTACCACCATTTGCACTTTCAGGAGTGTGGAGTAGGAGGTGACCGCCTGCATGACTGTCCTGTAGACCACATGCTGACATTTTCCCAGACACTAAATCCCATGGATAGTAGACAGGAGACAAAGGCAACACTTCCTAAAGAACAGAGCCCTTAAAGGAGTTATGCTTGTTCTTACAAAAATTAAGTATTTTGTGTGCTATTGTCTCATTCCTTTTCGACTTTTTTCCAGCACAGTTGAGTGTGGCAGATCTAGCAGATGCTGTCAGAAGTATCTCATCCACTGTCTCCAAGAAAAAGTTTAAGGAAGTCAGTCATCTTCCTTATTGTATTCATTGAGATCACTGAAATATACTTTCCTTCCTGAAAGAAACACAGTCTCTGCAGGGAATGAAAACAGCCTGCCCTGAGGTAGCATAGGTTAAACCCATATGCCATAGTTTTAGATGTCCATTTTCTAGCCAAATATTTGGTTTTTTGGAGGAGCAAAATAAAGTAAATACATCTTTAGCAATGATAATCTAAACCAAAGTATTATCACCTATATGTTATTATTATCACCTATACAAAAGTCTTTTGAAAGCCAAGGACGCACTATTGTCATTGTTTTTCCATTCCCAGCAGAGAGGTCAACATGCCTACCCATGCTCTAGATGGAAGAAAGTAAAAAACTTCTTAAGACAAACTGAGAAACTTGATGCTAATCATTCTGCTATAACCTGGAACATCATCAACACATTTCCATCTCCAGTTTTAAACAGTCACCTCTAAGCAAAGGTTGATTTGAAATGTGCCTGGAATATTTTCCCAGGACAAACATTCCCTTCACCAGTTTATCAGCTATGTCTACACTAAGAGCTTCCCCATGCAAAGAGTCACTCTAGAGGTGTTTCAGCTGTGCTTCAGGATGAGATTCAGTGTTTTGGGGGGCATTGAGGAAAAGTAGATACAGGGAAAAAACAGGAAGCAAATGTGCCCCAACATGCTTCAATTCACTCATGACTATCCAGATTTTTAGTTTGGCTTATCAATAGATTAAGATTGCAGCACACATGAGTTCTTCTGCTCAAATTCAGCTTTTCAATGAAATTCCATCTGTTCTGCTTTTAAGAAACACATTTTCTTTATCTGCTTTTAGCTTTTAGCAGTAATGTCCTAATTTACTTCTTGGAACTAAAAAAACAGCTCCATGTTAAAAGTGCTAGAATGTCAGTCACAAATCCTGCTTTAAACAGCACCATTTTGATTGCTTTCTGCTTCTCAATGTGTCTTCTCTAGTATTCACATGTTTGTTGAATTCTGGAAATTCTTCAGAAGCCGAATTTCCACAGACAGTTTTGACAGTCTTCATAGTCACTGAAATGTTAACAGCAGAGGGAGCTAGATAGAATCATGAAATCCTTTAGGTTGGAAAAGACCTCCAAAATAATTGAGTAAACCCAGGATTACCATGTTCACTGCTAATCCATATCCCGGGGTGCCACATTTATGTGTCTTTCAAACACCTCTAGGGATGGTGACTTAAACACTTCTTCTAGTGCTTGATTTCTTCTTTCAGTGAAGAATGTTTTCCTAGAATGCAGCCTAAATCTCTCCTGGCACAACTCTTGTCCTGTCACTTGTTGCCCGGGAAAAGAGCCCAATCCTCTCATGGCTGTACCCTCCTGTCAGGGAATTGCAGAGGTGAGAAGGTCTTCCCAAATCTTTTCTCCAGGCTGAGTGCCCATAGCTCCCTCAGCTGCTCCTCATCAGATTTGTGCTCCAGACACTTTCCCAGCTCTGTTGCCCTTTTCTGGACACACTCCAGCCCCTCAATGCCATTCTTGTAGTGAGGGGCCCAAAACTGAATACAGGATTTGAGATGTGGCCTCACCAGTGCCCAGCACAGAGGGACAATCACTGCTCTGGTCCTGCTGCCACACTATCACTGATACAGACCAGGATGACATTGGGTGCCTTGGCCACCTAAGCACACTTGGGCTCATGTTCAGCTGCTGTAACCAGCACCCCCAGGTCCTTTTCCTGCTTTCCAGCCGCTCTGTCCCCAGTCTGTGGCACTGCCTGGTGTTCTTGTGACCTAAGAGCAGGATCCAGTAATTGGCCTGGTTGAACCTCAGACCAATGGCCTCAGCCCATTTATCTAGTCTGATCCCTCTGCAGACCCTTCCTGCCCTCCAGCAGATCAGCACTCCTGCCCCGCTAGGTGTCATCTGCAAACTGCCTGAGGGTGCACTTGATCCCCTCATCCAAATCACTGATAAAGAGGTGGAACAGA
>JAWWMS010000001.1:14135681-14153524 GCA_035048045.1 Chlorospingus semifuscus
AGATAGATAGATATAGATAGATAGATAGATAGATAGATAGATAGATAGATAGATAGATAGATAGATAGATAGATAGACTCTGCTACACTGTCACACTGTCAGCCAGTTTATTAGGTATAATGCTACTTCTCTGCTCATATGTGTTGAGTGTTGAGGAAAGCTCTGGTCTGTAGTATTTTAATTTGTTTTTCTCTGCTTCCAGAAATGTAGATTATGAAATCCTACCATTAACAGACATGAGTGTTTAACCCAAGACATGGCTGGCTGTGCGAGGAAGGACTTTAATCTCACAGTCCTCAGTGCTGCCATGTCCTTTCTTAAAGGGATCATGCTGGTATATGCAGCTGTAACTTTTCTCAGTGAAGGGTTTTGTTACTCTCTTTCTAACAAGACAGATATATTACTTCATCCCTCCCTCCAACACAGAAGAAATCTGTTGAGGCTGTGACTCAAAATAAAAGTGATGGCCCCACTGAAGACCACTGCCTCTCCTTTGAAGGCCAAGGTAGGTGTGAGGTAATAACATGATTTTTAGGTACATAATTACTAGTTGGTTTCCCAAGACAACCTGATGCTGGCACCACATGCTGCTATACCCTCAAGGCTTGATTATTCTAGTTCTGCCACTGCCACTTAGAGAAGGCTGTGATTAGGGGCTCTAGAGCTCCTCATGGCATTGAAATACCCTGTCCTCCCTGCAGCCATGAGCTTCCAGGATGCCAGCCCAGGAAAGGTAGACCCCATTTTTCCCTTCTTCTAAAAAGGTAAATAGAAGTGAAGTTATAGTGATATTGGTCATAGCAACATCTTCCCCACCCAATGAGTTTCTGCTCCCAGATATGATTTTGTGACACTCTCATGCCGAAAAATGTTTCTCAGAGGTGTGTTACCTCCCTGAAAGCCCTCTCCACTTGTTTATGTGTCGCTTTTGTTTTACTTACCTATTCGCCCATTTCTTAAATGCAGAGTGCTTGCATCTAATGAAAATTTTTAATGACTATGATTCAGCAAATGAGTTTTTAAATTATTTGTTGTTGCTCTTACTCTATTGCTACTGCTACTTTATTAATAAACTTTATCGATGTTTATTAATACACCTTACTAACATTTAAAGAGAAAATATAATTGTGGGACAATTTATAAAGTTATTCCATTTTCCTAGCAACACAGGAAAGCATAGAATACATCTAAACATGTAATTTTTTATTCAACATCCCTCTCCCTCTCTGACACAAAAATACTTACTACCATAGTACCAGGCAATCTCTTTTCTTTCATTAATCTCATGTCTCTGTAGTACCAACAATGTTGTCATTAAGGGTATCCTGGGAAGGAAATATTCATCATGGAGAAAAAAAGCACAAAATCCCATGTACTTTACAGAAAGAAAAATCTTTGATTGAAGACTGACTTCTTCAGAAATTTTTGAACTTTTGTAGAGCTTGTAAAAATTCCCCACCCACATTACTGTCTTTGAAGACCTCACAGAGCTGCTCCTTCTTGCCATAAAGCTGTCAGCTGAGTGTTTCACGGTGTGATACAGCTCTCTATCGTACAGGAAATTGATCTAAGTCATTTTCCTGTGAGTATAAAAGAAGGAAATAAACTCCATTAACCCTTTCAGTACACGTTATATTTACACCCTTGTAACCTTGCATGTCTTACAACAAAGAAAAACAGTCTCAGTGGGAAACAGCAGTGGCTGTGAGGAGGGTTTTTTTCTTTATGAACTTTTTCTACTCATTGGGAAATTTATTTCTCCACAGAAAATATTTATGGGTGTTTTCATGTTCTTTACAACATTGTTTGTCCTAACAGCTACAAAATATTTTTCTCATACAAAACTTTAGCATACTCTCTCAGCCTAAAAAATTAACATCTGTTTTTCTTCTTGATTTGGCAGCCTAGTATGTTCTAGTATGTCGTTGAAACAGAGCTGTGCCATGAGCTCAGACTCAGCTCTAAATTATCAACTCATGGTAGATATTTCTGATTTAGTTCTTGCTGAAGTCTTTTGCTGGATGATCAGAGATGGACAGACTGCAAGAAATTAGGAGCTGTGAATAAAAGAATGCAAATTCCTAATCCTTATCTAAATTTTCCTAGACATCTAGACAAAGAGAAATTCTGGAGCTATAAGGATACCTTGCACTGTGGAATTCTCAATGATTCCTAATGTTGTGCAGATAACGACTTATCAAAATAGACACTCACTTAAAAGTATCCTAATATTCCATATGGATAAAATTTGTGGTACAAAGGAGAGAAGTCAGGGCAGAGGTCCTTAGCTTACACCATAACAAGAGGTGAGCAGTGATCATAAACTCAAGATTCAAACCCCAAAATATGTACCATTAATTTCATCTTCTGTCAGAATGTTTTGTCTACTACTTGTGAGATTCGCATTCTTTTCCAAGAAATCCTTTATCTGTGCTATATTCTACCTGAATTCTCCTGTTGGAACCACTGAATAACACCAGGTTGGAACAAAATTCAATTACAAGATCAACCTAATCTCACTGCATCTGACCATGGGGCAAAGTGACTAAAAACAACCATCAAAGAGAACACAGATGCAGCTCAGGAAGGAGAAGCATGCAAATCATCTTTAAAGGCAAAATAGGCCTTATTTCAGGGAAAGGATTTTTGGCTTTCCAGTAGCACTCAGAAAAAGCTGCAGATAGCCCCTAAAATATTGCCAGCTCTTCTCTTGTGAGGAAACAAGAGGCTTGCCATTCTTTTGCTTTTGTATTCAGTCTTACATTATCATAACTTCTGAACTGCTGTTCTACTTCCCACACTTTTGCTGAGGGTATGTGACCATGTACTTTTGGAATTTAATAATAATATTTCAGTAACTTCAAATGGTCAGTGATTATTTTTGAAGGCAGGTGTTCCTTGGTCCAATTTCACATCTAAAACTACTTATCTGGGGAAAGGTGGGAACAAGAGAATACAGCATTTCTTTCACAGCACTAACCTGGCTTGTGCAAAAAAAACCCCACAATTACAGCCCTCAGAAATACAATAAAACTTCTGAAAAAATAAATTCCACAGACTTGCCATTTTCTTCAGTTTAAGTGATCAATAATCTATAAAAGTATTCTTCTGATTCCCAAAAATTTAATTCTGATTTTTCAGAAGGAAGGGAGAACTGAAGGATTTGATACCTGGTCTGCCCTTGGGGGCATTTAACTGTGACTGACACATTTTTCTGTGTAACTTGTATCAAAATCATACAACTATTGTTCTGACTACTCAGGGTTCTTGTTCTCAAATGCCACACAAGGAAGGCATACAGTAGTAAATGGCCTACAGAGAGAAGGAGGTTCCATAGCAGTGAAGGCAGTCAGAGTTTTCTGGTTTCCCCTTCTTATGGCTGCATTGAGAAGGCACCAACAAAGGAGGAATGAGAAATGATGCATCTGACTCCATCTTATCAGAAGGCTAATTAATTACTTTATTATGCTACAATATTCTATACTGTATTACATTACATCTAAACTGAATCTGCCAAGCACACCACTCTGCACACAACACTGAATCTCGTGACTGTCAGCTGACAGTCCAACACACACACACGGCCCTGATAGGCCAAGGAAACAAAACACCATCACTTTGGGTAAATAATCTCCATATTGCATTCCACTTTGGCGCAACACAGGCACAGCAAATGAGATAAGAATATTCTTGGGAAGAATTGTGCCTTGCTTTTCTCTGTGAAAATACAAGTGCAACAGTTGGGCTAGGATGAGAGAAAAAATTCTCTTTTAGTTTTGGGTTGAAGCTTAGCTGTGATCCCTACTAAGACACATACCAGATATTTTAGCTTAGTGAGAGACCTAAGGGGCTTGTGAAGGTCATTTCTCCAAGATGGTGTCATGTTGTCCCATGTTGTTCCACGCCTTCCAACACCAAGCGTAAAAAAAGCAATAGAAACATAAAACATCCCTGCTTAAGGTTACAGACATATTTTTGTGGTCCCAGCTTGGACTAACACACTTTTGGGCTCATTAACTTCCTCAGTCATATTTTCAATGCCTAATGCAAATGTATATTACATTATACAATTGTATATACATTATACAGGAAAGCTCCAATGCATTCTTCATAAGTAGATATATGGAAATTCAACTTTTCTGAACTCTGCTACAAAAGCATCTTTTCCTATTTCATTACACAGGCAGCACTTCCCTCTCCTCACTCCTTTTTCCTCCTGCCAAGCCCAGCAGGGATTTCTCTTCTACCTGCCCTATATTTTCCCTTCCTTCCTAGAAACCAAATGGAAAAAACATGGACGATAAACATAATGAAAAATTATGTTTAAAATTAAACATAATTAAATTAATTAAACAAAATTAAAATTAAAAATTTTAATTTTTAGCAGACTGAGTCACAGTCTGCTAAAAATTAAAATTACTGAAATCCTTGTTCTCCTTTAAGAATAAAAGGCTGTAATAAAGAAAACATCCAGAAACTATGCAAGCTCCAACTGTAAGCTGAGGACTCTGTTAGGAAAAATGTCATTAGGATATAAATGCAAACATTATTCTTTGATGTCTGGATATAATTCAAAGCACTTAAAAATTACACAGAGCATTTAGGCATTAAAAAACATCTTTTTAATTATACCTGAGTTCTATTCAGTCACATTTAGACTTATCCAGGATGCATTAAAATGTGTATTTTATGACCATAGCCCATTCTGCCATGTAAAGTTAATCTCATAAGCAATTCACATTAATATCCATTTCCTTCTTGCATTAAAAACTGCTTACTAGTTCCAGTTTTCATTGTTTTCTGGGACTTAGTCTTTCCTCTAAAGTAGAAGAAATCTGTTTTCCATAGGATCCAGCTTTTCAAGCAGTTTTCTCCATCACTGCTATGTCTTTCCAGAGCTTGGCCATGCGGACTTTAGAGCTCATGTTCAAATTCTGATGTCTAGTTTTTTCACTGGAACACCCTCCAAGCTGCATTCCACCATCTGCACCACCTACTTATTGTTCTGGTATGTGCTCCTGGATTCCTCACTGTCCATTTTGACATGAATGGAGGAGGACCACAAGGTTTTCCTGAGCCTGCACATCTCCTGGGACACTGGCTGTAGCTCTAGGTCCTCAGAAAAGACAAGTTCCAAGCAGGTCCTGCAGAGCATCTTGCTTTTGTGGGAGATTAAGAAAGCAGCATCTCCATTGCAGGGACAAGAAGATGGACAAGAAAGAGAAGGCACTGTTCATCAGTTTTAAATCTCCACCAGAAAAGGAAGATAGATCTGAGCAAACACATTGTGTCTTCCCTTTGGCTCATCCGTACAATTTCATTATCACAGTAGAAGGCACTTAAAGAGTAACTCTGGCAGAAATTTGGTGTCCACAAGAAAAGCAGATTTTCCTACAAAAGCAGTTCATTTTACTTTAAGACCCAGGATTGCACAACTTGAACAACAAGAAACTGTGGCAAAGGAATACAGAAGAATGGGAAGAGATGATTTTAAAAAGCTTCAAGCATCCACCTCAATTTTTTTTACACTACACAGTGTGACAAGAACTGATTAAACCATATAGAATACTTTTTGGCTAACTGAAATGGTGACATTTAAGGAACTTTTTTTTCAAAAATATCTTGGCTAATAAATGTCAAAATTTCCATGAAAATATTAAAAGGGTACTGAAAAAAAAAAATTTACAGGTAGCTTTTATCGCAAAGACAAATTTTAGTAATTTTGAAATTTTCAATGGAAAAAGCCTCATTAAGGAACAAAACTTATTTCAAAAGGGAGAAGATAAGTCTGGACAGTCCGAAAAAAATTGCAGCTAATTAAAAGAGAAGCTGGCTAAATGTAGATTTTTATTACTTTTCCCAGTGACCCATATTTTAAAGCTCAGCAATTACTCATGAAGAAACTCTGTTTCAAAATAGTACTTCTGTCATTAAGCAACTTAAATTAAACCCAGCATGTCCACCTCCTCCACTGATGTGGTTTACTCCTGTCTCTGGCAAGTTATTTTGAGCCTTAACCACTACCTCAAGCAAAGTCAGAGCTGAATGTTATGGGTCTGATCAGTGTCGTACTCAGCTCAAACTTACTTTGAATCCCATAAGTTTTGGACTGGAATCCATTCCTTGGATGAATATATTGCTCTTAGAAGACAGAAACCTAAACATCTTTGCCTTGTCATCCAGGAAATTTATGTTTCTATGTAAGCTGGACAACTAGAAAGACTCCGGGGCTTTTTTACAGTCCTGCAAGGGGATGCTCCTTTGGGCCTCAGAGTAGCCACTGGAATCATATGAACACACCTGAAAATACAAATAGTGTTTATCCTAATCTCCCTGGAAATGATGCTGCACCATACTCAAGTGCAGAACCATGTTGATAATTGCTGAAAGGTGCAAAATAGAGTTTAGGGAGGGAAACCCAGAGGAGCAGGAAGAGAGCCTGGGACAGCCTCAGTACCCCAGACCACAGGAATGCCACCAGACCACCTCACAGCATCTATGTTCTGAGCATTTGGAGCTGCTTTTCTACCTTCCTTCAAACAAATGCATGTACAGAACCCTAAACAGTCTCACCCTAAGAAGGCATCAATACCTGGCTGACAGTTATCCTGCTAAATTACCTGTGCAAATTGTTCTGAGCAACATTAGGATTTTATATGTTGTTTAACCCAACATTATGTATCCATCAATGTATCAAGTGGTGCTTTCATGCAATTAAAATAATCCCTTACAAACCTGGTCATTTTTTGAGTAGCAAAATGAACAAAATCTTATTGCCCATAGAATTGCAAAATTGTGATATTTGATAAGACTTGAACTCCAGTTACCATCCTTGCCACAAAAGGGAATTTTAATAACATCTTGTCTAATCTCCATATTTGTTTTCACAGAAATTATAGGAACTTCAGATCCTCAAAATACCTCTTCATCATCAAATGCGTTCAAATTAATCCCAGATTTCAAGTTATTGGAGAGGAGACCAACAGATATGCTCACAGACATACAAAATAAGTCTCATCTCCTTAGGAATATAGGTTTTTAATTTATACTGAAATCAAGTGAATTAAGCAAGTTAAAAACCAAAAAAGAATATGTGGTAAAAATTAAGAAATTGTCTTGTAATATGATCAGGTTGGAGACAATCTCAGTGTCTAATCTCACACTTGCTTCCCATAAAATCTGGGCCCAAGTTTTGGCCCTACATCAAATACCACATGGGAGAAGATCACTGAGGAAGAGGACCAAGTAGCTCAGGACTTTTTCCTCAGTAAGTGCCCAAGAGAAATCCAGCCTTGCTCCAAACCGCAGGTGCAGGAAGAGCACAGAGAGGTGTCTGCCACAACCTCCCCACCTATCCAGAGGCATGAGCACCAGAGCTCAGCCCAGCTGACCACCCGCCTCTCCTCCAGCAGTGTTCCCAAAGCAGGGGCCCTGGGAGACAAAATTCTGTTTCCAAGAGCTGTTTTGCCTGGGATGTGTCAGGGAAACACCAATGCTCCAGCCACAGCTTCAAACTCATCTCTATAACCATGGAAGTCAAACCCTATCCCACTGTTAATGAGCAATGAGGGTCTGATGGAACCATGGAAGTGCAGATCTGAGGACAAACACCAGAAACGTATGTGGGCTTACTGGGGAAAATTAAGCTAAAACAAAGAGAACAACAGTATGTTTAAGGTGGGATTTGATGGAATTTTTTCCTTATATTTCAGTGGTTGGTAAATGGAGCTACTGTGTTTCGGCCATCTTAATGAGATCTGAAAGAAAATATTATTAAAAGCATCACAGAACTTCCAAAGCTCAAGGTAAAAAGATCCTGTATTCACAGTGAAAATGTATTAATTCTTTAAAAGATACAAACCTCAGTGTCTGAGAAAACTCAGGTGGTAACAGCCACCATTTTTGCTGCTGGAAATTAAAATAAACTGGATTTTTCAGAGAATATGTTCAGAACCTAAGGACTGTATAATACTGTATCTCCTGTTCATTTAGACTAACCTGTCTCTCCAGTCATCTGCAGTGGTCTTTCAATGGTGTTAAAAAATGCTATATAATTTCAGTAACAGGTTTCCACCACCCACTGGTTTACAGTCCCCCACATACACCCTAATTTCACTAAAGTATATCCCTGGTTTTAGAGGTTTTGCAGCTGTTCCAGCTACAGCTGTCCAGTGTCTCTGAACATTTCTTGAGGGCTTTTTTTTTGCCTAGATCTGCCAGGGTTAATTGTTACACAAAAATTCCATGCAGGACAGCCCTGGATGCAAAAGGAATAGAGAGAAAAGTAGGAAACACCTCACCACAGTGAACTCCCTCTTCAGTCAGAAGATACTGGCATGAACGCTCTCTCTCTCACAACATACACACAACCTGTTTTAGTGTACCAGCACCACTAAACAATCATTTGCATTTATTATTACTCAATTCAAAGGCTGATGTCAAAACGTCTGAGGCAAGGAAAGTACACGGTGCATTTTTAAAAAGTCCTCAATTTGAATGGAGTTTTCTGTTTTCCTTGGGGTTTCTCTACTTTTTTTTCTTCTTCTTTTTTTTTTAAGCTCTGTTCTAAGAAAAGGAAAGCGGGGGATTTACTAAAAGCAAGGCGAGTCGGTTGGTTATGAGTCACTTTCATGACTTATAAAGGGTCTCAAGTTGTTTGGAGAGGCTTTCTCCACCTAACTCACGCTGACGGGATATCAGGAGCCAGCCAGACCAACATATCTCTGTGGCAACTATTCCTGCCTCATTTTCCATTTACCTTCTTTCTCTGTCTCTCCTTAAAAAGGAAAAGAAAAAAAAAAGCCAAGCTGAGTGATCATGGTTAACCTGTGAGACGGAACAAAGGAAGTCTGTGGCCTTCTTGCTGCATTGGTTTTCTTGTGTCTCTGTGTAAAGACACTGCCTCATAGCAGGTAGGTTTTTTTAGCTTGGTTCTTTGGTGTTTGTTTATTTTTGCGTGCACTCTTTTTCAAAAATGAGAAGCTCGTGTGCTAAAGGGACCAGGCCAAGGGAGGGGCCCCCAGGGCAGGGCTTAGAGGACTCAAGAGTCAGGGAGGCTGAACCTCAAACTTTTACACATATGCAGAAAAACTCTAGCAGGCATCCTTATGGAATATGCCTCCAGCCATCCAGAGAATGCAAAGGCAGTTCCCTTGTTGGTTTTGAATTCACCTTCATGATGACCTCATTTGTCTGGTGGGACAGCACACACAGGAAATTGCCTGCATGCTGCTTGTCAGCTCATGCACTCCTCCTTTTGCTCTGAGGTCAATAGTTTAGAAGAACATGCAGCATGGAATAGAAGTTCTGCAGCATTTAGTTGCCTACTTGGAAGAGTTTCATGATGCATCCGCAGTTACTGTCTTGCCTACAGCTTGTCAGAGGCATTTTGAGGTGTGGAAAACTAACTGTGTGACTTTTTAAATTTTGACCAAAGAAGTAGTTTTGGATAATGTGTCAAGTTTTTGTCCTCATTTCATAAATAAGTAGCAGAGAAATGCCTTCTTTAAAATACACCCATTAGACTTACATCATTTACTGTGGTTTGTTTTAATTCTTTTTAAAATTAACATGATTCAAATGCTGATATAAGAACTCAACATAGCTTTCTTGAAATTCCTAATCATATCAACAAAACAGGATCTCCATGCTCATCATTAACACCTCTCTGGCAAAAACTCCAAGGTTTCATTTGATGATAAAAATTTGCTCTGGATTCAAGTTTTGGCAGCAAATATCTGGGATCAATCATTTATTCTACTGGTTTTTCAATGTGGCAATTCTTAATTTACAAAGGAGCAAGCAAAGTAGCTGAAAGTTAGTAAAAAAACCAGATTATGCAGCTACTCAGCCACAAAGTGGAGGTATGTTTTATTATACAGAAATGTTTTTGGCAGAGAAAAGCTTTTTCTATCTACATACACATCTTTGGAGCTCTTCCAGCATCTTAAAAACCTGAATTCAATATTTTTTTAAATGTTTTTAAAAGAATAGCTTTGCTTTCTGAGAAATTAGATGAGAAGACTTAAACACCTCCTGAAAATGTAAACAGGATATCTGAAAATGGATGGTTGTATACTGTTTATATGTAACAGCCTTTTGTAGGTGATTAAAACATTCATAGAATTGTTAATTGTATTAACTCTAATTCTCTTTCAGTCAAAATTAGATTTTTGCTATTCAAAGCTAAAAACACCTCTGAAACTGGTACATTCCATTTTGGTCTTATTTTTTTACAAAAAATGGGGTTTTCCATGACTGCAGAGCAATAAAGATTCAAAAGTCACTCTCACACTACCAAAGCATCAGGCTTGGGGTCTATCACAGTCTGATTCTTCCAACAGGACTGTGAGTTTACCTACTTATACATGACTTTTATATACTTATACACTGCAGATTTCTAGCCTTTGTGAACTGCCTTTCCCCCCACCAGAAAAGGACTTGGTAGATATGACAGCACAACCCTAAGCATCAGCAGATAAGGCTTCCCAAACGCAAGTTCTAAATTACTTTTGCTGTTTGGAGAACACCTTTTATCTTTCTAAACTGACTACTGAATTTTGCAGAGTTGGCATTACTTTCCTAAGCTGCACATGCTTTTCATTAGACAAAAAAAATTACATGGGAAGTACTACCAAAGCTTGCATGTCTTCTTCCTATCAAGCCAGGGACAAAAAGTTGAATTTCATTCCAGGTTTGTGACAAAGAAGCCCCTCCAGCTGGGCAATAAGTAAATAAGAATTTGGTCATTGGAACTGGAGAGGCAAAACCGGCTCAAATTCACATAAGCTGACTAATGAGCTGGATGCTTCTAATCCTTCAGTGGACTACACTGAGTCCCCTCAGAACCTTTAGGTGCCATACAAAAATGTCCAAATGTGCAGGTGGGGAAAGAAGCATTGGTCACAGTTTAACTAAGTACTTTGAACTATACTTTTGATGATACTTCTCAAGGGAATCTGACTTTTGAATTGGACAGCTTCCATGGAGGCAGTAGCAGTGAAAGCAGACATGAAGTCTGAAAATGAAAATAAAACACACACCTGTCTGAGGTCACTGCAACAGGTGAAGGAACAGAGAAGCAGATGAGTGGATGGGTCAGCAGATAAGATAGGAAGGATTCATGGTTTATTCTGATTGCAGGAGAAGAAAGACAGTGCTGGAAAAGGGAAGAGAAAAGTCACACAAGATCTTATGAGTTTCTTCTTTATTAATTTTGCAAGGGAAATAACAGGGGATTTTATTTCATTATATTTAAACCTGAGGAGATGGTCACTGTTTCCACTGATGTCAAGGCCACATTTTTAGAGCTGTAGGAGAAGACAGCAGGGAGCAATACAGGTATTTTTTCACATAAAAGAAACCTGACAGCTGTACAAAAGGCTGTTACAAAAGTTCAGCAAGAGGAAACACGTGTCATTTCTCACCACTTCCTGATAAAGCATGATTTGTATTTCTGCCTTTAGCACACAGAAGCCAGAGAGTTTGCAGTGTTGGAGATGCTATGCAGCTTTTAAATCCAAAACTGAAATGCAAGTATAGCAGCCTAGGCAAAACTATTCCATTACACAGATCCAAGATGATGGGAGTAGAAAAGGCCCAAAGTAAATTCTCATCTGTGGTTATGGCCTTGTGCTTTTGGCAGGAAGGGCTGGCTCTGGAGTACAGCTGCAGAGACCATGTGCTGCCCAAAGTCTCTCACTTCTATCACTGCTCAACAATACTGCTGGAAGTTGGCATGGGCAACTACAGCATCATTCAGCTTCTAGAGAAACTATTATTAGATTATTTAAGTGATCTGTTTCAAAACTATCTCTTCTCCAAGTCTGAACACAGGCAGACTGAAAAGTATTGTCAATCACAAATGGCTGCTGCAAACCACAGATAAAAACATTTGCCTTTTAGCAAAACCCATGTAAGACATTAAATAATTAGAATTTGAAAGCATGGTGTAAAGAATAGCAACCTGGAATACATTTAAGATAATGCAAATTAACAAACATTTTCTACAAATATTCCAGGGGCAGTAGACTTGGAGGTGACAGAAGCTTTTGGTGTGAAAGCTCTTGTCCTATTGCCTAAAGTGATCCTTATCCAAAGCTTAATGAGGACAAATTTAGTGTTTCCACAGAAGGAACTGATGTTTTGCACTGAGCCCTTCATACATACCTTTGCCCACTGAGTGACATCAAGTGAATAAGGACTTAGGGACATTAAAAGCACAATAATTGAATTCAAGAATAATTTAGATTTAAAAGATTCTCTAAAAATCATCAAATTCAAAGCCCTGCTCAAAGAAGGTTCAATGCAGAATGAATTTAGGTAAGACAATAACCTTTTGTTGACAGAAATTACAGGTTTGCTTTCTTAAAAACAAACAAGCAATCAAAAACCCAAACAAAAAACAAACAAACAAAAAACCACCAAAAATTAATACCTTAACTTGGATCTTTTATCCTTCTCCCCCGGCCTTTGTCCCTCATCTTACAAACACATACCACAAATAGACACACAATATTTTATCACAGGTTTAAAAACTGTTCACTTCACTGCCCACAACTGCAAATCTTACACCACAGCTCTCTGTGCCCAACTTTAGTGGGAGTTTACTCTGAACACTCACCAGAGCTCTGAATCATCACTTTAAACCTGAGGTTTGGAAATTTCTAAACCGCCTTTTTCTGCCTACCAAAATTTTATATTCACCTTGGAATTTTTGCTTGACACTCACATATTGCAGCCATGTACGAGGCTGGTTTCATTTAGAGCGGCTCAAAGTGAAAGGTAATTTCCCTAAAATCTCTAAATTAGATCACACTCTTACTATGACATTTTAACTTCCCCTTAAAACATGTGTTAGTAACAGTAAGGAAGTTATAAAAGTACATCAGTTTCTTTAAATTTACATACACAAAAAGATCTCCAAAACTGCCTCATATATAATGTCTCATTTCTCATGCAAGCTTTCTTGTTACTTTTTGATTAAACAACAAAAAAGTGTTGTTTTTTTTTTTTTAGTGGTTACTGGGAGACCAAAGAGAAAACAAACAAGATTCAACTATTTATGGACTCTGCACAGGAGCTGATATTTTATTTCAGAAGGATAGATAAAGAAAAATATATTTCAACCAAGACATACTTAGCAGAGAACTAAATGGGCATTACTTAGGCCTTTGTAGAACTGCTTGGAAAGACTGTCTCAACAATTCAACCCTTCTTACTGATGTAAGTAACTGAAAATTGTAAAATAAATCAGGTAGTTTAATATATAATGATGATTCTCTACCCTTGCTTTTACTGAGTGTATTTCTATTTCATTATGTGGTTTCTTTGCAGATATTTGAAATGGCTGTTTTCTAAAACTGTATCTCCTTGTTTATTTCCAGAGCAGAACTGATAATAGGCTGAAATAAGTTTAAAAAGTGTTCAACTTTGGTCAAAAAGATTCAGCACATTAATTTTATGGTCAAAGCATCAGTTAATGGACTGGTTAATATTATGAAGCAATTAGCAAATGGTTCAACACAGGCAATTATATTAATTAATCTCATTCTAATGTACTGTTTAAAGGTGTAGGGTGTAGGAGCCCTGCATATGGATTCTAGGCCAGCAACTAAATCTGTCCAAAAAGTTTTCTTTCTGCTTGCTCATTTATACCAGAATCCAAAGGAATATTTGTTGCCTAATCATCAGCCTTGTATATGATGAAAGTATGATTGTGTTTTAGCTCTGTTTCACACATCCTGTTAAAGAGTCAGCTCTCCTGAGAAGCATTTTTTCTTAGCTAAATCAGAATAGATCAAGTCATTTTTGGTTTTGTTTTTTGGGGAGTTTAAAACATTTTGAGGAACTAGGTTTATATTAGAAGTCTTCATTAACTGATATCTGAAGGGATACAAAATTAAGCAAGGCCGTGCTGCAATCTGCAGTCTGCCTGCTCACAGCAAGCTCAATGCACTCACTGCTCAATGCACTCTGGTTCTCTCTCTAACTAAAACAATGGCAAGTTTAACTGGATTTAAATGTACAGCAGATGGTTCCTGTGTATTTAACTGCAATAATTCCCTCACTGATATTTCTCATCCTCTGCCATAATTTCTTGATATGTTTTTTTGTTTTTTGTTTTTTTTGTTTTTTTTCCTTTAGGTATGTCAAGGGGAAAACCCAGTGCTTTGAGTTCTTTATGTCTCATACTCCAGTCTCTGGAATTCTGCGGGCTGTATGTTGTTAATGCTAATCGTGATAGGGGTTTTTACCTATGACTGACTCCTACATGTTAGCATTAACACTGTACCATGCCTCTTACCAGAATTCACACGGAACAAACTGGTGCAGCTGTGGGAGGAGAACAGAAATCATGAATCAGTCAGTGCTGTGCTGGGAAAAACCTCTGCTCTACATGTAAAAACACAAGTTGTTCTGCATACAGGCGTGCTTGTTGGGTATAGAGTCTGGAAAAGCAGTGAAAAAACAGCAGCTTTGTGTATTAGCAGGTCCTTACCAGGATGTCAAATCTGTAACATTTTGAACACAACACAACCTATGTTTTACTTTATCACTTTTTAGCTCTTTTGGTTTTACTTCCTACACAAATATTTCATTTCTTCCTTTTTATTTAGGAAAGAAAAATTATGGATTAAACTTTTGGCATGTACAACTTCTATTAATTTCTATAGAATTTAATTATACATATGAGAAAAACTAACAGAAAATTTTTCTTTGAGATTCCATTATCAGTTCTTTAGGAGAAATGGGTCAATGGGTCATTAGGAGAAAATGAAAGTATCTTTAGTTTACTTTCTATTTCAAACTTCAAGAAGTCTTAGAAAATTGTAGACAAACAAGAAAGTATTGTTATATTTATTTTGTGGAAGGCCAAAATAGTTCCTGAATATTCACAGTCACAAAACCTGAGTGACAGAGCCAGTCCTTAAAACTCTCTCTTATCTCTCCTTAAATCTGCTTGGGGAATAGTTTAGCTATGAAACATTAATTTGATGGGAGAACAAAAGGGAAAACTAAAACACTCAAAGTACTCACCATAAATTAAGAAATATGATGTTTGTGATGTATCAATATGAACACCTCTTTCTGTTAGCAGTACTCTGCCTGTGAATCCCCAGTACAAGGAATGATCACAGAGCACTCAAGACCACAGAAACTTACAGAAATCAATGGTTTCATAAAAAAGTGTCCCATACAAAGAGTCTCATTGAATGTGATTTTTACACTCAGACAGAACTGCTGCAGGGCATAAATGTTTTCCAAACCAGGCTCTGGGTTAAGTGGCTCCCCCAGGATGCATACAGTTGGGGGGCCATAACCACCAAAAAGGAAATGCCACTTTTATCCTTTCCAAAGCCATAGCCATATCTCTGAGAGAGAATTCCCAAAGTGGTGCAGCATATTTTGGTGAAGAAAAGCATACTCCTATTAAATTTCCAGAGAAAATGGCTTTAAAAGCAGGAAGAAGATTGTGGCAAAAGAGAGGAGAGTCCAGAGACAATGTCATTTCTTGGGTGACACTGAAGCTCAGTTTGATTTCTCTGTCCATTTGAGGCCACATTCAGCAGCATTGGTTTGCTGAAGAAAAGATGATTCTAGAGCGTCTATCCTGTATAGATACATGTCAATAGAAGGTGTCCTAAGGAAGAAAACAGATCTTTCCCCTCACCATCCTGGTTCACAGTCATGCCATAAAAATCAAGTATTTGTTCTCTCACATTTTCTCTCTTTAAAATGTGAGTAACTTGCAAACTTAAGAAATAGATAGCTATTATAAATATGGTCAAATGCTAGACCAGTTATGTGTATTCTTTCTGCATAGCTGGTTCCCCAGAAAAGTGGACATAGTTAAGTTGTGGATATTACATTAGCAGATACTAAAATAAGGTTTTCTTGTCACTCTGAAAAAATGTTAATGCTGTCCATGACTGGGGTTAAGTCTTGTGAAAAACCACAGCATGATAGCATTACCATTTTCAGATGGTTGGTGTTCTTCAAGAAATACCCACTGTCACCTCTTGCCATCACTTTTATGCTGCCAAGTTCCTGTGTCTGTAAAAACTGATAAAATAAATGTAGCAAGTTCACTGGCTTCAAACATAACAAAGTACTGTGCTGAGTGGAATAGTGCTAGATAAGTTACCAAAAAGCAGTAGAAGATTACACCTTGACAGAAGTTAAAATCGAAAGGGAAACTTGTTCTGCCTGCTTTCATGAAAGGACTTGATGTCTACTGATGATTGTTTTCATCACTTGCATGTGTTCAATTTCCCAGGGAAGACCTTTACTGCCTGGTAAGGAAAAAAATAACTCTTTCTTAGCATTTAATTCCTTTTGTTAATGAAATAAGTCATACCAAATCCCAATTGCCTTTTCTGTCTCCAAAATCCATGATAACATGAAATACAGAATATTTCTTTGGAAAAAAATTTCTCAGTTGGTTATATGTGTCAGCTGATACTGCTCAACCTTCCTACTGTCACCTCTTAGGATCAAGACACCATGTAGCTTTAACCTTAATGTAGGGTTTTCTCTTTTTTTGGATAAAACCAGTAAAGGAAAGGGAAAAGTTAAAAGTTTCAACTCTTTCAAACAAGATGCAGAAGCAGGAACAGCTTGAATGTGAGAAGCCATGAAACTACTGCTGAGATGTGCAACAAGGAAGAAAGCTTCGGGCCTTTTCCCCTGTCACTATAGAATCCTGGAATGGGTTGGGTTCAAAGAGACCTTAAAGATCAACCTGTTCCACCCCCTTGCCACAGGCAGGGACACTTTCCACTGGGTCAGGATGCACCAAGCTCCATCCAATCTGACCTCAAACATTTCCAAGGCTGAGGTACTCACAAGTTCTTTGAACAACATGTTCCAGTGTTGCACCACTTTCACCATAAAAAAATTCTTTTTTATTCCTTATCAGAATCTGGCCATGTATGTTGGCCTAAGTGACCCTGCCCTCCCCTTTCTCCACTTTGCAGCATTTTGTCCTCCTATACACTTCCTTACTTTTAGCTGGTCCTGCAGTTCTTTTGCTGAGTAAAAATTGCCTCTTTACACACAGAAATGTAATAAAAAGAAAGAGCCAAGAAGGGGACTTGGCTAAATTCTGCAGTCTCTTTTGCCCATCTATCCACCCCTTATCTCTGCAGTTTCCTATAGTGTTCAGTATAGAAAATAACATCTACTTTCTTGTCTCTTTTTGAACTGATCAATGATGGTGTCTTCTGACTATTTCCAATGGAGAAGATTGGGCCAGACCCCAGGGAGGGCAGGAGAGTGCACAAATATCCAGAATCCACACTCAGTCAGAGCTTTGCCATACCCATTTTGGTATTTTATATAACCCCATATCTTTAAGTTTGGTATACAGTGATAGTTGCAGGTGTGTGTCTGAGCACAGCCCCAAACAGCCAGCCAGGCTGGAACCACCCTGCAGTTCAGCTGAAGTTCAGAAAACCCAAGACAAAAAGAGAAAGGAAGCATCACTCTGGCTCAGCTGCTGCTGAGCCTTCTCAGCAGACAATTCCAGCATTTCATGCACCAACAGTCAATGACAAAACAACAAAGGGTAGTATCTCCCTGCTGCTCTGTGGCTGCTGGGGGAACTGGGCACTGCTTCCATTTGTTCTCACCCTAGTTTCAGAAATGTTCAGGACTTTTCTAGCAGTGCCATCACTTAACACAGATCAGGCAGGGAGTACTCAAATCACTGCATGAGCCATCTCCCCCAAAAACCACAGATGTTTGTGACCCTGTTCACAGGGGTCCAAGGATGAGGGAAGAGACGAGGATCTGACTCCATGTTTCAGAAGGCTGATTTATTATTTTATGATATATATTAT
>JAWWMS010000001.1:14153624-14165136 GCA_035048045.1 Chlorospingus semifuscus
TTACATTTTGTTCCTGAGACCTCTCAGCTTCTCAGGAGGAAAAATCCTAAGGAAAGGATTTTTCAGAAAATATCATGTTACTACAGATGTTCTTCTCTGCACATGTGGCTCTGAATCCCATATTGGCAGAACAGACTTCAATCTAGATTCCTGTTTCAAAATCTGCTATGGTGAGAAAGAAACGAACACTACTGCCCAGTTCTCTTAACTGTTGCTGTGCTCTGTGAGGATCCTGGTGCTTTTCAAAGGGATCCTCCAGCTACATCTCTCCCTAAGGAAGACCTGTCTTCTGGACCCCATGGAAGTCAAGGTGTGAGATAACACAGAGTTCTACAGAAGTTTGAGCTTCCACCACTTTACGCACGACCTCCAGGGAAGGGTCTGCTACAGACATCAACAGCATTTTCAGTATTGTAGTCACACACTTGCAAAAGTCCCTTTTGTGGGGATTCACCTGTGGGGGTGACTTTCCTGCTGCTCCAACCAAAAAATTCAAACCCCAAACATAACAAACAAAAACAAAACACCTCTCCCTAGCCCCCCAAAAAAGAACATGCCAGAAAAACTCTGAAATTCCAGACAGGGTTAAAAAAAGGTATATTCCTAAGCGATAACAGCCATCTCACCTTCCTCTGCAGCTGGTGGAATCCAGGAGGAATTTTGGATATCCAAAATAGCAAGCAGACATCAGGAGCCTTTCTGGGTTGTAATAGAACAAGCTTAAGATTCAAAACAGACCACATGGATTGGATCCCAAAATTCAGATGGCAAAATTTCACCAGTCTTGGGTTAATCAAAGATGGCAAGTACTGCATTAAACAACAAACAAAAACCAACCAACCAACCACGCAAAATTAAAAGAAAACCACAACGAAACCCAAAAAAAACCCAACACAAACAGCAAATTTTTGTTTCTTAAGAGCAAGAAACAATGCCTGCTTCTTCAACAGCACCAGAACAACAGGTTCAAAGCCAAAGTACACTCCAGCAAGTTCAATTTAATGAAAATATACAGAATGTGTAAATGCACGTGTGTGCATTGAAGGTACAGTGTGAATCAACAATCTTATTTAAAAAAAATAAGCATCTGATACCACTATAAACAGTCCTCTGCAACATTAATCAAGAGGAAAAAATGCCATCTGTTTTCCAAGTATCCTGAGAAGACATGGGCTATACCTAAATGTATTTTACTGAACCCT
Organism: Chlorospingus semifuscus; assembly: GCA_035048045.1. Taxonomy (NCBI): domain Eukaryota; kingdom Metazoa; phylum Chordata; class Aves; order Passeriformes; family Passerellidae; genus Chlorospingus; species Chlorospingus semifuscus. Next base: position 14,154,827 of record JAWWMS010000001.1, read on the forward strand.
GCTCTCACAAAACTGTGGTGTCAATTGATTAGGAATCATGTGATGCAGTTAATGGTAAAAATAATAATTGGGATGAAATTCAGAGAAATATTTGCACTTCAAAAAGTAATAAAAATTTCCTCTGGTATAACGAGAACAGTTCTAATGAGTTAGGGATGAAAATACAAAACATCAGAAAACATCATCTAACAAAACCCCCTTGCAAAATTAATTGAAGTCACCATATTTAAATATCAAACAAAAAAAAGCATAATAAATCTTAGTACACTAGGGAACCAAGTAATGAACTACATTCTTGGTATTATTCTGGAAAATTATCTTTAACAGACTTGTGCAGCAGAAAGAAATCATTAAACGCCAAGAACTTTCTGGCTTTTACATTCTACTATTTTTGTATTGGTAAAGCAATGACAACTATACCTTTACATGCTTTTAAGGGTATCTTTTTAAGATACTATTTGTCTCAACTTTTGGTTGCAGTAGGCAACAACATATGGATGGACACATGCAATTACTGTTGCCAAGGTAAGGACAGGGGCAACTTGCAAGTTACTGCAGATAAAAAATTAACTTCCATCCACCCGCCCTTTTTGTCTTTAAGGAGACCTTTAAAGGGGCCTGAAACATTTTGTGTATACCTGTGTCTATACTTATCTGTGATTTACATCACAGAATTCAAATTAATTACCCAAGACATTTTGTAAGAGGCACAAACCAGTCATGTAAAAATACTACACATTTTATTATGTACATTTAGAGGTTCCACTTAATTTAAATTGATACATGTTTTCCTTCTTCAGTTCCATCTTTTGCCTCAAGACATTGCGCTGCTGTTTCCAAATATTCTTCTTCAGTGACCTGCAGAAAGATATCAATTTTGTTATATTTTTTTAAATTATTTCACTCTCCTTTATCCTGAAAATCCTCCCCTCATACTGTCACTGTAACAAGAAAGGACAATCTACAAAGACTATTATCTTCTCCAGAATTAAACAACCTGAAGGACAAGAATATTCAGAACTAAGTTCAGGGAAGATGCCATGGGGCAGGCTCAGAACATATCCATGGCTAACAAGTTTCAGAAGACATGAAGCACTTTTTTTCTGTCTCTTGCCAAACAAGTAAGTAAAATTATTGATCGAAAGGCTCTACAAAAGCTGCTTTTTAATTCTTGCAAAGACTTCCTATGTTTAAATGTCTTGATAGTGGTTATTTGGTTACATGTGAGTTATAATATCTTATAGTTCCATTTACCTTCAAGTATTTTTTAATTGGACAAATCACATCAATCAAATAGTACATGTTTTTTAAATGGCACAATGCTTTTTAATAACAGACCTCAGAAACAGTGCTACCACATTCTCTAATAAACAAGCAGTTAGATTTCTGATTTCCATTCACCTGTGAATATTTCCATTCCCAAAGATCTGTTCTTGAGTATATTACCTACCTCTAATCATTCAAAGCGTCCTCTCTCACAGCATACCTTTGTATTTGGTAACCTGTACTTCACCCCTAGTGACACTTACCAGCCTCTTTGATCTTTCCAGCAGCTTGTGCCACACAGTGTGGTGAGCCTGTGTGAAATGTCATTAAATGATGTTAGCAGAGGTAAAAAATAATCTAATCATAGAATAGATTTGACAAATGTATAGAAATGATGGCACAAAACCATAATAACGCCCAGTTCAAACATTCCATTTTAACAACTTAAAATTTTGGTGTCCAATTTGCCCATATCCATGTGGGGGACTTGAATAAATGTCTGCCCATCACATGCCCCATCCCTGAAGTGTTCATGGCCAGGCTGAATGGAGCTCTGAGCAACCCAGTCCATGGAAGGGGAATTGGAACTGTATGAACCTTAAGGTCCCTTCTAACCCAAACCATTTTATGGTTCTATGATTCACCCACTGTGTGGAATCCTTGAGGAACTAATTGGCAAAAAAGGGAATTATGCTTAGGAAGGGAACACAGAGATCAGCTGAGGAACCCTTGAAAACCTCCCCCAACTAAGACAATAGTACATGTGCTAGACAACAAGGTCAAAATCACCTAAGTCAACACAAATGGGAATAAGGACTCCTGCCTCCATTTTCAGTTCTTTATTTAAGCTCATTAGAGCTTGGACATTTTTTGCTGTTGCTACTTTTTACTTTGGTGTCATGGAATTCTTCTGCTCTTTTAAGCACTGTCAGTGGCCTAGATGTCATAAGACTGGCATGAACAACTTAAGCAAGCAGAATGAAATATCCATGCAGGAATTATAAAACTGAAACAACACCTTCCATACTGAAAAATAACATCATGGGCCCTCTCATGCAAACTTTCCTAGTTCTGACTTCACATTCACAACATTGTTTCAGGAAAATGAACCCCAAATATCCAACACAGTAACCATCAGGGTGACTTTCTACGGCTCTCAACTACGAATTCCCTTTAGCTACCAACACAGCACCTAACAAAAATGGAAACAGAGTAAAATGCTCTAATTTAAAGAAGGAAAACCTGTGCAAAATTGATTACTTACCTTCAAATGGACTGGCAAGGACACACCCTGGAATCGCCTTATCAATTCAGACTGGTCAGTCTGAAGATTATGGGCTGCTGTTATCTCATACTGGAAACAGAAACTTGTTCTTGGAATATGAGGACCTTCACTAACATCTACAAAGTCACCAAACCTGGGGGGACAAAAAAAAACCAGTTTATATGCCAAATATATTTGGAGCAAAATACAAGGAGATTAGGTTTTATTTTGATTAGCAAACTCCAATCAACAGAAAGAAAATCCATACAAATCCCAAACCAAATCTAAACAAATCTCCAGTTCAGCATTTTGAAGTTTCCTAAACCAAAAGTACAAGTCACACAATTTCCTTAAATGAACTTAGAAAATTTAAACCTCAAGTCCAGGAAAGGATGTTAGGTTTAAAAAGTCTTTGATGCCATGTTGGCTCTAAAACTGGGATAACTATCATTCGCCAGAAAAAGATTTGTCTCCAAGATCACCTGATTTCCACAATACAGTGTTTACAACCTGCACAGTTATTTCCCTTTCCAGTTCTTGGAAAACTGCAAATCAGTTAAGAAAAGAGAGACAGCATAGTACAGCAGAGAAATACTGAGAATGAACCTCTCTCAGAAGGCAATAGCTAAGCCCATTTTCCCCTTTATTGAGCAAATCAGAGTGGGAGGAAGGAAAGAATGACACAACATTGTTCTAAAATTTCAAGAACCACCATTGCAAAGATATCTATTCATTTAGATACATGATGCTCCTTAAGATAGAACAAAAACAAATTAGGAACTCTTTACACATCTACACAACTGAATATCCTACAATAGCCTAAGACAGAGAACTGCCTGAGATGCAGGCAATTATCCTTCTTCCAGACTAAGAACTCTGTATCTTACACTGAATCCCCACGATGCTGTTCTATTCTCATCTCCACCACTACAAAACAGTCGATTGCAAGTCAGGAAGACCTTGACAACTTTGAAAGAAAAATCCATTATACAATGCTAACTCTTGTTTTCAAACCAGTATTTGGTTTGTATTTTATTTAGGCTGTAAAGCTCTAGAGATTTATTTAGTTTTCATGTAAAAGCACAGAAAACAGTAAGACTTCTCTGGCACTCACCACCCTTAACATAACAAGAAATGGAAACATAGCATCACAAAGTATCACAAAATAATGGTTACATTAAAAAAACCAAGCAAACAAACCACACCAACTTAAGACAGACCACACAGTAATGAATACAAGTGATCTTCAAATTTAAAACCATCCCAAGTACCTTGCTCTTCTCACTTGCAGAGAGTACCTGCAATACACTCAAATGTTCCAGTGAATCATTACAGAATAGGAGTTCGGTTTTGCTTACCTATGTAATGGTACAATTCCTTCCATATTCTGAGCAGCTTTTCTTTCTATCATCTCCATTTTGTATCTGGACAAGAAAAAAAATTATTTTAAAAATCCTCACCTTTAATGCCTTGCTCTTATAAGAGCACTTCAGAAACTAATTTAATTCATTTCAAATTCCTAAAAATCATGCTTGTATTTGTGTGAGCTTTGAGACTGGTTTAAATTCCTAATGAGAACACATATTGATATGCTTCATTAACAGACCTGTTAGTTAACCTCAGTTCATGGAAAAATTACAGAGATTTTACCAAGCACAACTGAAATGCACTATAAAAATAGTGCAATCATCAGGCACTGCCAAAAAGCTGTGGATCAGAAACATGGCTGAGGTATTTTTTTCAGCAAAGAAGACAGGAGGTTAAAAACAAACCTTTTTTTTATAGCACAGACCAAAGTATTTTACCCATTTTCCCCTGCACAATTCAAAAACTGCATTTCATTAAATCTTCATTTGAAGATACGAGGACATGAAAAATATACATTTCTTTAAATATGGAACTCTTTCAGAAAAGGCTACCATGTCAAGGCTAAGCACCAGTGTTTCAATTTAATAGTAGTGGAAGCTCACTAGTGAACAAAAGAAGTCTCAGTCTCTCAGTTTGTCACAAAACTACATCCAGTGAAGGTGCCTGGTGCTGGCCTCTGAAGAGAACAACAAGAACTAAGCAAATTGGTGTGAGTAAGTTGGTGGGAAGAGGATGGAGGCAGGCTCATTCAGAGCAGTGGGAGAAGTACCTTCTTATTTCACATCTTATTTTAGATTTATAAAACCAAGCAGAGATTTGACTTGATTTCTAATTGACTCTTTGAAAGAAAGGCAAATTCAGACACTCACTTATTGTGCTGAAACATTTCACGTGCTACTTTTGCTTCAACATGCAGAGTTTCAAAGGGCAGGTCTTGATGGATTAGCTTTTTGGCATCCCTTGTAAGAGACCAGAAGTTGTCCTAATAAAAGAACACAAAAACTGTAACCATCTTTTCACAGCTGTAGTAAACAGATAAAGCGCAGCAAACACTAAATATTAGTCGAAGCAACAAAGATCATTTACTATAAAACCTAAATACAGCAATTTTACTGTAGGAGTATCTTATTGTTGTCATAAGAGCACTACAGATCATCACTGTTTTAATGCACAGACTCAATGTCCAGTCATTTCAATGAGAAATAGGCATTTTTCCATCAAAAACAATATATATTAATTAAACTGCCCAATTTGATAGTAGGTTTTCCCTACATGGTACTACATACACAGTCTTGCTACAGTTGAATACTCATCTATAACTCTTGTTTCCCAGAGTTGAGTCTTCACTTATAAATAAGCTCTATTATGATAGATCAAAGCTTAAAACAGGTACTGAATATTTAATAAATAAAAATTTGTCACCTTGGACCAGAATCTGAGGTTCTGCGTAATTCAGATTTACTTGTAAATAAGAAATTGTTATGAGGTGGAATTACACTTAAAATGTCATTTTAAATACTTCTAACTAAATTACTTCAGAAAATATTTCTAACTAAATTACTTCAGCCACAAGATCATATTGAACAAAGATTCTGCATTGTACCAATATTGCTTTGCTAGCCATAGACCCCTCTGCTGGTTTTTGGGCACAAGAACAAGAATGGGCCCCAGATGGTAAAACATTTGTGATCACAAATGGTTCTGAGATTTAGAGCATTCAGACTATTAGATTTACTGCAGAGCATGAAACATAAGCAAGCTATTAAGGAGAGCTGCAGCTGAATGTGCTCACAGATTTTATTCAACAACAAACTGATTCTGCTGTAAAGCACCAGAAAATATGCCTTATACACACTTTCATTTTCAGAAACTCTACTAACACAAAGACTGTGGCTGCATTTACATTACCAGGCAAGAGCAGCTGAGGAGGAACAGATCTGTACAGTAACAAGTATGGCACTGAGGCCCCAATGGCCCCATCAACTGTTTCTGAACTTGTACTTCAGACTAGAATTTTCTCTAGCTCCACAGACCTAAAGCCTGAAAGCGTGTGGAAGACAGCACAAAGTTTATTTTTGTCTGAAAAGAAATTGGGAGCACTCTGCCATAGCACCACAGGGTGTGGTAAATGCAGAAATCAGCTCCCAAAGACTACTCCAAATGTGCACTAACAAAAAGGGAAAAAAAGCTCTGTCTCTTCTCCCCTATCAAAAAACAACAACTGGACAAGGACACAAGCTCTGGAACTTTTTGGGTTTATGCCTGAAAAGTGCTTACGTTTGTTGGTTTCCAGTCATTCAGTTTATTGTCCAAAACCACATCATAACAGAAAGCTCCAGAGATCACTGCAATTCCAATCCAAAGACAAAAATATTCATATTTGTAAAAAAATATGCATTTCACAATCATACTATATTCTTACAACAAAATGAATTAGAAGAAAAAGAAAAACAGAGTTATTCCTAGAAATTCATCATAAAACAAAAGTTTTCAGCTCTGATTATACTATAAAATGACAGATTGAACTTGTGTTGTTTTAGTTTCATTTCACTGAATGAGAAAGTAATTTGAAAGGAGTTTTAATGCAACATCAGTATAATAGAATCCCAATAAAGAGGGAAAAAATAAACTTCTCCACAAAACTGCATCTAACACTGCAGAAAAAAATCAAAACCACTTACTTTAAAAATACTTCACTGTTTTTCCATTGTATGCCTCACACAATAAATGTGAGCTATTAAATTATAAAGAAGAATTTTTTGCATAGAGAAATCAGACAATATTAGAGCTGTTTATCCATGACACAAGCAATGCACAAATTTCTGGTAAAGGCAACACAAATTTATCTGACAGTTGTTAGAACACTCTTTTGTGTATATTGAGTTTTGGCTATTTAGAAATCAAATCTATAAACCCAGTAAGATCACACTATTTCTATACACGCAGTATATAATGATATCATTATACAAGATTATTCCAAATTCTGGTAGAACTGAAATATTTACCTGCACTTACCAATCACAAAAAATGCTAAAATTGCTCAAAAGAGAAGCAGTTATAGCACTCCACATGACCAGCAACCAACCTTCTCAAATATTAAATGCATCATTATGCAGGTTTTGTTATTGAAACAACCTCTTCTATTGTGCATTTTCTCATTTTCCTAAATCTTAAATCAGATCACAGATGAGCATAAGTTGTTACTAAGCTTGTTTGTACCTCAGTAATCTTCCAATTTGGTGTAGACATTGTCATTTTTAGAAACTCAAGTGATGGACAAGGTTATGCAGTTATTAGAGCAAATTCCACAGAAACATGTCTCATCACATCCAGAAACTTTGCTCATGTCACTTCACAATACAGAGGTTTAGTTACTAATTTCAGCTATGAAATCCTGAGTGGTCTGAAACCCAGTGGCCACACAGACCTATTTTCTGAACATTGATAACAACATTGTTTCCAGTGTTGTTATTATAAATTAAAGGCAACTACAACAGCATGTAATACACATATCAATGCTAAGTACCATCAATCATTGGAAGCAATTTTTTTCTAGGTTTGGTTATTAAGCACTCACTTGAGAAGCAGCAAAAGACAATCAATATAAAACACTTTTATCACCTGGCACTTCTGGAGCTTTAACTAGGTTGACTGAGTATTCATCCTTGAATGCTCTCTTTAGCACACAGCCCGTGATCATGGCACAGGAACGCCAATATGCCTGCAAAGAGAATTTCAGAACAGGAATTTAATGCCTAGAAGCTAATTATTAAAAAAAAATCTACCAAAATTTAACTAGCTGCCAACCCAAGCATTCCACCCTTGGAAGTGTTCAAGGGCAGGCTGGACAGGGCTATGAGCGACCTGGTCCAGTGGAAGGCATTCCTGCCCATAGCAGGGACTTCCAACCCAAGCTTTTCCATGATTCTATGATTACTTTCTTTAGCATTTAAACTTCTATTCAGAGATGATTCTCCAAACAGAATCAAATAAAAAAAATCAAAACTTCACTTAGGAATGCAAGCCAGAGGTAACCCTGGAGATATTTAAATCTGAAATCCCAGAATAATACAAGAGTTGAAAGGAAAGCCAACAATTCACCTAGTGCACATACTAGTCCAACTAATGGTGCACCATTAAAAAGACATTAAAAATGTCTGAACTTTAATGACAACAAAGAAAGCAGACAAGCATGGAACTGAAAGGTGCACACAGAATCAAGGGGTCATAATTAGGGCCACCTGCAATGAGACAAGGTACAGAGAACCAGGGTCACCTACAATGGAACAAGATAATAACTTACCTTGTTTACTTCCTCTGGATCTTCATCTTTGAAGGTGAGGAACTGAATTTCACATGATTTGGTCAGGGGTCTGTACATGTCCCACACTTCACCATCCACAAAAGCCAGAACAGAGTTCTTGCAATGCCATTCACTTAAATCTAAAAAAAATTAAAAACCCTAAAGTATTAGTTAGTTATTAACCATATTTTTCAGGATCAGCAGTTGAGACTGCTGCATTTCTAACAACTGCAAGTTTCATATTTGTAAATGACCTGGAAGGATGAACTGTGAAATAAACCTCCAACAATTAACTGTTTCTAATTGAACTGGCAGCACTACGTTCAGAAGTGCATCCACTTACGCATGGCACAGTTGTACGGCGTGGACAGAGCCTTGTTCATGACAAACACACTGCCAGGGTGCGGCTTCCCGGTGTATTTCACTTCAATCTTCTCAATCCGAGGGTGAAGGGACAACTGTCTCTCCTTCTCTTTGGTGAAGAGCTCATTTCGCATCCGAACCACCTCATCGGGCGTCAGCCGAGAGACAGCCGGCGTGGAGATGTACCCTGGGCACAGGAGAGACACTGAGTAAGCAATAATCCCACAGCCAGCAACCCTGGGCTGAGTCCAGCAGAGCATCCCTGAAATGAGGAAAGCCTGAGGGAACTGGGGCTGTTCAGCCTCAAGAAGGGATGAGTGAGAGGGGAACTCATCAATGTCTGCATGGAAGGGTCAGAGCAGGGACCAGGCTCTGCTCAGTGGTGCCCAGCAATGGGACAAGAGGCCACAATCAGAAACAGACGCACAGAAGCTCCACCTGAACATTAAGAAATTTCCGGCCCAGACCAAGCACTGGAACAGACTGCCCAGAGAGGGTGTGGAGTCTCCCTAAGTGGAGATATTCCAGAAACATCTGGATTCAATCCTTTGCCATGTGCTCTGGGATGATCCTGCTTGAGCAGAGGTTGGATCAGATGACCCACTGTGGTCCCTTCCAACCACAACCATTCTGTGATCCATTCTGAGTTTTCAAAGCCTCTTTATAAGGTTTTGGTTTCTACAACACTACTGATCACCCACTTGTCTGTCTCAATATTTGCAAGGTAGCACTTCTGCAGCTCCAGCACCCTGGGACCCTGCACTGCCTGCCCAAAGTCACAACAGGAGACTCTGAGGCAACAAAAGGGGTCAAAAAGATGATGACGGGGTCTCAGGCATCTCTCTTGTGAGGAGGGACTGCAGGATCTGGGCCTGTTTGGTTTGGAGAGAAGACTGAAGGGAATCTCATAAATACACATAAATATCTCAAAGGTGTGTGCCAAGAGTTTGGTCCCAGACTCCTTTCAGTGGTGACCAGCAATAGGATGAGAAGCAACGGCCATAAATTAAAACACAAGAAGTTTCACTGCAACATGAGGAAGAAATTCTTTCCATGGAGAGGGGCAGAGCACTGGGATAAGCTGCCCTGGGAGGGTGTGGAGTATCTCCCTGGAGACATTTCTGGAGACAAATCCACCTGGACATGTTCCTGTGTCACCTGCTCGTGGAGTGGAGTGGATGATCTCCAGAAGTCTCCTCCAGCCCTAAGTATCCTGGGTACTTAGTGCTATGCAAAGGTTAATGTCGCTCCCTGGCTGCAAAGGCCCTTCCCTCAGACACGCCAACTCCCCCGCGGCCTAAAAAGGCCCCCTCAGCTCCTGAAAACACGGCTGCAGAACGAGCCCGAGCTCGGCCCGGCCCCGCAGTCCCGGCTCCCTCCCGCAGTCCCGGCTCCCTCCGGCACTCACGTTTCGCGGCCCGCAGCCCGCGGGCGGCCCACGGCGCGGCCATGCTCCCGCACCAGCCCCGGTGCCTCCTGCCCGGGCTCCGGCAGGAACAGCGGCCGCAGCCGCGCCGTTCCGCCGCTGTCCCGCCCGCGGCCGCCGGGCGGCGAGAGCCTCCTGGGCCCGGTGCCGCCGCCACAGCTCCGAGCCACAGAGGGTATTCTGCCTTGGAAGGGACCCGCAGCGATCGTCGGACGGTCTCATCCCGGTGGGTGGGAGGCTGGACATGGCCTGGCCATTGGGAGCCCAGAGCCCCCCGTGTGCTGGGCTCACCCAGAGCCCCGTGGGCAGCAGGGCAGGGA
>JAWWMS010000001.1:14165236-14193267 GCA_035048045.1 Chlorospingus semifuscus
ATTTTGACCCTCAAATGTACACAGACAAAGATTATTCTACAAATAATTGAGTGTAGGAAAAGGTTTATTTCTCGGCCTTCTTGAATATACATAGAGTTGGAATTCATACCCTTTTTTGTTACTTTTACCTGTCTCTACTTTGTGCCAGAGACCTTCCTTCTACGTTTCTCTACCTCTTCCTCATCTGGCATGTAGAATAGCAAATGGAGCTAAATGAGCTCACAGAACAAACTCACTATTATGTCATTAATGTTTAAACTCCTATTAACTTTCAAGGTAGAAAGCTCAGCATGAAATTACTCAAAATAGACTGTCAAAAATTCCATTTGCAAAAGCTGTTTTTTCATAATTCTGGCATAGTGTTATTGCTATTATTACATAAACAAATAAATATATTTTAAAGACTTCTTAGATGTTAGCATAAAGGTTGTTTTAATTGCATGGTGGCACAGAAAAATATATATACATGTTTATAAATAGTAACCATTTGCAATGGAGACAGTACGTGCAATGCAGACAGTATTACCATGATGTTAAATACGATCTTTCTGAGTTCAGTCTCATTATCTCAACAATTTCAGAGAGAACAAGAATATTGATGAGACAAGATAAGTCTTCTGGTCCCTTACAGCTGAAATAGTGAAGCTATTTCATCACTAAAGTACTGCCTCTAACTATATCTTACTCCATGAAAAATACTATTATGTTACAGTTAAAATTAAACATATTATAAAGTTTATTCTTGAAGCTAAGCTGACCTCATTCATTGAAGTCATGGCTCTAAACATTCCTAACCAAAACAGCTTAAGAATTTAGTTCTCCACTCTGCTGAGACCCCACCTGCAGGGCTGCATCCAGCTCTGGGCTCCCAGCACAGCAAGGACAGGGACCTGCTGGAGCCAGGCCAGAGGAGGTGATCAGAGGGATGGAAAACCTCCGCTATGAGGAAAGGCTGAGAGAACTGGGATTGCTTAGCCTGGAAAAGAGAAGCCTTTGGGGTGTCCTAGTTGTGGCCTTCCAGGACCTGAAGAAAACTTACAGAAAAGAGAGGCAAGACTATTTACCAGAGCTTGCAGTGACAGAAGAAGGAAAAATGGCCTGAATTGAAAGAGAGTAGGTTTAGATTACATATAAGGAAAACATTCTTCCCTGTGAGGGTGGTGAGGCCCTGGCACAGATTGCTCAGAGCAGCTGTGGCTGCCTCATCCCTGGAATTGTTCATAGCCAGGTTGGATGGGGCTTGGAACAACCTGGCCTAGTGAATGGTGTCCCTGTCCATGGCAAGGGGTTGAAACCAGATGACCTTCAAGGTCCTTTCCAACCCAAACCAACCTGTGGATCTATGACTGTGATTGCAGTCCAGCTCCTGGTCCTGCACAAGGCAATCCCAAGAATCCCACCACCATGTGCCTGAGACAGAGCTTGTGGAGTCACACCATGTTTGCCCAGAGAAATTCTGGAGTCTCCCTCACTGGAGATATTCCACAACCACCTGGATATAATCCTGTGCCATGTGCTCTGGGATGACCCTGCTTAAGCAGGGAGGTTGGAGCAGGGAGTGTCTCCCAATTCCATTCTGTGATTCTGAGAGCATTGTCCAAACACTGTGTGAGCTCTGACAGTCTGGGTGCTGTTTCCAGTGCTCTGGAGAGTAGTTCTGAGCATTACTCTTGGCAGGAACATCATCCCAGGATGTTGTACCTCCACCACTGGCTGCCTGCTCCCCTTCACTAACATTGCCCACCTGCACTGGGTTTGCATGGCTAAGCTTTGGGAAGATGTGGCAGTTTCAGTTTGAAACTGAGAAGAAACACCAATTTCATGTAGTGGTTTTGGTTTGCTAATTTGAGATTTTTTTCGGCCAATGCACTAATTAGTGTGGTGGGTTCAGTGCTGGCCAATCACTAGTGTACTCACTAGAATGTATTTACTCATCTTCTGTGAGGTAGGATTAGAAGAAAGGCAAAGCAGGCTCAAAACTTAAAAAGGGTATAAAGAAAAATTTATTAACAGCAACTAAAAGAAAGAGTAATAAGAATCAGAATAAAACCTTCAGGACACTTCTCCCCCTACAATCTTTTCTTTCCCACTGACAATGTAAAGAGACAAACTTAAAATTTTCAGTCAGTTTACCACCTCTAGAATAGTCTTTCTTGAGTTCACTTAGGGAGAGAAGTCCCTCATGTTAATGTTATGGAGCCTTTTCTACAAGAAAACAGTTCTCTTGTGGCTCTCAATTCCTACAAACAGCAGCTGCCGGGGGAAATCTGCAATTGGGAAATAATTCCCGATTGTTCCACAACCACAAGTTTTTCCTACAGCTCTGTTTATGGGCCATGTCAACTTATGGGGTACTGATTTAAAGATGAGCTGTTCAAATGCAAAAGTTCTCATTATCTATCTCTGAAATCATCTTCATCTCTAGGAACAGAGATCTTCTTCTTCTCTCCCTGGGGGTACAGGATCTTCATCGCTCTCTTTCTCTGTTCAAACTTCTTACAGCATCACAGCCACTTCAACATCTGCTTACTTCAGCATGGGGGCCTTTGCTTGATATCTGCATTTTGGGACACTTTCATCTCTCCATACCTGCATGCATTATGGGGAAGAAAGAGTAACTTTACATAACTTTACAAGAGGATTTCAGCTTAAAACTGAAGGAATCTCCTCATCCCTCCCATCTGGGACTTGACTTCTTCTCTGACATCAGTGTTTTCATGTTGTTTCTTTACGTGTCTGCACTTTTGTCTTGTTCTCTCACTTGAGGGAGGATTGAAGCACTGCAAGAGTTAATGTCTTGCCCAGGGCCTGTAGATGGTCACTAACCCTGGCTGGGCTCCTTAGCTTGTGGCAGGAACTGTGGCTGGGGCAGGGGAGCACTGTGATCTCCGTGGCCAACATGCCAGGGCTTCTCCTTTCCCCTGCCTGGCAGCCAAGAGTGGGGCCCAGCGGGTGCCCCGCTCTCAGAATCTCTGCTGGTCAGAGTGGCCCTGAGATGCCTCTTCAGCCTCCCCCTTAGAAAGTCTCTTTTCCCAGCCTGGCAGTCGAAGAAGGAGTCAGAACTCTTCTGTTCTCATTCTCAAGGCTTTTATTGTTTCTTATCTATAAAATTCTTTCTCCGACCCGCCGAGGTCTGTCTGGCAGGTCGGGTTGAGGCACACTGCCCATCCTTGGGGCGGTGTTGTCTTTTTATACTAAAAACTACATGTACACTATTTGTAATAACTTCCCAATACCTATCACCTATGTTAGACAGTGAGTTTCTACTCTAAACCATTCAAAAAGTGCCAGCATCACCCAGAAGATGGAGGCTAGGAAGAAGAAGGAAAAAGGACAAAGCACACCCAAATTCCTCCATCTTGGGACCCCGAGCCCCCATTCTAAAAACCTCAAAAATCTATTTTTCACCCCGTGACAAGCTATTATTCTACTTAAACTTTCTTGACTTGTAATTCATCATATAAAGGTTGGTAGTTGTTTTTTCCAAGGGCTAAATCAAAGGCACAGGGGTCTTGGGCTCTGTGCCAAGGTCTCTGAGCCCCCTGGGCAGAGGCTCAAGCACTCCAGGGCAGCCAGAGGAATTTCCTGGGTTCCAACACCCCACAGCAGGGGCTGCCCAGCCCAGCCTGGCCGAGACAAGGGCTGGACCAGCCATGTCACCTCTTTGCTGGCCAGGAGAGAAAAGAGAAAGGTCACAAGTTTCTTTCGTCTTTACCATGTATTTTCCACAGGGGCGTGTACAGCTTTCCAGTGGTTCCACAGATTGTCAATTCCCAAAGTCAACCACTGATTGGTTTTCTATCAGACATGAAAGAAGCTGCCAGCAGCCTCTCCCAAAACATCGCTTCCATGATGCAAAACCAACACAGAAGCGGAGTGGGGGAGCTACAGTGGAGCACCCCTGTATTTTTATGTGAGAAGATATCAGAAGCTTTCCTGGTGTCCAACAGAGCCAATGCCAGCTGGATCTAAGGCAGACTCACTGCTGACCAAAATTAACCATCAGTGATAGTGTTATGCTCAGGATTAACAGATTTAAGGAGGGAAAAGAGTTACTCTTCAGCAGCAATTGTAGGCAGATAAGGAAGGAGAGAGAATGTGTGAGAGGAACAGCCCTGTGGACATCAAGGACTCCCAGTGCCAGAACAGAGGTTCTACTGCCCACACTGGAAAAGTGTGGGTCCTCCTCATGAGGAGCAAGCAGCAGCAGAGACAATGTGTGACAGACTGACTGCAGCCCTCATTCCCCATCCTCCTGCACCACTGAGGAGGGGAAGAGGTAAAGTTGGGAAATCAGGAGTAAAGTTGAGGCCAGGGAAGAAGGGAGAGATGAGGGAAGACTTGTTTTTACTTCTCAGTTCCTACTCTGATTTGTCAATAAATTAAATGAACTTTCCTCAGTTTAGTCTGGTTTGCTGGTGATGGTCATTTGTGAGTGATCTCTCAACCTGCAAGACTTTCACTATATTTTCTCTTCCCTGTCCAGTTGAGGTGGGGAGTTATAGTGGTTTGGGAAGCACTTGGTGTCCAGCCAAGGCCAACCCCCCACACCTCCCAGCTATCCTTCCTCCCCAAAGGATTGAATGCAAGTAGAAACTAGCTGCTGCCCATGTAGGAAAACCATGGTTCGCATCAAAAAAATAAATTTATGAGATAACTGAAGAGTTCCTTTTGATGCTTTACAGTTTAGCTGATGATGGTCTTCATTGCAATCCTCAGCTGGCAATGATATAAGTAGCCATCATGAAGCCAATGTCAGACAGTGACACTGAATTAGTGTCATTAAGAGCTAAAGCATGTAATTAAACTCAGCATCAAAAAAATAAAAGACATGGCATTTTCCACTGTGGAAACATATCTGTGGAGCAGTGGGACAGCTGGGTCCCCTTGGTTTGGTACGGGACACTGGCTTCCCTCTTTACCTGGGCTCTCATCCATAAAACCAGGGGTGTGAGTAAGGTTGCTATTTGTGCCTTTGGTTACATTATTTGATAGGTTAAGAATTTCAGCAGTTCAATCATCCTGCTTCCTCATTTTTAAAATGAGTGAAATACAAGTTACGTAGAATGATGCCAGTATTTGCATGATTACACCACAACTACACCATTTCTACTCTTAACTCAAGGAATCAGATGCAGTCAATGATCACATGACAAATCATTTTGGTTTAAATGGTTAAAAAAGCATAAGCAAAACAAGGTTACTAGAGTAGGGTACAAAAAGAACACTTTTATTCTATAAGTAGATAATTCAGAATGTTCAGAGAATGAGAGACAGAACCAACCCTGTTCTGTCACTCAGAGGGAATATTGAACAACAGGAGTAAAGTCCTACTTAATACTGCACACTTTATTATATATATCTATATTAAACTGGCACTACCTAATCTCTAAACCTTCTTTTGTACAGGTATTTGAAACTTTATTCAGCTGAATCTTCAGAAAAAAAATGATGGTGGGATATCTGCTCTGTTCTTTTACTTGTTTGGTATAGTTCTGGAAGCACAATGTAGATTTTAAAAAAACTGGGATTTGTAACACACTGAAGACTATAGAGAAGAGCAAGGTTATCTGCCTTTTGGTAACCCTCAGCCGACAGAATTACAGTGCAAAGCTGTACCACTCAGGCAAAATCAAAATACGTCCAAAAGTGCTGGAAATTTCACCCAGGGTTCATTGAGAGCAGCTTTGTGTAGAAGGACTTAGGGGTGATGGTTGATGAAAAACTGAACATGAGCCAGCAGTGAGTGCTCATAGCCCAGAAAGCCAATTGTGTCCTGGGCTGCATCCAAAGGAGCCTGGGCAGCCCACCCTCAATGCCTAAAGACAAACAAAGAAGAGATTGCTCAACAGAACTGTCCAAGAATAACTACATTCTCCCAGTCTTCATAAAGCCCTTTAACTTCCAGGAAAACCATGTCTGTTATTTTATAATGGTGAAAAAATATGAGGTTTCCCTCTGAAGCAACAGGAACCCTTTAATCGCTCTTATGTCATGGTATGTGACCCGACAGAAGTGTGTAAGCAGCAAACCATGACTGTTTATCAGCTTCATAGTCCCAAAGCCAGCTCTGAGCTCACTTAAAGATTGCTTCAAAAGTAAAATTGGCTTAAAAATTCCTATGCCTCCCTTTGCCATTCTTGGCTGTTTCTCACTGCTCATCCTCTAGGTAAACAACAGTAGCAGCACTGTATAAGGCACTCATGAATGCAAGGTCGCTGAAGTGATACAATTTGCAGGATGAGTACTGCTGAGAGATAATGTTTTATTCATATGATTAACATTATTATGCTAATTTTCATGCACAAGCAAAGTGAGAGCAGTAATCCATGGCCAGAAGCACCCACAGCCTTGTAAGACAACATGCAGTGTAACTACAGCTTAAGAGTGTATTCTTCATAACACCGTGGAATTATAGAGTCATGGAATCACTGAAGTTGGAAAAGACCTCCAAGTCCAATCTTTAACTGAATACCACCACATCTACTAAACCGTATGACGAAGTACCACATCTACTTATTTTCTGAACATTTTCCACCACTTCCCTGTGCAGCCTGTTTCAATGCTTTACAACCCTTTCTGTGAGAAAATTTTTCCTAATCTCCAACTTGAGCGTCCCCTGGCATGACTTAAGACCATTTCCTCCTGTCCTGTTGCTTGTTACCTGGGAGTAGAGACCAGCCTGGCTACACTATCCTGGGAGGTAGTTGTAGAGAATGGTAGGATCTCCCGTCAGCCTTCTTTTCTCCAGGCCAAACAACTCCAGGTTCCTCCACTGCCCTCATCAGACTTGAGCTCTAAATCCTTCCCCAGCTTCATTGTCCTTCTGGACATGGTCCAGCACATCAATGTCCTTCCTGAATTAGGGGGCCCAGAGCTGAATACAGGTTTTGAGATGTGGCCTCACCAGTGCTGAGTGCAGGGAATGGTTCCTGCCCTGTTCCTGCTGGCCATAATTTTTCTGACACAAGCCAGGTGCCATTGGCTTTCTTGGCCACCAGAGCATGTGCTGGCTCATGTTCAGCTGCTGTAACCAGCACCCCCAGGTCCTTTTCCTGCTTTCCAGCCGCTCTGCCCTAGCCTGTCCTGCAGGGGGTTGTTGTGACCTAAGGGCAGGACCTGGTAATTGGCTTGGTTGAACCTCAGACCACTGGCCTCAGCCCATTGATCCAGCCTGTCCTGCTTCCTCTTGCAGACCCTTCCTGCCCTCCAGCAGATGGACATTCCCGCCCAATTTGGTGTTATCTGTAACTGACTGGGCACTCACTCAATCCCCTCATCCAGATCATTACAAAGATATGAAACAGGGTTGTCCCCAATATTGAGCACTGGGGACACCACTGGTGAGCTGTTGCCAACTGGATTTAACACCACTCACCAGAATTCGGGGCTCTGCCATCCAGGCATTCTTTTACCTAGTGAGCAGTAAAGCTTTATAACCATTGTGGCAAAATAATTCTGAATTCTCCACCAGCAGCATGGTGACTAATGCATTGTCCACTGTTCCTTAGGCTGAATTGTGTCCAACAGTGCCATCCTATGTGATGGATCTTTTTTGGAAATGTACCTTTAATTGCTACTGAGCTGCCTACTCAGTGGCAGTAATCTTGCAAGTTCAGTTAAAAAAAAAAAAAGAAAGAAAGAAAAAGGCATTGATTCTGTACTTTGCAAGTCCAAGATAACATCACACAAGACATTCCAGAAAATGAAGGTGGGCTGTAGGGGGTTTCACTGAAAAACGCTACTGAGAACAAGTAATTTGTATTGCTCTTTATTTGTTCTGCCCTCACATTTTGTGGCCTTCTGGGTTGAAGTTTGGCAGTCCCATTAGGTATGAAATATTTTAACAGTCTAATAGCAATGCAGTGTTCTATCACTACTCTAGCCCATTGCATTACAGCCAGGCAACTAATCCATGGCATGCTCTGTCTTTAAACAGCCATCAATTACAGCTTGGAGGGAAAAAAAGTATCTGAAAATATTTTTTTGCTTCTTTTATCAAAAATATACTTGGTGACAATTTTTAGTTTCAAGTTACAAAACAAGCAGATAATCTGTCAGATAAATCAGGATTTTTCCCCAGATGTGAGTTAAAACAATTCACATGAAGCAGCTATAAAAAAGAATAAAAAGCCACAGAACTCAAAAGGAGACAAGGCCTTCTGTAACCAGGGGAGTGGACAGCCATTAAAGCAATACCCCAGGACATTTTAAAAAAATAGGTGTGGTGATAACTAACATTGCAAAAGAAAAAAAGTGTTCCTTAAATTGGAAATATCAGCCTGTCTACACACTTACATATGGCTGCTGATTATTCTTTACACTAAAGGGCAAGGCTTTCCAGCTGATAGATTCAATGTACTGCAGCTGGCAGCCAAAGCTGCACAAAAAATGCATAGCACATCAATCAATGGATTTTAGAAAAAAAAAAGTTATACAGATTGTAAAAAATCTCTGGCAATTGAGCTAAATTCAATGGGGTCTGTTTTAGCAGTTTTACAAAATAGTTTTCTGTCAACTTGTCCCATATCTATGCCTGGAATCACATCCCAATGGTCACTTCACAGCTGTGTGCTACTGTATTCAGCATTTATTAGAGCATGTATATGTGATAACAACTTAGTGTGCTCAGGAAAAAGATGTCTACAGAGATCTTATGCAGAGGCTATGGCACCAAATCTCAAATAGTATCTCTGACCATCTCAAACATAACACTTCTCTTTTTAGAAACATGAAAAAATCTGTTTCTTCTTCGTTAAATATGGAAAAATATTCAAAGGTGTCTTCTTGATCAAAGCCTGAACCATGTGAGTTCCAATAACAGTAAGCTCTCAACTGTCCATATAAAGAGTGATAGGCATGCTTATGCCCAAGAACATTTTTTTTCCTGTGTTTTTAATTTTCTCCCTTTGTGTCTCCATAGTCTACATCTTCCCCACTGCTACTCTTATCATTATCAGGCACAGTTATCACCAAACTTTCTGGGTTATCGTCTATTATAGATGAACCAAGAGACACTAAAACATTTAAAGAGCAATCATGGTAGGAAAGCACAGGAAGAAAAAGGAAAAGCAGCACAGAACTACAATCCTTTTTGCTTTGACTGGCATTTCAGTCTGCAAACAAGAGAACAGCTACTCCCAGATCATCAGACATCTATACTACCTGCTTATCAACAGGATAAAAATATGTGCTTTCTTACATGGAATGAGGGTTCCATTATTTAATCTACTTAAATTCAGTGAGTAAACTTGAGATATGCCTGAATGTGACTGACTAGGGAAACATTGTCTTTCATTAAACTTCTTTCTAAAGTTATTTTTAATGGCAGTGCAGGGATCAACATTCATTATCTCTCCTGCAACTATCTTCTAGTCTGGTATATGTAAGCCATAACAGAAGAGATTCCATAGAAATTAGCATCTTACTCTTCAAGGTGCTAATTAAACAGCCCATTCTCTTCATGTACTGCACTGCTTTTGCCTCTCTTCTATGCAGGTTTTTGAGAAGAGGAATCAGTCATCTTCCTTGCTAATTTATCTGTGATAGGTGTTTGAGTATCTACATTGCAACACCTTTGCAACCAAATTTAGAAGTTCTAATTTGTTATACTGATTTTTTGTTGTTGTTATTTTACATCAAAGTATTCTAGAAATCAGCATGAAAATTGTTGAAGAGTAAATCTAGAGAGATTTTGTTCCCCCTGCAAAATAAAATATATTTTGAGTGGAGAAATCACCAAAAGGAGGATTCTCTTAATATAATTTGATTTACCTTTATTCGTTTTTAGTATCCTACAACTAGGAAAGATAAAACATTTCCCAAGTGAAGAGCCAGAGGCTTATGGTCTTTCACAGAGTTTTTACAAATTATTTTTCAAAACAGTTTTTCTGTTAGGTGAGGAGAACAGAACTCTTTGACAGTGTGTCACGGACTGAAGTGGTTCATGCCTTAAACATTGTTATGAAGGAGTTTTGTCCATTATAGCAAAAACTTTATAAATAAGCTACAACCACAGAAGCCCATCCCTCCTTGAAGATGCCTGACTGGAACTTTGCACTGTGAGTTAAGCAGCCTAGATAAGATAAACGCAACATTATGTTCAATCATCTCAAGTAAGGGGAGAAACAAACAAGGCTGAGGGAGAAGAATGCATCCACAAGAAAGCCAAACCCAGCAGAGAACCATCCCTGCTGGTTTTGGGGTGGGGGAGACCACATCCCACAGAGGCCAGCTTTGCACAGACTGCCCCCAACCGAGGGGTGAGGAGGAGGTTTTAGATGTGTGGTGTAACCTCTGCTCAGAGGCAGTGAGCACGCATCCTCCCTCACACAAACCAGCTCAGCTGTGAAACCCCCAACCCCACAGGCCACATCCACGTGGGAGGCAGCTGAGGGGGTGCCATAATCCAGCAAAGATCCTGAAATTGCATCCCAGAGGCCTTGCACCACAGGAATGCATGGATGCAAAATGATGCAACAGGTCCAGTGTCTGCTGCAAGAGACTGCCTCCTTCCAGGAGAGGTACCTGGGCATTCTCAGCTGGCCTGGCCTGGTTGTATGTTAATCCATTGGATTCTATGTTTTTCAGGGGGGACCTTTACCACCAAGAAGACCAGCTGGAGAGGATCAACAGACCACAATACTGTGGGATTCACACAATAGTGATATTTTCTTTCATCTGTGTCTGTCACTCTCTTTCTGTCCCCCCACCTCTTTTCTATTTCTCTTTCCCTCTCTCCTTCTCTCTCTCTCTCTGTCTCTCTCATACTTATAATTAAATAAAACCCATATTATTGACTTTGGCATATGGTCTTGTTTGCACCTTAACTCAAGCAGAGGCATTTCTAATAACTCTAAAAATTGGACCATAACACAGTGATGGTGCAATAATAAAAGAGATAAACTGATTATTAGAACAGATTGTCATCAGCACTTCACATTTGCAATAGAAAGTTTCATTTAGAAGAGGAAGAATTCCATTGCAATGTACAAATGTAGATTTATCTAAAATATTGCCTTATAAAATGAGGGCAGTCTTTCATTTTATTAATTCCTGGGATTGCTACAAAACATCCAGATCTTGAAATCATGTTGCAATTACACTCACTTTTTCAAGGCTTTTCTATACAAAGAACTTCACTAGCTATCACAAAATAAGAGAGCTATCCTTGACTCGCATTTTGTGTGCAGATGTTAATTATAGACTATTTTTATTATTCTAAAAAGGAGTGTCTGTGGAAAGTTCTCCAAGAATAACTGTTAAACTGAGCATCTCAAATTCCTCCATTTGGGGCTCTATGTGTTATTTAATGAAAACATTTCTACTCCAACTTTAAAAGGTAAAAAATATGGATAGCAGTCTTGAGCCCTTCTAACAAAGTACTTAACAGTATTTTTAAGAATGCAATTGTTGAGCAAAGTACATAGAGAAAAACTGTATATATTAAATGAACTATATGTATTACAACCACTTTTCCAGTAATTCTGTAAATGCCTTCAAAATACTAACATTTAACTGCTGGTGTTTCCTGTAGTTGTATAAAGCAAGTGGAGAAACCATGATCTAGCCATTGCTGAAATAAAAGAAGGGAATAGAAAGAAAATATGAACTCTACTAGAAACAGTGAGAGAAATGTGGGAGAAACACTAGGAATTTGCTTCATTTGCAAGAGAAATGAAATATTGAACAGAAGAAAGGAACTTTAGTCTGACCTCATGCTTGTATAAGACCTTTTCATTTAAATGGATTTACTATAGAATAAGAGCTCTGTTAATGAATCACAGAATCTCAGAAAGCTTTAGGTTGGAAGGGACCTTGAAGTCCATCTCATTCCACCCCCCGCCATGGGTAGAGACACCTTTCATTAGACCAGGTCACTCAGAGCCCCATCCAGCCTGGCCTTGAACACCTCCAGGGATGAGGCAGCCACAGCTGCTCTGGGCAATCCATGCCATCATGCTCACTGAAAAGAATTTCTTCCGTATGTGTAAACCTAAGTTTTCCCTCTTTCAGTTTGAATTCATTATTCCTTGTCCTGTCAATACATTTTCTGATGAAGAGTCCCTCTCCTGCCTCCCTTCAGATACTAGAAAGCTGCTGTGAGTTGTCCATGCAACCTTCTCTTTTTCAGGCTGGACAGCCCCAAACCTCTTAGCCTGTCTTCATGAGGGAGGTGCTCCAGCCCCCATCCCCTTGGTGTCTCCTCTGGATGCACTCCAGCAGGTCCCTGTCCTTGCTGTGCTGGGAGCCCAGAGCTGGATGCAGCCCTGCAGGTGGGGGCTCAGCAGAGGGGGCAGAGGGGCAGAATCCCCTCCCTGCCCTGCTGCCCACGGGGCTCTGGGTGAGCCCAGCACAAGGTGGGGTTTTTGGGCTTCCAGCACACGTGGCCAGAGCATGTTAGTTTTTCATCAACCATCAGTATTAATAACATCCTATCACCTATCCTTTAATTTAATTCCATACTGCCATTTCTTAACATTCCCCACGTTTATAACTTTTCCACCAGACTCTTGCCATATTCAAATGTTATACCAAGACAACACTTCCATCACTGTCTGACTAAATAGTAAAGCAGTCCCACTGAAATCAATGAAGCTTTGTACTTGCCTAAAGCTATGATGTGCTGAGACACACAAAAAACTTTTCTGTTTTCAATGGGACAGTTTTGATTTTATTAAATGCATGTCATGATGCCAGTAATATATACTGGGCATACATACATACATACATACATACATACATACATATATATATACGCATGCAGATTTTTTAAAATAAATATTACTTGTGTTCTGTAAACATTTTTTCCGAGTGAAAAATAAACTAAGAAGATTTTGCCATGAAGAGCATTATGGCATCCTAATTCCTTGCTCTCCGTTAAAATAGCTGTTAGAGATTTTATTTATAAATGATCTTTCTTCATTTTGTTGCCCTCTAGCAAAATATAGCCGACATTGCTGTTCTGATTACCAAAAAAAATACTTGTGATACTTTTCTTCTTATAGAAATGCTTTACATCAGTGGTAATGCATTTTTAAGATGTCATTGGAAACTACTCAGTTACACTATTCACTGTCAAGATGAGTCATTTTCCTTCATTCATAAATTTAAAGAACCATTACACCACATGTATATTTAACAAAAAACTTTCCTAATCTGGTACAAAATAATAACTTAATAAAAATGTTTTGAAGGTCACCGTGTGACCCATCTCCTGCCCTAGGTGGGATTCTGTCCAATCCAGCTGTACAGAGAGGCACAAGGAGTCACTGTGATTTCTTTCGCCTTAAAACAGCGCCTCGCCTCGCCCTCACATGGCTTTTTTTTTTTTGTTAGCCGGAATATCCAAATGTGTGTTCCGTGATTTCACCCCGTTATCCCTACTTCCTCCTTGGGAGAAGCCGGAATATCCAAATGTTTGTTCCGTGATTTCACCCCGTTATCCCCCTTCCTCCCTGGGAGGGGGCGATTTGCCTGAGGGAAACGCAGCAACAGGGACAACGCTCTTCTTTGAGAAATTAAATCTTTTCCTAACGAAAAGTTTATTCTGTTGCAACAAATGTCCTTGAGTTTATGAAGATGTCCCCGCTTAAAAATAAATAAATAAATGAACGAAACGCAGAGAACTTCTGGGTTCAGCACAGCGCAGTGCCCGGGGTGCGGGGGCGGAGGAGGAGAGGGATGCTCTCGGCACCGCAGCCCGCCGCGGCTCCCCGCTCCGGGCGGGCGGCCAGGGCACATCCCCGCCTCAAGCCCCGGAGGAGGAGACGCCTCCTCGGACACGTTAAAAGTTTGGGGCGGCTCCGGCTCCGGCTCGGAGGAGGCAGAGCGCGGCCGGGCGCTGCGAGAGCTCCGCGGGCGCCGAGCCCCCGGCCCCGGGCACCGCCCCACGCCGCCGCCGCCGCCGCGGGAAGATGGCGAGCCGCAGCCTGCGCCTGCTGCTCCTGCTCTGCCTGGGGCTCCTGAGCTGTAAGTGTCCCTGTCCCGCCGGATACCGCCGCCTCGGGGGCTCCCCGGGCTGCCCGACCCGCTGGAATCTGTGTGTGTGTGTGTGTGTGTATTGAGGGGGATGGCTCCCAGAGGTGCCGCTTCCCTCCCTTATCCCGGAGCGAGAGGAGCCGAGCGAGCCGCGTCTCCAAGAACGAAACGCCAACGAGCGCGTCCCCCGCCACAGCCGGGGCGCTGCGCGCTGATTCTTTCCATGTGTCTTTTTCCATGTAACCTGTTTAAGGCCGGCCTGGCTAAGTGCGAGTCAGCGGCCGTCTGCCGCCGTGCAAACTTTAGGATGCGGGCTGTTAGTTTGTCTTTCTGGTGGCCTTTGCAAGGTGAATGAACGAGGGGCGGGAGGGCGTTTTCTGTTGCCAGCACTGGATGCTGCATCTTCGGAACAGAGTTGAGTTTCCAGTATTTTTATGCTCCTAACTCCTTAAAAACGAAAGGGTAAGGTTAGAATAAGCTGAGCAAAGATTCCCCAGCTGGAAAGCACGCGTAAATAATAGGGAAAAGGAGATATGTGCAGCAGGTACCTGCAGAGAACCACCGAATTAACATTACTGTTAGTAGTGCCAGTGGTGATAAGGCTGTCACTTTCAGATCATGTCTTACAGTGCTTCTGTTGTTTGCTTTTTGTGTCTTACTGATGTTTGGGGAAAGAGCAGTACACGAAAATAGTGTTTTGAAAAGACTTATGTAGCAATGTCTTCCAATGAAGTGACCACCTAGGGTGGGTTTTCAATCCATTGTAGATGTGGAACATCCATGGTACTGATGCTGGGTACATTTTAAGATTTACCTTTCATTCCTCTTAAGAGAACATTACCTAACAGAAAGCTATGTGTGTGTAAACTCTCCTTTTTTTTTCAGAGTCCTGCAGTGGAGATACTTAAAATTATGTATGTCTGATAGGTCTTTGGCTTGGAAATTTCTTTTTCCTCTCCTTTTTCTCCTACAAGACCTTATGGAAATGTTGGGCTGTTAAATGAACAGCTAGTGCAGAAATTCTCTTTCACATAGTAACCAATAATGATAATACACATGGTTTTCTTTTTTTTTGTTTTTTTAACTTAATTTCTTCTTAATTGCATGATATATCTGAGCAGGTGAAACTGCTGTGATTTTTTTTGGTGACAGGTTTCAGTGTGTTCAGGCTGCTCAGCCTCCTGGTTAGCTGTCTGTTGGCAGTGCTGGCTTTGACTGCTAAGGAAATGATAGAGCATGCAATACAGTGCATCAAAGTCTGGTGCCTACATTGTTATCAGACTTGGAGGTTTCTTCTTGGTGGGCTTTTTTTTCCCTTCCTGTCCCAATTCCAAAGAAACACTAGATGGAAAGCAAGTTTACAAGCAATGTGCTGATAAGGAGTCTTTTTGTGAAGTGATTGTAGGTGCATGGGTGTGCAGATGCCTATTGTTTGTGGGAGCCAGAAGAAACCCAGGAAGAAATCCAGGCAACCAGAAACCTGCTGCTGCTCCTGTGGCTGGAGTGTGTCTACATGAACAGTAAGGCTGAGTAATTCAGATATCCAAGTCAGGCATATGAGCTGAGCAGTGTCTTGTGTGGGACCCATGTGCTCTGGAGATGGTGGGGAATGGGCAGAAACCAGTGAGGGAAAGGAAGGAGTGGTTGATACCTCACAAGCAGCATAGGGGTTGGCCTCTTCTCCCAGGCAGCCAGCAACGTGGCAAGAGGACACAGCCTCAGGCTGAGTTAGGGGAGGACATCAGGAAGAACATGGAAGAGGTTGTTAAGCATTGGAATGGGCTCTTGGGGAGGTGGTAGGGTCACCATCCCTGGAAGTGTTCAAGAAACAAGTGGACGTGGCACTCAGTGCCCTGGTCTAGTTGTGAAGGTGGTGATTGGTCAAAGGTTGGACTCAATGATTTCAGAGATCTCTTCCAGCCTAAATGGTTCTGCAGTTCTGTGGTTAAATTGTGGAGCAGGTATAGAGAACTTTCTTGGTAGCTGAGCTGCAGAAATCAAAAGCTGTGTAAGTTGGTCACAAGGCATCAGCATAGCCAAGGCAGATGATGTTTGAATTGCTTTTCATTGAGAACTTGCTAAGAAATATTCATGACCTGCAGAAATTGTTGTTTCTGTGAGCTAATCTTCCCTTCCACCTTTAATTTTGGGAAAGTAAGGGAGCTGGGAGTCTTTAATCATGTTCTCTCTCAGCACAAGCTTATGGAATTGACATCTCAAAGTCGTCAAAGGTGCCACAGCCTAAGACTTGTGAGCTTTGTTGGCAAGACAGAATAGGTACAGAAATTGTTATTAACCATCATGTCTCCTTGGGAGGAGATAGTATGTATTGACCAAATGGCCTTTCTGAGATTCATCCAGGTGTGATTTTTTTCTTAATATTAGTGCACATTGAAATTAGACTTCAGGTGGTGATGCTGGAAGCAAATACAGTACAATATGTGTGTGTGAGGAAAATGCAGAGGCAATAAATAGTAGTCTTACCTAAATATTTGATGGAGTTCACTGAGGTAGTTTGAGCAGTAAGTAAGGTGACATTTTGTTTATTTGTTTTGGCTCAAGAAAACCCCACTCCTTATTTCTCAGAAATCTTTCACTCAGATACAAAGATTCTAGACCAAAGAAGCCTTTTGTTTCTTTCCCCCCCCCAACCCTGACAAAACAATCATAAAGCATTACTGCATTGCTGTAGGAATTGTCAGTGCAAATGTTTAAACTATGCTTTCTTGACTATATGTGGTACACAACTGATGTACTCAAAATTGAGACTATTGTCAACCCTCAGCCTTTTGTTGAACCCTCTTTGTTTCCTAGGTGAGCTTGGTAGGAACTGATTTCTAAATCAGGCCATATTCAGGTGAGATGAGATTTCTTAAATTTGTAAAACTGCATAGTTCTCTAGTAATATCTGTTCAGCATAATGCTATAAAGCAGACAGCCTGGTTTTGGAGGAGGAGTAGGGGAAGAGGCATCAACTGAATGCTCATTCTCTTGCTGGTTTAGGTGAGAAGCAGTATTTCCTTGCTAAAAGCTGCTCAAGGTTTAGAAACATGCACAGACTCTTAGACACTACAACATAAGTTGTAGGAGGATAATGAACTGCTAATATAGAAACAAAAAAATGTAAACTAAGTCTTCAGCCTAACATTTTCCATTTATGACCGTGTTGAGACTGCACAAGATAGCCATGTGCTTCTAAAACTGACACAAATTGACATGGCAGGAAAGACTATTTCTGTCTTTAAAAGGGATACTTGCTTCTCTCTAGCTTATTTAATAACTTTACAATTTCACCCTCTTGCTTAGATCCTCACGCTCAGAAGAAACTGTCTGTGAGTTATTGGTATCTCTCTCAGAAATCATGGCTTTTGCTGCATTTCAAAACAGCAAGTCATGCTGTTTTCCTTAAACCTGGGTGTGCTGCTTAGAAGGGCTCTGTATTCCTGAGAGGGC
The DNA here is from genome assembly GCA_035048045.1 of Chlorospingus semifuscus. Classification (NCBI taxonomy): domain Eukaryota; kingdom Metazoa; phylum Chordata; class Aves; order Passeriformes; family Passerellidae; genus Chlorospingus; species Chlorospingus semifuscus. The sequence goes on from JAWWMS010000001.1 coordinate 14,182,670, forward strand.
TCAGCCACAAGTGCTGCCGTTCTGTCTCTCTTTCTGTCTCTCCAGCAGAGAGGAGGCAGAGAGAGCTCCTCCTTGGCTGGCCCCATGGTGTCATTCTTCTAGGCTGCTGGCCCCACAGACTGCTATTGGATGCCCAAAAGAGAATATGAGAGTGGGTGTCTTCCCTCACTGTATAGAGGAGACAAAACATGCGTGGAAATGTTACATCAAGACAGTTGCAATGCCTTGTTTCTTTTTTAAGGTGGATGAATACAAGAGGAGGATTTGCTTTTGTTACTGCTTGGCCTGTGAGGTCCTGTTTTCTCAGCTTTAAAGTTGCAACAATTCTTTGTTCATGTTGTAGGATACATATTTCTGGTAATTGTGAATATCATAGGGCATCTGGCATGAATAATGACAGTTAAAGCTACCACTGTGATTCACAGATCTAATTGAGCCTGGATGAGGTCTTCCCGTTGGCTATTTAACTGAATTACAGAAAGATATTTTTGTGATTATTTCCTGTATTACACCTGTAATTCCTGCTGCAGCCTGTTTTGGTAGCTGCCAGGTTCTGCTTCAGAAACTGGCTGATGCCAGTGCAAATGATTTGGTGAGAATACAGAAGCAGCTGAATTTTGACATCATCTTTTCAGTTGATTGATTTAACAGAGCACCTGGTTTCATCTTTCATGACCTAGAGCAACCAAACTTGTCTGTGTTCACTGGCTTCACAGTCCAAATGTTATTTGGGGTGTGTGCAGACCTGTTTTTAAAGAAATGAACTAAAAACATTACAGTAGACACTTACCCTTCCTCCAAGGGTGCCCCAGGTTATTTAATTTCTTCTCAAGTGCTGGTGGTCACTAGGAAGAAGTCTGTAAGACAAAAGTCCTCTTGTGAAGTATGGGAGAATCTTCTTGTACATCTGATATTAAGAAAATTCAATTTCCTCATAAATTCACATGAGTAAATAATAGTAGTATTTCTTCACTGAAGATAGACAGTGACATGCATGTGAACCTTCTACAGTAGCAGTAACCAAGCTTCCTTTGTTTGAGGGGGAAGAGATTTAGGTTGGTGCTGCTTTTAGAGAGCCAGGAACAGCTAGTAATATAGCTCTGCAGTTGGGATGTAAAAGTTTCCATCTGGTTTGATCTACTTAGAATCCATCAACACTCAAAATGTAATCCTTGTGTCGGAGCACTTCTGAAGACACTTGCTCCCTGCACATGGTGAACCCTTTTAGGAACCCTTTTCTTAAAGTAAGGCTTAGTGTCATATACTTTCCCTTAGAAATGCTAGAGGTGACTCCAGTACAAATGCTTATGTAAAGGAAGGTTACTTAGAAAATAAGTATCTTGTCTATTAAAGCAATTGAAGCAAAGGCAGACATATGTATTTGTCCTTGCAGACTGTTTGACAGGGCCATATGGAATGGCTAAATTCCCTTGAAGTTATATAAGGATATCAGGCAAAACAAAATTTGCATAAAATAGTGTCCTTGGGGATGTGTACAATGAGCTGTCTTACTGCTGTTTTTTCTTGTTTTGCTGGGATTTTTCTCTCCACCATGTCAACTTTGTGGCAGTTTTGCATATTTGTGGGAAAAGAGATGGTTTACAAGTTCTTACTGTCCAGTTCAGGGTTTAGTTTAGTTCTAGTTCAGTACCACGGGGAGAGCACTTTAATGGAAACTGAGGGAAATGTTATGTGGAAGCTGTTTATTTTGTTTCGAGTCATTCATTCTATTCTGGTTAGCTCACCCCCTCTCCCACCCCGCTTTTGTTAAGCTAACTTTGTTACAGTTTTACTTTCTAGCATGTCTTCTTCCATCCCCAGTACTTTTGAAAGAACCATCAGTTTCAGCAAAACATTTCTGCAGAAAAGCCTCTCACATCTTCCTCAAAGCACTGTGATTGTTCTGTAATTCAACTTCAGGAAGCTTAAAGCAAATATTATGGTGTCTTGTAATCAAGACAAATTATTTGTTTCCTTCATCTAAATGCTGGGTTTTTTTAAAGAGTGGAATATGAATTTCAAGGAATGAGACAGCAGATGAGGCTGGAGAAGCATTTGGATGATTGCCATTGCTTGCACTCACCTGTATTTCCAAAGTCACTTTTTTTCCTGGAGGACTCCAACTGATTTTGTGACCTCTATGCTCACGATATATCATCAAGCACTCAAGTGCTTACATAAAATTTCTTTAACTGGGCAGAAAGTAAGCTTGGCAGCTGAACATCTGGTCCTGTTCATTTGTTGGTTTCTAACACAGTGGGAGGTGGAGGAGCTTTTGGAGGAAGAAGAAGGGGAAAATGGCAATTTCTGAAAAGAGAAAGTCATGTAACAGTCGTAGCTGTTGAACCACTAGTAAGTCTGTCAACCTTTCTGATTAATAAAAATTAAAGCAGGCATCCAATTTCTCCCAAAGATTATTTGCAGGGGAAAACATGAAAAAAAAAATCTGGTACTGAATCTTTTTGAATTATTATTCCTTTTTAGAAGTTCAAAACTTAGCAGTTTTCAGTAAGAGATGGGAAAATAAAACTTGAATTGAAATAGCTACAATTTGATTTTGATTGTTTAAAGAGGTACAAAATGGTGAGATTTGAGCAGGTAAGAATAGACCCTACAAGTATGAAGTTTTAATAGATATATTTCATTGCTCTTAGGTGGATTAACATCTTGATGATTGAAAATGCTTTTGACCCCATCCAAACCTCTGGATCAGATTCAAAGGGGAACAAAACATATTATTGTCTGGATGGAAAAATTATTTATTATCTGTTTTTTTGATACTAGATAATTTTAACAAAACAGGCTATATTTGTTGTTCACAAACTTCTGATATACTACTTGGAGGTAATGATGGAAAATTCCTGAGAAATTACATTTGCTCAAATTAATATAATATACAAACCAAAATTATTGTATCTCAGCCTGCAGAAAGTGCCCAGTATGAACTGGGAGGCAATCATGGGGGTGTTATGTGGACTTGTGTATGTTTGTTAGAGTTGGACAAGCATTTCTGTTTGGCATACTTGTAAAAATAGGAGGAAGAATATATGCAGTGTGAGAAACTACCTCTCATTTTAGGATTTCAAAGGTTTACTAAACCTTAATAAATACAACAAATGACTGAATAAGGAGAAAGAGCAGTGCTGGGAGCATGGAACTAAACCATCACATGCTCACCCACAAAATGGCTGCTCCACCTTTTATACCCCTAGTGTTGCATCAGGTAACCCCAGCCCCCTCAAACTCCATCAGTCAACTCTTCTTTGCCCTCCATTGGTGGAGACTCCTTTCTTGCAATTGGATTAAGGTCAGGTGTTGCCTAAGAGATGATAATGATGATATTTACGAGACAAAAGATGTGGCTGAGAGGAGGAAGAGGGGAAAGGGTGCAGTTGGGTATTTGTAGAAGTTAATGTACTTGTCTTCTATAGCAGTTGTCTTCAGACTCTTGTTTTGGGGGATAAAAAATCATCTGGGGAGGCTCTGTCAACAGGAAATCAGCAATATTTGTAGAGATTGACTAAAGATTTTTTCAGCTCTGCTTTTTCCCTGCCACTGCACAATATTTCTTATTTCATTTATGTTCCAGTGGTATCTCTAGCTGTGTCATCAAAACAGGAACAGTCCACACGCAGTTCCTACTCGCTTTCCAGTTGTGTTTCAATTCTTAGCCACCTTTCTAAGGGGTAAGAAGGGAGGGAAAACAGTGCTACAGAGGCTTTGCCCAGTTGCTGAAAGACAGTGGCTTTCTAGCATAAGTAGCTGTTGGGAGGACTGATTTTTGTGAGAGAAGAATGAAGTGATGCCTCTGTGAGCAATTGCATATATTTAAAGTTTATTCAAAGCTTTTGAAAGCTATGTGAACAGAGAAAGAGGAGGGGGACAGCCATTTCTTTTGTAGGTATGGACTTTCAGGTGCAGAACATATTTCCTGAGCTAGGCACACTATTTAAATAGTATATTCAGTGTAGATATATTAGTAACTTAAACACTCTCAGTTTTGGGAGGGGACTAATCAGTTTTGAAATGGGAAAAATTTTCTACTGCTTTGTGTTGCTGTTAAAGCTGCAATCTTGCAACTGTATGCTGTGTTTGAATCCCCTGTACCTTTATGGAGCCCTGCTGAAATATTGCATGAAAAAAAAATCTGGTAATTTTAGATTGCCAGTTGTGTTGACTGAAGGGTAGACAGTTCAATCTTAAGCTGCCTCTGCTGACATATGCTGGGTGGACAATTATCTCCAAGGAAGTTTTAAGGCTAAATGGGACAAGAGGCTTTGTTATAAAATTAGACTGTTTAAGTAGAAGATATGTGTAGACTTGGCTATGAAGAGTTGTGTACAAAGAGTTGCATTACATATCTGTGAACTCTGAAGTGGATAATCTTTCCTGTATAAGGGTAATTAATTTTGTCCTGTAAATAACCTATTCCATTTCTGCCCTAAAATAACACCTGATGCTCATAAACAATAAAAACTTACAGGCTTATTTTTCAAAGGTTTTTTCAGCAAAACTATTGAACTTTGACTGAGTTGGCAGTGGGTTTCTCTTTGGGTATCTCTTGGGTAGCAATGTGTTATTCAACAAGCCATCTTGTTCCCTTTCTTGATTTCTTGGCCGCTCATAGAACTGCTGATGCTCTGTACCATCCAGGCTCATTGCAATAAGTTCAGCCCTGCAACAACAGTGGGAATAAATCTGTAAATGTGCCTAGATCCTGTTATAAAAACAAAACTGTTCTGTGAATTTAGAGCTGAACTCTGAAGACCTTATTTTGTGATCACAGTATTTATGCTGATGCCTGAATAAGTTGTTTTCCAGCAAATAGTCCTTGGACTGTTCTTCAGTCAAAGTGGTATTATTTTGTCTTAATGTAATCAGGACCAGGGCAATGATTGTCCTCCTGGGCACTGGTGATGGGCACCCCTCAAATCCTGTGTCCAGTTCTGGGCCCTCACTGCAAGAAAGACATGGAAGTGCTGGAGCATGTCCAGAGAAGGGCAACAGAGCGTGGGAAGGGCCTGGAGCACAAGTCTGATGAGGAGCAGCTGGGAATTTTCAGCCTGGAGAAAAGGAGGCTCAGAGGGCAACTTCTCACTCTCTACAACTCCCTGAAAGGAAGGTGTAGCCAGGTGGGGCCATGCTCTTCTCCCAGAGAACAGGTGACAGGACAACAGGAAATGGCCTCAAGCTGTGTCAGGGAACATTCAGGTTGGACATTGGCAAGAACTTCTTCTTGGGAAGTGATCTCAAGCATTGGAATGGGGTGCCCAGGGAGATGGTGGAGTCCCCACCCCTGGAGGTGTCCAGTGAATGGCTGGATGTGGCACTCAGTGCTCTGGTCTGAGAGACAAGATAGGGATTGGTCACAGGATGGACTTTATGATCTTGGAGGTCTTTTCCAGCCTTAATGATTCTGTGACTTGTAAAGGAAACTTTAAGCAATAATTGTGTCACCCAAGTTTCTAGAGCACCAATATGCCATGAGCAGTTGGTTATAAAGGGAATACAGGCAGAAGAAGGAAAAGTACATGACAAAACATTAGCTTAAAGCAGCATATATGCCTATATGGCAGGCATGGCTTAATAAAATATGTTGATCTATTGACTCTAACAGGTATTCTAGAAAGGTAATGTTGATTTCTTCTAATCAACCTTCTCCTTTGAGTGTGAAAAACATCCTCTGTTTGTTCTAGCTTCTCTAGGCAAGTGTCAGCCTTAATTAGAGTGGCTTCAATCTTGTTCAAATGTGCCAGAAGATGTTTCTATAAAATTTGGTATTAAACAACTAAATTGATGATATTATATGTGTTATTGAGAAATTGCAGACAGCCACTTTAACCACCAGACTTTTAAGCACAGAAGTTGTGCTGGAGATAGTAGTGACACAGGGGGCAGAATCCTTAATTGCATGTGGTTTACTCTAAAAAATAATCATGGCTTTAAAAAATATTTTTATTGTGCTTTTACAGAATTGCAGGATTGACGACATTTTTTTGTTTGTTTGTTTTATTTTTGTCTCAGTTTGAAATTATTTAAAGGAGAACACTCTGGAATGAGTTGCCTCATCTAAAGGGTTCCAACAATTCCTTTCCAGCAATAGGAAATGAATACTAATAGATGAAAATGAAAAAAAATGCACAAGAGTTTATTAACAAGCAGAATGCCCACAAGGCAGGGAAAAAATTAAATAACTGCTAGATATCAAACTGTTAGATTACACCCCAACACATTGGAACAAAGAACCAAAAAATGCCAGAGATTACCTGCTCTCAACCTGCAATCCGGGATGGGGTCAGCTTCCCCCTTGGGAAGGCAGAAGCTTTCACAGGGCAATTCCAGCAGCAGACGGAGGCCCACTGGCTCATCTGTCATCAGCCTTCTCCCCAGGACAAAGTCCAGCAGATCCCAGCAGGTAAAGCAGCTGGGCTGGAGCCTCTCCGTGTGTTTTCTTCCCAGCTCGGCGTGGTTCATGGAGTGAGGCTTGCATTGGAGTAGGGCAGCTCCACTCCTGCTGACACAGTGTCCTTGGTCTCTGAGCAGGAGCTGCTCAGTTCACCTCAAGGCAGCTCAAAGGCTGCTGCTGCAGCATCTCTGAGCCAAGGAAAGGAAAAACTTTTTGCTTGGGCCAAAAACCAAACCAGCCCAGCAAAACCCACACCGCACAGAGCCATGAAAATGCTGGGCAGGAGCTTTTAAAAATGCTCATACATAAAGCAAAACTCTTCATCCCCCTGGTCCCCCACACACCATGTCTTGGGCTGCAGGGTCTTAAAGATACAGTACCAATTTTTGGGCACAGACCTGAGGATTGTGGAATACATTATTGTAATAAATCCCTCTAAGATGATTTTTGCGACAGTGCAACAGCTTAGTGTAAGTACCTGCAGACAAGATCATCAAATCCCGTTACATGAAGGAGCTAACCACTGAATTGTGAATATTGGCTCATGTACTGAGCTTTCCCTTCTTCTGATGCAAAGCTGCAAAGTGTTTAATCCGGGAAATACTTTAGAGGATGTGGCTCCTAAAACATCTTTCCTGTGGAAAGCTGTGATGATCACTGAGTTAAGATTTATGCTTGATTTAAAAATGGATAAGGCATAGAGTTTGTTTATTCCTCTTTCCTGTGTAACTTTTCAGTGTGGTTCTAATGTCTTCTAATCTGAATACCTGTATGTTGCTTTGCTTGTGTAGCTTTTACTGTGATGAAGACTGTAGTGTTTTGTAGTTGGGTTTTTTTAATTTTCTTTGTCCCCTTTAAGGAAAACTTGGCACATCTTATACTGTGACCTATTGTTCCTAGCTCTACCTTCCGGAGGATTTCTTCTAATCAACCTCCTCCTTAGAGTGTGAAAAACATCTTCTGTTTGCTGTAGCTTCTCTTGGTATGCATTAGCCTTAATGGAATTAGAGTAGCTTGTCTTGTTCAAATATGCCAGAAGATGTTTCTATAAAATTTGCCATTAAACAACTAAATTATCTATTAAAGGCCTGTAGAATTAGAGTTAAAACTATGCATTCATACTGTAAGCTACAAAGCTGATAGAAAGTACTGTTCATCAAACACAGCTGTTAGTGGCTTCTGCCAGGAGGGGACTATTGAGCAACCTTGGCAGTGTAAAAGAACTTGTGAATGAAAATGGGATGAGCAATTTGGCCATTGCATTTGGATTTTAGGAAGGGTTCACAATATTCTTTTAGCTGTGAGAACTGGTAATCATGTTCCCTGCTCATATTGGCAAAGAACCTGATCTTTAGTCTGGAGGACAAAAGGCCTAAAAACCAAGTTCAGTGCTGTCTAATGGGATGCAGTCCTAAAATTCATGGTTCAAGTGACATTTACAGAAGTGAAACCACCACTCCCATCCCCAGTTGCTGAAAACATCTCAGAAGTCCTAAATTCACAAAGCATTGCACAAGACCCTTGCTGAATATTTAGAGAGCAGCCTACTAGTGTTGGAAGGACTTTTTTTTTCTAAATGGGCATACTAAATAGAATGAAGTCATAGTAGTGTGTCCCAAAGTCAGAAAAATTTGAATGAGAAAAAGCATATGTAATGCTCTTTTTAAGACCTCAGCTCAAGGAGTTACACACATTGTATATAGGAGTATATTCTAGGTCAATATTTGCTTCAGAGAGAATGGGTTTTTAAAAAAAATAAACTATTTCAGATGTTTTATCTCCTTCATTGGTGGAACATAGTGGGATTTAAGGTGGCAATGCTGACTTGGTCATTATACGTCGCTGCAAATGAGACATTTCTCTGTAGTGAGCCAAATTAGGTATCCTGCCTGCTATTTGAGATGCTTGCTGTGCACAAATCTGATTAGTTAGCTACTCCTATACCTTTAGAAGCCAGAACTTAATACAGTGTTGTATGTACTCATCCTCTGCAGTGTGTTTAGTAGAAATATTAAGATTAATCACAAAAGTGTTGAGAAGATCCATTTGAGAGGGACTGAGGATAGCAGACTGGATGATCTTTAAGGTTTTTTCCAACCCAAATCACTATATGATTCTGTGATGCACAAGAAATTTGGTTCCAGCTTAAATTAATAGGACTAACTACAGGATGAGACACCCCCTCACTTTACCAATGTATTTACTTAGAACAATTTTAAATTATACTGTTAAGGTGTTCCTCCTAAACATCTGGAAACATGCTCCAACAGTAAGGGAACTTCTCTGACTTCACTGGTTCTGAAGGAGCAAGGACTCCAGTTTCATATGGAGTATACTGGAATTGTAAGTAATACTGGTTGATACAGTTTGAAAGTAAACAAAATCTGTTTTCAGGATTTAAAGATAAATAATGGGTGTATTTATAGGTTTATAAATGAGGTGACTTCATGAAAGTGTTTATTCTTTCCAAATTGTTTGGCAATTCCAGCAAAAGTCATTTAAAGGTTGTAGAAGACTTAGAGATCTTTATCGCAAATTGGGGGCCAGAATGGTTGTGTTTATTTGGGGAGTGCTGGGGTATTGTTTGTTTCTTCTGGTTTTCCAACTCTCTTGTGTTTTAGAGCTGATTTTGCAGCTGATGTAAATCAGTCTTGGTACTATTGACTTCAGAGGAACACGCTGGTTTGCACTGGGTGCCAAGCTTTCTTTTGCACATTTAATAACATTATGCAGTTTCACCAGGTGTTTGCACAGGGAAGTCTTTCTGCTGGATTGTCACCCCTAGAAATGCAAAGGGAAATCTGTTTGTTCAGCTTCAGCTTTGCACTGTTTGATATGAGGGGGGTGGGACAGCAGTGGTAAGGGGCTTATACACCAATGGCCTATTCACACAGTCTTTTGAAAAATGGTGGCACTAGACACATGTTCTCAGCATCTTGATGCATCTTAAAATAGGCAACAGCTGAAGCAGCTATAGGCTCTCACTGCATTTACAAGCTGTCTTTGAGCTGCCAATGAGTTGCTGTGGAAACCATTGCTGGGCAGGACCAGGAGATGGCTGGAAAATAGGCTTTTTCTGAGAGCCTGACTAGTTCAAATCCCCATCCCCCATTTGCAGAAGCTCCCTCTCAATTGCCATGGAGACAAGAGGAGTACTGGTGTTTTGAGACTTGTAAAAGTGCAAGCTATAAATATTTATTTGGCTAACAGCACATGCTTTCTGTGATGTCTCTCTGTTGGAATAAACTCCATGCTACGTTGAACCTTTGCAAGTTGTGCATTCTGTGCATTCAAACCCTTCCTCTCTTCTGTGTGAGTAGAAAAGAAGGAAGCAATATAAACATTGAAGGGAATTAAATTTTACATTTTGATTATTAATTACAAAACATTAAATTATAATTTTTCCTCAGTATTCCCCCCTCTCATGCAGTATTTTTTCAGTGTCGAGGACTACTGAAAGCACTTAGGAGGCTGTTGAGTTTATCTAAAATTGTTGTACTTCTGTGTTCAGTTTTTCAGAAAGGCTGACCTAAATAATCTCTTGCTTTCTTGCCCTGTGCCACTTGACTTTTTTTCCCTTCCACTTTCTTCTCTACAAGCACTTCAAGTTTTTGTTTCCAGAGCCAACTGTCCTTGGGGCTCTGAAATGAAATTAACCTTAAATTCTTAGGACTCCCACTGATAACTTCAGATAATTGGCTCTGAAAACTTCAAAAGTCTTAACAAAAGTCTTTTGTTAGGTTACTTTTACTTTAAAGGTTTTTTCTTTTCTTTTTTTTTTTTTTCTTAACTTGAAAACTAAGACACCATGACGGATGTGCTGGCTTTCCAGATTTCACTTAACAGTCCCCACAAAGCTGAGGATTAAGGTAGCTGAGTGACTGAAATTGAGTTTCTTTTGCCTATTTTCCCCCTAGTGATGTGGGATAACTTCCTCTAGCTCTTGTTCAAAATTTGAGGTCTTAATGCTGTGTTTATGTTGTTAACTTAATCACAGGGTCACAGAATGGTTTGGATTGAAGGGACCTCGTTGGAGACTGAAATGTTATGGTTTATGGCTTAAACATCTTTATGAAGGACTTTTGCCTTTTACAGCAAAAAGTGTATAACACCGTTGCACCAGCAAAGCCCACCCTGGATGGGCCTCCTGACTGAAAACCCTCAACTGTGGGTTAAACAACCTAAGGCAGAT
>JAWWMS010000001.1:14195305-14227305 GCA_035048045.1 Chlorospingus semifuscus
ACAGATTCCTGCACCAAAGCAGGGAAGGAGGAGAGGTTTTGGTGTGTGCCATGGCCTCTGGCCAGATGCAGTGAACCCCCATCCTCCACCAGGCAGACTGGCCCAGCTGTGGGGCCTCCCACCCCTGGAAGGCCACATCTGTGTGAGGGACAACTGAGGGGGTGCCATGGCTCATCAAGGGCCCCCCACCAAAGGGGTCCCCAGACCTGCACTGGATGTGATCCTTGTCATGCAAGGGACAGTGTCAAACTTGTCCCCCCGCCAGGAGGTACCTGTGTGTTCCCACCTGCCCAAATGTATAATTATCCATTGGATTTTACACTTTTTGGTGGGGGACCCTCACTGCCAAGGAGACCAGATGGAGGGAAGCAGTGAGACGTTCTGGGCCCTCAGTTTGGGAAGGACATTGAGACACTTGAGCACCTCCAGAGGAGGCAACAAGGCTGGTGAGGGGCTTGGAGCACAAACCCTCTGAGAAATGACTGAGGGAGCTGGGGGTGTTCAACCTGGAGAAAAGGAGACGCAGGGAAGACCTTATCACTCTCTACAATTTCCTGAAAGGTGGGTGCAGTCAGGTGGGGTTGGTCTCTTTCTCCAGGCAGCAACTGACAGAATGGGAGGTCACAGTCTCAAGCTGCGTCAAGGGAAATTTAGGTTGGATATTAGGAAAACGTTTTTCACAGAAAGAGTGATAAAGTACTGGAATGGCCTGCCCAGAGAGGTGGTGGAGTCACCATCCCTGACTTTTAAACAAAGACTGGATGTGGCACTCAGTGCCATGGTTTAGTTGAGGTGTTGGGGCAAGTGTTGGACTTGATGATCTTGAAGGTCTTTTCCAACCTAGTAATTCTGTGATTCTGTGAAGTATGGCAAAAGGGAGCCAAAACAGGTGTGCTTAAATTATGTGACAATGGCAAAACTCCAGGTATCATTTGAGTGCCTTGTGGTAGGTAGCTCCATGGCTGAGAAGTTTGCGTCAGCACCTAATCATGTAGTTGAGGCTTTACCCTGAAGTGGTCACGTCTGAAGGATGCTAACACCAAACAGATGTCTGGTTTCCTTTTCTCTTTCAGAGACTTCAGTAAGAGAATTGGCCTTTAGTCTTGAGATGCTGGACTTCCTAAATTTACAGTATCCTCAGAAACCCTTTGTTAAACTTTGCTTTAGACCACCTGTTGTTTAGAACTTGGCAAAACAAATGCAAGACTGTTTTTTCTCTTGTACTTATAACTTTGTTTTGATTCTGTTCTCATGTAATTTCTTCCAGGCACACTGTTTCTTTTGATTTGATTTGACTAATATGTTTTTCCTTAATGATCCATCTAGCTAGTAGTTTCAGTTTACAGCTGTGAGTGTTTATCAAATGAAATGTGTGGTTTTTTGGAGTTTACTTCTAAACAAACATAGCTACTGATATGTAAAAGCAGCTTTTTTTTTTCTTCTGGTCTCTAAAAAGCAGCCTGAATAAAAGGTTTACTGGTACAGTAATATTTTCACTATTATCATATTTTCACTATTGCTCTTTACATGGTAAAATAAAATCCAAAGCTGAAGACTTGGATTCTGAATATTTGACACACACATTTCTCAAAGGATGTCTAAGGGGAGAGATGCTCTAGCTTTAAGCACCTCTCCTGTCTTTTTGCTTGACCAGAATATATAATGGTTTTAATATAGTCAGCTGTCTCTGCACCACCTTACATTACTGTTTGAACTCTACAGCTTCTTGAAAAGGGTCATGTATATGTATGGTTTGTGTGTGTATGTTGAACTTTTCTCTCCCTTTCTCCCCCTCTTTCTCATATTTTCTCCTTAATTGTATTGTATAATAGAATCTTCATGTATTCTATAAATCCCTTGATGTAATATCAAGGGATTTATAGAACAAATCTCCATCAAATATTGACACTTTCTGCAGTTGCATGCTCCCAATAAAAAGCATGCAAAGTAATTCTGTAAAGACTTCCATAGTGGAAGGTAAATACCTTGGTCCTGCCTCAGAAGTCATAAAATGTGTTTTCTTTTTGTGCCTTCATATTCTGTGAATATTTTGATCATGACAATGAGCTGCATGATACCTGTATTAATGAGGAGGAGAGAAATTTCCAGGCCCATGAAACAGAGAATATAATAGAGTGGTGAATTGCCTGTACTAGAGCTGTTTTGTGTCCAGACAGAAGAGGCTGATGAGACAATAATTTATAAATGGTTTTATCCACACACTGGACGCCTAGAAAGGTTTCTTTTTGAAATGTTATCAAGTATTAGCTGTTGTCAGTCTCAGAATAAAATGCTCCCCCCCATCATGAAGGAAGATGTTATTTCAATAGATAAATGTGATTTGTTAACTATTGGCATCTAGAATATGGGGGAAGAGGGGGCAAGGGGGGTATTGTTCTAGAAATATGGTTTGGGTAAAAGTCACGTGTTATTTTTTTTCCCATAAATCTAAATAGGACGTCATAGGTTAAAAAGAAAATTACTTACTGATTCCAGGCTATTCTAGACCTAGCCTGAACAAAAAAGAGGAGCTGGGCTGTGTATGGACTTGCAGGAGAAATGATTGCTTTGGGAGGAGCTGGAGAAATGGTTTCCTCCTCTGGTTTCAGCAGGGTGTGAGGGGGCTTTTACAGAGGATTTTTTAAATTTCTTTCTTTAAAGTTCAGTAGGAAAGTTTTTTTTTCTTGGAGGGATGGAAAAATTTCTAAGTGCTATTTGTAGTGCAAATATTTTTTTGCTATTTCAGTATTCTCAGAGAACATAAATGTCATTGCTAGAATTCTTCATGTCATTTATTTCATATTACAAACTTCTGATTATAACTTTTGGGGTAACATAAAGTGGGGTAACATAAAAATTGAAATATATTACAGACAGGACAGCTATAGACAATTTGGATCTTTTGGTAATGTGCACACATGAAAATTCACTTTACACTGTCAGGTGAGGCTGTGTTCTTTTAGACACAAGAATTGTTGGACATGTATTTGGAAGGGGATGTGAGATAGTGAGAAAGCACCACAGAGAATCCATGTTGGAGCAGGCTCCTGGCAGTAACTGTGACCTTTAGAAAGCAGCCCATGCTGGAGTAGGGGAGAACGTGCAGAGGAAGGAGCAGCAGAGAAGAGCACATTCCCACAACTACTACATTTACTGTTTTAAACTGGCAGTAAATTTAATTATTTTTTCCTAAATTTACTCTGTTTTGCTTGTGATGGTAACTGCTGACTAAACTCCCTGACTCCCTGTCTTTCTGTTGACCCATGAGCTTTTTAATCTTATTTTCTCCCTGGTCATGTTGAGGAGGAGGAGGTGTGTGGGTGTCTAGCAGCCACCCAAGGTCAAGCCATCACAATATACAGTGAATGAACTCTTGCTACAGTGCCAGGGCCTCAGATACCATTTCTGAGTGTTGCTCCATGACTCTGAGGCAGTGGTTATAGATACCTGTAGAACTGTAATTTGTGTTTTTAAAGGATGCTGAAAAAACTCTAGAAAATTAAGGAGGAAAAAGGGCATAGGAAGAGAATGAATGAAGAATTCCCTCTGTTGTGTCAGACTTAAACCATAAGGAATGATCTTTAATTGAGAAGAAAACTATGATAGGGTACTCTGATTGATTACCTATGATTAGGGGTGATTACCTATGATTAGGGTACTACATTTGGTGTATGGGATCAGTGCTGTTTAATGTCTTCATTATTGACATAGACAAAGGGATCAAGTGCATCCTCAGCAGATTTGCTGATGACACCAAAATGAGTGGTGCTGTTGCTGCACTTGAAGGATTTGATTGTCATCCAGAAGGACCTGGACTAGCTCAAGAAGTGGCCCATGGGAATGTCATGAGGTTTGAAAAGACTGAATTCAAGGTGCTCCACCTGGGTCAACCCCTGGTATCGATCCAGGCTGGATCGATACCTGGGTCATCCCTTGGGGGATGAACAGAGCAGCCCTACAAGAAGGACTTGGGGTTGCTGGTGAGTGAGACGCTGCACTGAGAGCCCAGGAACCCCCTGTGTGCTGGGCTGCCTCCAAAGCCCCATGGCAGCAGGAAAGAGAGGGGATTCTGCCCCTCTGGCTGACTGGTGAGACTCCACCTGAAGTGCTGCATCCAGTTCTGGGTTTCCAGCATAGAAAGCACATGGACCTGTTGGAGCCAGTCCAGAGGGCCACTAAAATGATCATGGGGATATGGCATGCCTCCTGTGAAAACAGTCTGAGAAAATTTGGGTTGTTCGCCCTGTGAAAGAGAAGGCTCTGGGAACACCTTATTGCAGCCTTTCAGTACCTACAGGGACTTACAAGAAAGATGTGGACAAACTTTTTAGTAGGGCCTGTTGTGGGTTAGGACAAGGGGTAATGGCTTAAACTAAAAGAGGGTTGATTCAGACTAGATATAAGGAAGAAAGGTTTTACAGTGAGAGTGGTGAAACACTGACACACATTACCCAAAGATAGAGTGGATGTCCCATCCCTGGAAACATTCAGGGTCAGGCTGGACAGGGCTCTGAGCAACCTACTCATGTTGAAGATGTTAATGCTCATTTGCAGGGAGCTTGAGCAAGATGACCTTTAAAGATCCCTTCCAACACAAACCATTCTGAGATTCCATGATGATATCTTCAAACAAACAAAACTTTGAGCACCGAAAGCCCAAATGGATTCACTCAAGGCAGAAGTGAGGCACTAATTTCAACAAAAGTAATCAACTGTTAAAAGAAAGCCATAAGAATCAAGAGATTGTTAATTTGTTTGTGTCTTCAGGTCAAGACTAGATATTCATCTGCTAGGGTGAGTGCAACTCCTCCCCCATTAAGCGGGAGAAAGAGAAATTAATTAGGGATGGGCGAAGGAGGTCTGTGGGCTTAAGAACATCTAATCTTGCTATTTTCCTAGTTTCTATCAGTCAAAAGAAGATTGTTTTTAACCAAGTCAAGTTTCTAAACATTGATGGAAACAGGTTCTCAGTTCTTGTCCATATCCACTATAGCAATTGTTCAGTTGGCTGATGCAGACAGAGGAAATAGACTGCATTAGGAGTGTCTGTGCTGTCTTCAAAATTAGTACTAAATCAAGAGAACTTGAGATGCTTTTGGGAAAAAAAAAAAAAAAAGTAGACCTGTTTAAAGAACTTGTGTTAACTCGCTAACCTGATGTGGATTAATTGTAATACCTGTGCCCAACTCCTGGTAGCTGGGTGGGGGTTGATGTAGGTCTAGTGGCTATTTCACTTGTTCTTTCTGGAATTTCATTGTTCCCAATACATGAGTGTGAGAAACCGACTTAATTTTGAGTTCTGTCTCAATATTTTTTGAAATCACCAGAGGTGTGTGGAGAGGGGCTGTACAAGTGCTACTTGCAGTGTTTATGTTCAGGAACACATAATCATGGAATGATTATATGCAGGTGTCAGGGATACACAGACCCAAATCTGACTCTGACATGGTTTCGAGCTGAACATGTTTTGTATTCTATCATTATATAACTTGCATATTAATTATTAAACTTACATTGTTCTATTGTGTACATTGATTTCATCCAAGCATGGATTTCTTGTGATCTCCCTCAGACCCTCAAACATAGTTTCTCATTACTCTTCTTATGACTAAACAATAATTACATCTAATTATTAATTAATCATCACTCCTAACAATCATATCATGTATCATGTATTGATTACAGAGGTGCAGTTTCACATGATCTAACAAACAAACACAAGGCCTAACATTTCCCAGGGCCTACCCTTAACATTTTCCCAGGTCCTACTAAGCCTAACTTTCTTTCCAGCTCCCCGAATTTTCTATGACTTTAAAATCTTTCACTATCAGCAGGAGGCAGCTAGGAGAAGATGGAAAGCCCCATCTCTCAGGAGCCTTTGCCTGGCAGCCATCTCACATCTCACATATAGCAGACAGTCAGTAGGAGGCCACCAGGGACACTGACCTCCAGAGAGGTTCTCCAGTCAGATGGTGAGAGGGCAGTGGGCTGCTCTGGAATGTGGGACTGGGCCAATGACCTCCTCTCAGCATTGCAGGCCTTGGGAGGAGACAGGGGTATAAAAGTAACTGTGTCACAAGCTTTGGAGATTTTCGTCATTTAGCCCTGACTAGCTGGTTCTTTTGCCGCGGTTTTTGCCTTTACTGGCCCTCGCTTGCCCTCACTCTCCTGCTGTCCCCCTCCCTGGCTGGACGCTTGCTGACCACTTTCTGTGTCCAGCCCTACCACTTGGTCTCCCTCACGTGCTCACCTGTCCTGCCCACCTGTGTTCCTGCCTGATGCCCTACCTGCTTTGTCTCCTGCCTGCCTTGCTCCCACCTGAGCCACCTGTTTCCAGCTCTGCGTCGCTGATCTAGGCCGTCACCACGGTCTGCACCATGATCCTGCCCAGGGTTCTGCACCTCCTGCCCGAGCACCCACTCACCTCATGTCTGGCTGCCCCTTTGCTCCAGGAGCTGCAAAGGCTTCTCCCAGTGGGACATGTCCCCACGCCTCCTGCCAGCTGGACATCGATGGCCCACTCTGAGGTTCTGCTGCTAACGCCCATTTTTTCTCTCAGTTGCCCCCCCTCTCTTTCTCTGCCCATTCTTTTTCCTTCTCCTTGTTCATTTTCTGTCTTTTCTATTCTTCCTTAGTAGGGCAGCATCCTTTTCACTACCAATAAATGGTTCTCAGATAGAATACTTGCCTCATTTCACACAATTCCATCCTCAGTCATCTATTTTAGAAGAACCCCCTGCAGTTCCCCCAACAATATCCAAGAGTATATGAGGATTTTTTCTTTCTTTGAGTTAAAACTAGATAAATCTTTATTATCTTCCTTCCCATTTCACGAAGAATTTGAGATAATTGCCAATTACTGTACATATTTTTTAGCCTGTAGAAACTGTAAGTGGTATTCTTCAGAAAATATGCATGCCTTGTAATAAGAATGTTATGGAAAATACACTTATGGATTAATAGATGTCTCCCCAGTTATAAACAGACATTACCATAGCATAAAATGTTTACTGGTTATATAGAACTTCTTAAATGTTAATGTCATTATGCCATTGCAAAAAAGAATTACTTATTTTTTACAGATGCCAGAATCTGGAGAAAAAAGATGAACTGTTCAAGGCAAGCCCTGGCCTAGCTCTTAGTTTGTACTCTTTTTCGTAGGCAATGTCTAACTTGTACAGTGTGAGGAGGTCTCAAAAATGTTGCTTGTAGCTGCCAAAGCACATGTGAATTCACAAATGTTTATTGCTGAATTGTCTTTTTTTGTTGTCCCCTTGCAGATCCTGATGTGTCTGGAATCTCCATTGAAACAGATAACAAAAATGTAAAAGCAGAGGAGTTTAAAGGTACAGTATGGGCATTGTTGTGGTAGTTTTTAATACATACACAATACATGCAAACTGTGTATACAGAAACTGTGCAGCTACTGATGTTTTCTTCCTCCTTCCTGAGAGGTCTTGTGCCTACTCTCTCCACTGATTCTGCCTTATCTTGGTCTTGTCCCCATCTTCTCTTACTCGAGGTGGGGTTGACCTAGGTGCTCCCCAGAGATCCTTTCCAACCTCACCTGTTCTGTGGTTCTATGACTTGTTTGTCAGTCCTGTAACTTCTGCCTGGTTCCTTCCACACATTATTTATGGGAGCTGATGGAAAGGAGAAACATTAAATATCTTAAAAGACAGAAAAGTGAAGGACTAGAAAGAACAGATATAAGTTAGTTAATTGTAAGTAACAATAATTGAATGGCTATTTTTACTTGTCAGTAGCTGTAATGGCTATTTACATAGTTATATATGTATATATATATGTCATATATAAAATAGGAAATTACTTCCAATAATGAGGTGGAGAATTTGCAGATGAAAAGAGGAAAACCTGTTTGCTGGGTAGATGAGAAAGGGGAGTACTGTAGTGTGAGGTTTGTTATGTGGGTTTGTTTTTTGAATTTGCTTGGAGTGGAGAGAGGTGGGAATTTGGGATCAAAAAAACTGTTCTCTGAGCTTTAAACCTTATTCAGCATTTTGAGGTAATAATCAAATATTTTAGAGGTCTCTAAAATTGTCATGTGGACTTCTGTTAAGTATTCTTCTCTTTACAGAATGCATTTAGAGCTCAAGGCAGGCAAAAGCAGAGACAAATGCTTCAGCTAATATTAAAGCTTGATTAGGTTCTGTCTTTTTATATGGTATATGGCTTGCATTTTTTCTTTTCTTATTTGTACATTGAATGGAATCAGTTTAGCACAGCCCAGATGCCAAGCCAAGTTCTTCATGTGTAGCAGCACTAAGGGATGGCAGGGCCAACAGACAGCTATTCCACTGAGTGCAGCTGGTCTGAAATGCATTTTCCTTTTCTCCTCTAACTCCTCTCACTGTATAGGAGGATGGTCAGGCACTGGGACAGGCTCCCCAGGGGAGAGGTCATGGTACCAAACTCTAGGTGACACTCCTAGTCATGGTTTTGTTCTGGGTAGTTCTACAAGAAGCAGGGAGTTGGGTTCACTGATTCTTGGCATTCCTTCCAACTTGAGATATTCTATGATTCTATCACCAATGATAGCCTCCAGACCAGATGTAAATCCAAATTAAATATTGTGCAGATCTCTCCAAGATTCCAGAGGGCTTTTGCAGGCCTAGCAGTACCAGTGCTGATGCACAGTATCCTGTGGACCTACCTTAATGCAAGTCTGGAAAATACCTCTCCCTGACTCCATTATTATGGGAAAAAGCAGGAGAGGGGAGCTATAACTAAGGACAATTTTATTATGTTGTCTCTGTTCTGTGCACACTCCCTTTCTTCCATGCATTCCTTTTCTCTGAATAAGGTTAGTGGGTGGGCATCAGTGCTAGGGTTTTTTTCTGAAACAAAAACATGTGGGATGCAAGAAAGGGGCAGCTCAGTTGAGACAGAGGTGACTTGTTCAGCTGAGAACACTTCAGCTGAGCTGTCTCTGTGTCAGCTAATAGAGACCAGCTCATTTGACAAGCCAGCTGACACAGGGCCAGTAGCAAAAGCAAGCTGAGCTTGAATGATGGTTTTTCTTTGTTAGAAGGATACAAAAAACAAAGTGGGAAGGAAACTAGCAAATCTTAAGATTCAGGAAGCCTCCACCCATACACTCAACCTGAAGTCAGGAACCTCAGACTTCCTGAGTGCACAGTATGTTTTTCAAAACAGCCAGTGCACGTGTAACATGTTTCTGGCAAGGAACGCCCTCCTGCCTCAATTTTTCTTTCAAGTCTGGATATTTTTTTTCCCCTGTGAGGTATCACCAAGGCTACCAGTCTGGGTTTTTGTTTCTTTTCAGAGCAGACCTAGGAAATCAGACTCTGAAGGGCAAGGGAGTAGATCTGTCTGTAGCTCCTAATTACCTTCCAGCCTCATTTGTTTAGGCTGGAAAGGAGGATGATGGTTGATTGTGTTGGAGCAGTGCATGTTGGCCTTGTCAAAACTATAAAGGCTTTTCTCTGGATATTGTGGCCTGTATTGGAAAATTAGTAGCTTACAGGTAGCAAGGTCTATATTGCATTTGTTTCTTAAACCATCTTACTGCAATATTTTTCATCTCCATTAAGTTATACATTTAAACAGAAAAGATATTGATACTGAATTCAGAATGGTAACTCAAAAAATATGTTTACAACAAAGTCAGAGTCCCCCTTTTTAGGGGTGATCTGCTCAGAACTGTTTAAACTAAAATGAGGGTAGTAATTGAAAATGTAATTGATAAAGTAGACATTCCCATGTTAGATGGGGAAAGTAATAAACCCTATCCAGCATGGGAATCCCCAGCATCTGAAGTTTGACCCAAAAGCCACTGAAGTATAAGAAAATTACTGGTTTCTTTTTCCCTACTGTGTTTGTGTAAATCTGGAGAAGCATCACTTTGAGAAGCAGATCTGGCCATTGCTGACTATACAAGTTATTTTGAAGGAGGAACATGAATTTCATAGAACCTGAATGTATACCAACACAATACTAAAATCTTTAATTTTCCCTTTTGTCTTTATTTTTTTCTTCCCTCTAGAGGCTATTCTTAGTTGCAAACACAAATTTTCAAAAGGGATGAGTTTAAGAATAGAGTGGAAGAAAATCCAATCTCAAGGAGTCTCATTTGTCTACTACAACAGTGAATTTACAGGTACAGTACTGCAAAGGGCTGGTTTAACATGTCATTCTCTAGCATAGCTATTGACTCTTTCTTGGGGAACAACACCAAGAATTAGACTGAACAAGAAGGCTCTTAACTGTTCATATAGAAGAGCTGTCATTTTGAGAAACAGAATCTTTCGCTGGGGAAAAAAAAGGCATTTCTTTCTAAAATCATCAATTATTAGTTACCTTTTAATTAAGTTAAATGGAATAAAATTAAAGGCTAAAAAAATGGTACTGCAGATTTCTTGGGATTTTTCAACAATGAAATTACATGCGAATATAAAATCCCCTAAACTGCTGCAGGCTCTGCACTCCTATCCTAAAAAGAGGTTTCTGAAGCCTCGTGTAAAGCAGGAGGCTTAAATATGAATAATTCAGCATTTTTTATATACATAAAATATAAACTCAGCTGTATATTATAAATTATTTGTATTCTTTTCAGAAGTAGAATTTCTCTTTGTATGTTTTGAAAAGGACTTACTTAAGCTTTGTGTGTTGGAGAACATATGGGTCTCTGTTACATTGTACACAATAAATGAAGGCTGAGAAGTAAAATGAAAGCACAGAGATTTTGTTAGTTTGTAGAGCTTGCAGATGTGTTGACCTTGATGAACTTGAGTTTTTTCTGCATATAATTTAGAGAAATGCTGAAACTCATGCTTCTGTGTGTGCATGTAACTTTCATAATAAGCTGTAGAATTACAAAAAACTTCTTCGTTGTTAGAAGTCTGATGGCAGTATTTTTGCTAAATCCATCAAGTTTTTCTTGCCAAGTTAAAATGTCAAATACTCTGCTGTGGTCTCACTCACAACTTTTTCTTTAAGGTAATTAAGTTAGTGATTGCCATGTCCATAGTGGAAAGGGATGTCTTTCAGTCACCTGACTACTGCTATATATATTTTCTTGAAACATCTGCAGAAAAATGCATTCCATCTTCCAAGTGGATGATGTATGGCAAATGGAGGTTTTTTGAATTGAGGGTGTTTTTTTGGACTAAATGGAAGGTTCATACTGTTTTCAGAAGGAGATTACATATTGCTCTTTGCTGATAGGTAGCTAACACTGACCTAATGAGCAATAGTTTCATGTACAATATGACATAAAATATCAATAAATTGTACATGATTTCAGAATAAGCCAGTGAGCCATAGATATTTGCTTCAGACTGAAAGAGGGGAAATTCAGGTTAGATATGCAGAGGAAATATACAAAGGAAGTTCTTCCCTGTGAGGATGGTAAAGCACTGGCACAGGCTGCCCAGAGAAATTGTGGGTGCCCCATCCCTGGAAGTGTTCCAGAACAGGCTGGATGGGGCTTGGAACAACCTGGTCTGGTGGAAGGTGTCCCTGCCCATGGCAGTGGGGATGGAACAAGATGATCTTCAAGGTCCCTTCCAATCCAAACTATTCTGTGATTCTATGATTCTGTAAGCAAAGAGCAGAAACCTCTCTGTCTGTTCTCCCTGAAGGTGATCTCCGAGGCCGAGCAGAGATGCTGAACACAGGAATCCGAATTAGGAACGTGACTAGAAGGGATTCTGGGACCTACCGCTGTGAAATCAGTGCCGAGAGTGAAGAGGGGCAAAAGCTGGGAGAGGCTACTATTACTCTCACAGTATTGGGTACAAACTTTATTACTTAGCCTTTTTAGAGAAACTGGATGATGGGATGTTGGGATGTTGAAGGTAGGGTTGCCCACACAGTGTGTGGCTGCCGGGTTCTTGGGTCTTCTTCGAGCTGGGTTTATAAAAACACATTTCCACATGAACATTCTACAACATCACAAAACAGCTTGGCAAAAGTCAAACTTGCTTTAGAAAGGGACATAACTAGGGTTTTATTAAGTCAAAGTGAGTTTCAGTTCTCAAAACTGAAGTTGATTGCTCAGTGACTGAGAATCTGGATAAGATGATCATGGTGCTTGGCACTGGAAAGTCAGCATCTGTCAGCACTTATCAAATATTCATAAGCAGAAGTTCGTTCCAAGATGCTACAGTCTCGTCCTGGTTTTGGAAGGAGAGAGTTTTTGTGCAATGCCAGCCAGAGAGCTGGCAATCAGTGGACTTTACTTACAGGAGAGATGGTGGTGCCCTACTGGGGAGCAGTTGTTCTTTGTGGGTCTTTGTTTTCTTTCCCAGTTAAGGAATTTATGGAAAAGTGAATACTGAGCACATTGTTCTCACATTGGGTTTGGTATTTGTTGTACTGGATGAGTGGTAGAGGCCAATAGTTTTCCTTTTTTACCTGTACAGGGACAAAAGAAAATACTTGCTTTTGTAGATTCTATATCTGTCCTATTAAAACTAATAATAATTGATCATTCAAAATTATGCATAGTTTCTAAGTTCTTCATAAAAGATGATAAATGCATGAACTTCTGAGTAGCATCAGCAATGAGGTAACCCCACTTTCTTCTACTTTCTCAACACTTTCCTTTTTAAATGTGGAAAGCTGTCTTTTTAACAGCTTTCCTTTTTTTTAAATGTGGCTTCTTAATTTAAAGTTGAAGTCTTCAAGACCAAAGGATAAAGTGTGGGGGGGGGATGACACATGTGTTGCTTACAAACCTTTTTGAAAGTTAATGTGAATTAGTATTTAATTTGGTTTTCTTTATTTCTGCTTTTTATCTTAAAATCAACCAAGAAAAAACAATCAATACTAGTTAAGGTGTCAGTTGTTCTTTTAATGTTCCACAGATGCCTCTTCACCATTATTTTTCTTCTATATAATGTTAAGTACCAAAAAATAAAAAATTAAGTTTCTTTTCTGTTCACATATTAAAAATCAAAAAAGAGATGTTCATCTTCATAGGAGAAGGAACAAACAGTTCTCCTGCATCTGTGTGGGGGAATGTTCATTTTAAATTTAAACTGGAATGTAGTAACCAATTGGTTTTTGGTCCTCAGACTGAGGTTTATAAAGTGCCTATGATGACTGCCAATGTCTCAGTGAATCTTTTTAACATTCACCTCTCAAAAATTTACTCCCTTTAATACAAAAGCTCTTTTTCCTCTTCTTCACTTCTGTTTTTAAATACTAGGGTAGGGAAGGGGCCAATTGCTGGACTACAGATTCAAAGTTATCCCATCTCTGTCTGTGGACAAGAGGTTGCATACAAGAAACAAAGTGAAACAAACTCTCTGGGGTTGGATGAAAGTGAACAGATTGGAGAGAGGATGACACAGCATATGGTGGGGGGAGGCTGGCAGTAAGCACCTCTTTCATTTTTAGCAACTCATAAATTTTACTGTGCTCTCAGTAGCAGGGTTGTGCCTTCCAGCCCTTCTCCTACACTTCATTTCATTGATGTAGTAGTTATCAGGTGCTCACCTCCTCACAGTGACTGTCAGCCTGCTCTCATGTTGTCATGATCCCATTAGTAAAGTTCTTAGAAATGCCCCTGCCCAAATCAAGGTGCAAACGAGACCAAATGACAGTGACAATAGTATGGGGTTTATGTTATAGTAAATATATGAGAGAAGGAGGGAGAGAGAGAGAAATAAGAAATAGGTGGGAGGGACTGAGAGTAACAGGGACAGAATAAAGAAAATACAACCACTCCATGGATCCCAGTGATGTTTCAAGGATCTTCTCCAGCTGGTCTTCTTGGTGGTGAAGAAGAAAAGCATAGAATCTGATTGGTTAATATACACTCAGGCTAGGTGGGAAAATCCAGGCTCCTCCCTTGGGGGGCAGGAGGGGTTTGCCATTGTCCCTTACAACAGACTGGGTTTGTTGCATCACGTGCAGTCCTGTGGTGCAAAGCTTCAGGAATGACACTGGGGAGCACTTTAGGGAGCCTTTGATGGATTAAGGCATCCCCTCAGCTGCCTCTCACGTGAATGTCCCATGGATGTGGCCTTCCCAAGGCTGGGGGTTCCATGGCCAGTTTGTGTAGGGGAGGATGGGTTCCCTACTCCTGAGCAGAGGTTACAACACACCAAAATTTCCTCCCCCCACCTCATCTGGGGGGGAAATCTGTGCAAACCTGCTCCCAACAAATGGGTCAGTGGGCTACTGTGACAGCTATAGCTGGTCTATGGCTGCACAGATAATTAGGCTATAACAGATATCAACTCAACCAGCCTAGCTCCTTAGAGAATAAGGAGCAAACAAGTTTCCAGGTTTTAAGTTGATAGGCTGAATTCAAGTTCAAACAAGGGGACCCCAGCCAATCTCTTTGAACCAGGAATGCACCTGTATCATTGGCCAGTGAGCTGGGCCACTGGCCCTGCTAAGACCTTTGACCAATAATATCTGTAAGCAGGGGAAATTCAAAGCCCTCACAAAGAGGGCACACATCAATAAACTCTGGCTGTTGCTGCATGAACCTCTCTGTGTGTATGTCACATTCCTGTCTCCACCATCAGTGACAGGCTACGGCCTCCCTCACCCCAAAGCAAGCCCGAGATGATTCTTAGCTGGGTTTGGCTCACACTCTTTTCCTTGTTTACTTGCTTGTTTCAGGTGATTGAAGAATGAGTTTTCACTTTATTTAATCTCAGCACTTTGACTTTCAGTCCAAAGTCCCAGTCAGGTATCTTCAGGGAGGCTTCTTTGGTTGTAGCTTCTTTATACAGTTTTTGTTATACTGGGCAAAACTTTATATCAATGTTTGAGGCGTGAACTATTTCAGACTCTGACAGGTGTGGACAGTATAAGTACATGTGTAACAAGTTCAATTTCACTGTCCAGTTGCTCCGACTACTCCAGTGTGTGAGGTACCCAGCTCCGCAATGACAGGAACGGTCGTGCAGATGAGTTGTAAGGAAACTGAGGGCTCCCCTCCATCTGAGTACCAGTGGTACAAGAATGGTGTTGCCTTGCTGGAGAAGACAGGAACAGGCAGTGCTAGAGCAGCAAACATAACTTACACCATGAATAAAAAGTCTGGCACTCTGGTAAGTGTAATAACCAACTCTGTCATAGACAGCCATCAAGGAGACCAAATTTGCTGTTCAGTAAAATGATGCACAGGGGTCTAAATCCAAAAATTCACAAGGTCTTTATTGGAGTCAATGTCATGCTGAAATGTGCTAAGAGATGTAGAAGGTAGTTCTGCCTCAAACCAGTAACAAGCCATAGACATTGAATGATACACAAAAACTGGGTGAGGTGCAAGGCTGCAGTAGTGATAACTGAGAATCTGGAAATACATGACAAATTTTACCTTGTCATTTGTTAAACTAGTACCAGGTAAGAATGAGGTTTTGGTATGGCAACAGAGATATATTTGACAGAACCTTAAAATTTGGAATAGTAGCTTCATACACTTCAAGGGGAGTGCAGCACTCAGGGCAGTACAGAATCTCTGCAATCCAGTGTCATTTACAAGTTCCCATCCAGCACCTGTGAAGTCAGGGGGAATGAATTGGGACTGTAAGTAAGCTTAGTTCTTCATTTTAGTTGTAGTTTGCTTTGTGGGCTGTGGTGTTGGGTTTTATTTTCCTTCAGAGCTGGCTGTCTCTCTCATTCTTCCCCCATTAGCTGATCCTTCAAAAGAACTTGATGCTACTTAGGGAGCTGAGATTTTTCAGAAGTAAAGAGCTGTTCTAAGAACACTACTCTTGAGCAAAATCAAACGTGGAAACTGAAGTATGACTAAGCATTCAGATGTTCTGAATGCTCATCACAGAAATCAGGTGGATACTCAAACTTACTAATCACTTCTCAAAATATCAAAGTATGGCATACATTAAAAAGAAACAGTTAACAAGTCTAATAATTAGGAAAATAGAAATACTGGAATTGACATGAGGTCTGTTTCTATCCATCTCTGTTCAGATCAAGTGAGAGCTTTAGAAAAGCCCTGCCTTAGGCGTAAGTATTTTGCAGCAGCTCTGCTTAGGTGATCTGCACCTAAATCGCTCTGGCTCACAAGTTCTTAAGAGTGGACAGTTAGGTCTATTATAAAATGAGTTACTGATTGAATTGGCAGAAAGTAACAGACAAGAGGCCTTAAGCAGTTATTTATTACACAGTGTAAAATACAAGAACTACAAGTAGATTACATAAAAGAGTGCATGACATCAAGGTGCCTATATTACAGCTAGCAAGGAAATAGTGTAGGTTAGGAGTCCGTGTAACTTACCACCGAATTGCTGATAGCATACACAGAGTCCTTACACTCAGCCCCCAGGAGAGGAACCACAAAGTGGGGTCCTGACTTTGGTGGGGAGACCCCACATATTTCCAGGAAATGTGCAGAAGATTTCAGCTTTGTGAAAATGTGGTGTAGCTTTTACAATTTGTAAAGTGAAGTGTATGTCAGTCAGAAATTCCAGCTTGTCTTTCCATGTCTGCTTCCACAGCAAGATGTTTACTGTCAGCTGAAAGCATCAATCCCATGGCGATGAAATAATTCACTACAAGATAAACTGTCCAGATTGAGATACTTCACCAAGGCTCCTGTGAGAGCAAGATGCTCTGAGTTATTGCACCAACTAACAAGCATCAGATAAGCTCTTCTGTGGTGGGGGGAGATGTCCTGCTACACTCACATTTTCATTTAATTTTCATTTTTACAGTAGTACTATTTCATAAATAGTATGGTTTAGCATTTCTCTGTTGGAAGAAGACAAAGTGCATTTTTGGAGGGTTGAGAACCACCCAAACAACTCTTTACTTCTGAAAAATTTCAATTGACAATGCAAGGTAAGCAGTATGCATCAAGTTTTTTGAAGGATCAGTTAATGGGGTTGTTGTTTTGATAAAATGAAGAAACTGTTTGATTTCAGATATCCTGAAATTAGAGCACATCTAAAAATGTGGATATTATTGGAAAGTTCTGGTCCACTGAAAATTAATTTCCTTGTAGATACACTCCACTGAGTTAAATGTCCATCTAAAGGAACCTCTTAGGCAACAAGCAGAAGTTGAAGGACCAGGGAATGCGACTAGGGAGCTGTTACAAGGTTGAAATGGACCAGAATTTCTTACTTGCCTTCAGGGTTTTTTGGGTTTCATTTGGGTTTCATTTTTGGGTTTCATTTAAAACAAACAAATCTACATTGACATGTCAAAATTTCTATCTTACAGGATTTTTTCCCCTGTTCTGATAATGATTATGGACTCTTTCTTAACAGCTGTTTAATACAGTTACAAAGAATGACACTGGAGAGTATTTTTGTGAAGCCTCCAATGGGATTGGATTATCTCAGAAATGCTCAGTGAAGCGAATGCAAGTTGGTAAGTGTTAAAGAAAATAATGGTGGAAAACAGTCTTGCAGTAGGATTTATGTAATTGCATGGTATAACTAAGAATCTAAGACCAGATTGATTTAAATATTTTTATTTGATTATGGCATTTGGGGGAAGGAGAAATAAGTTCCTTATTGCAATAATTAGCTCTTAGATTGCTAAACACTGAATTCACAGAAAATCATCAGCCATATGAGAACTTTAGTATTTCCAAATGCTTTTGTGGAAGGCTTACAGAAAAGTGTGCCAGTCCACTGGGGTGTTTTCTTCACATAAAGCCTCCCTTTTGGGATTCATTCATGGGAAATCTTAATGTAACAGTCTGTAACAACCCAAAATGTGTGAGGAGTTTTTTTGCAAAATATACAACTGGTTCTTGCAGATATCATAGGAAAGCAAATGGTAACAAATCCTAGTAACTACTGCAGGGAAGATCCTGTCCAAGTGTATGGAACTGCAAAGTTCCATATGTTGCTTTCATGGAACTTAGCTGAAAATCATGTCATGGGTTTTAATGCATTCTTGGTGGATTATGAGCAAATGTTCCTCAAGCTACTGAGATAGAATCACTTTGTGAAAATATGCACTAAGACCTAAATGGCTGTCAGCCTAAATTGTACAAAAATTTGGTGGGGTTTTGGGGTAAAAATCTCAACTATGTATCGAAATATGCTTAAAGTTGGGATCCAAATAATGGGAAACATAACAAAAACCTATGAAAAATTTTCTGCTTCTTAATAATTTTGGTTTTCCTAAAATGTATGATAATCTGAAGTTCTTAGTGAGTATATCAGGATATGGGTGTGGTCTTTGTCATGGTTGAAGTCAAGCCATCACCTTAAAAATAAATATGGCCAGATGTTTCAGTAGCCTGGTGTAGAGTTTAACTTCAGGCAACTCAGCTTTATTGTGTTGTATTTTTAAAGCCTTGCTATTTAAAAATGTAAAAATCACTGCGTTTCAAAAAATTCATTTGAAGAGTTCTTTAGAAGTGGAACTCAATTGCCATCAGCTGTTTCACTTGTGTTAAGCAAATAAACTATATGAAAAAAATTGCTTAACATTTACAAAAATTTCAAGATGTTTTTCCTCATAGACTTATGACTGGGGGTAATACTTATCTGGGGTAGATATGATAAGGAATATGTATCCCTTGGTCCTTCTTATTCTTTCCTTACTTTTGACCCAAACTAAGCAGTTGATGTGTACCAAGCACTTGTGTTAAAGTGGCTGTGGCACATTAGTGCTTTTTACTGCTTAAATGCATCTAACTGTTGCAAATTAACTTATGCATCTTGGGCCAAAGACCACCTATAGATACAAAAATGCCTGTGGTAATTAGGGAAAAATCCAGCCAGTGGAAATTTTTACAACTTAGCACATAGGACTTCTGCTTTATAATTACAGATGACCTTAATGTAAGCGGTATCATTGTGGCTGTAGTAATTGTGGCTCTGGTGATGGTGCTGTGTGGCCTCGGAGTATTCTATGCCCAAAAAAAAGGCTACTTTGCAAGTAAGTAGAATAAAATCACTTCTTCCTTGAGTCAAAAAATGTCTGTCTAGCAGTGTTTCCATGACACTCTCTCTTGCCTAGAAAAGCTGTGGGTGCCCCATCCCTAGAAGTGTTCAAGGACAGGTTGGAGGGAGTCCTGAGCAACTGGATCTAGTGGAAGGTGTCCCTGCTTATGGCAGGGAGTTGGAACCAGATGGTCTTTAAGGTCCCTTCCTACCCAAACCATTCCATAATTTTATTATTCTGATGATGCCCTCCTTTCCATGAAGGTTCTAACTCCATGGTACTAAAGCTGGAGAGCATTAAAACAGCAATATTTTGTGCAGACATTTTTATTCTGCCAACATCTACTGCAAAAGGTACTTTGAAAATGACATGGAGATGTTTGTGCTAAGGCTACCAAACAACAACCTAGGGAAAGCAATGAGCCTGACTCAGGTTCTTGGAACCTCTCCACCCTAATTTTGATAAGGAATGCCTAAGAAAGGCAAAATAGGCAAAATAAAATTAATCCTGTTTTAGTCAACAGTGCCTGACCAACTAAGTTCTGATGAAAGGGAAACTAAATTAACTGTCTTCTTCCTCTGGGTCATGGAAAAAGTTTGCTTTTAGGGATTGCTGCATAAAGCTTGACATGCAGCAGCCCTTTACATTGGTACCTATAGGCTTGAGCACAGCAACAACAGATGCCAAACACTGGGTCTGAAAAGGTCAGCTGCCTGAAATTACCCGAGGCTGCAGAGCTGCTCTTTAGAGTTCACTTGGGGCTTCATTTACCCTTGAAACTTAATCTTTCTTCTGCCTAAACTCACTACACCAAAAAGAGACATTTGGTTCAGAAACTCCTTCTAGAAACTGAAGAGCTGAATATTCTAGAAATAACTACTTCAAAGAACTTTAAAACAGCTAAGGAAAACTGTACTTGTGCTAATTCTTTTTTTTTCTCCTTTCTTTTTCAGAGGAAAGTTCTTCCCAGTAAGTATGCAAGCAGTACATAAATCACTGCAAACCTCATTTACATTTCAGATGATTTAGTAACTCTAATGATTTTTACAGCCTTTCTAACGTGATTTTTGTGCAATAGCTTTCTTGACGCCGAGATAAACCTGATCCTACACACTAACTGGTTTCCTTAATAGAAACCAGTGTGCTGGTCAGAAAGTGAATCATTACATTGCTGTGGTAAATACACAGAGATGTGTCTTTTTACATAATTACTGCTTACACTTCTAACTCAGCTATTCATGTGTCTCCTCTTCAAACTAGACAGAAGACAATCAGAACCAAATTGAACTGCTCTCATATCCATATCTTCAAGTTATTTCAGGAAGTGTTTTGTAAAAATATAACTGGTAGAAACTTTCTGACAGTGCCTGGTCTATTCCTTTGATATGGATTTATTTCACTAAAATTTCTTAGTGGCAAGTCAGAATTCCCCCAAGCTATTTTAGTTCTGGCCATGAGCTAGACAAAAAGTGTAACTGGAAGAGTTGGAAAGACAAGCTAGAGAAGCTGTTTAGCAGTGGTTTATGAGATAATGACTGCTATCTAAAAGTATTCAATGGATTTGTTATTGTAAGTTTTTTTCTAAGAGGAGGGGAAAAATCCCTGAGGATTGTTGGAAATCTGGAAAAATGCATTCATATATAAGGCTCCCAAAGGGGTAAACCCAACACCAGAAAAGTCACTTTTTAACTGTATTCCTTTCCTGCTCTGTTAACAGAAAGAAGACAAACTATCAATCTACAAGTGAAAAGGCAAGTCTTTTGTGTTCACTAGTGTGTTTGAAAAGCTTTAGATATCTTCAGAGTTCCTTAGATCTGCAATGTCTTTCCACGTGTACACAAACTCCTCACTCCTGCTATGCCCGTACCTGACAACATTTTATCTGCATTTACAGCTTCTTATTGCATGGTCTTAAGTGCAACACTTTGCTCCATACTTTGCATCTTCTTGTACATATTGATTAACTAACTGAGACACAGTCCAAGACAGCAGTGAGAGAAAGATTGGGCCCTGACTCTTCTAAGAATAATGTGGGTCAAAAGACTTGACTAAATATGGAAGCTGAATTTACTACTTCCACCTCCCCTTCCTTGAGTCAGCTCAAAGGGCTTTCATTACATCTACATCATTCCAGCTTTTCAGATTGGTGCAAAAGGAATAGAGTTCTAAGTAAAATTTCAACTAGGACTGACTTAACATCACTATCTACAGTTTAAGGACGCGAGGAGTTAAAGTAGCATGAGTAATACTGATGTAACCTTTAAAGATCCCTGAACACCACCCATTTTCTTAACCAAAACAGAACATACTAAATTGCATAAGCTTAATCCTTGACCTAGCATGTATATAAGAAACTTCCTGAAACCAACTGTTTGCTCTGAGTGAGAAAGATAAAGCTTTGAAGAGCTATGGTATATGTTTATCACTGTTAATGCACTTAAAAATCAGATGCTCTGAACAGAGATGTTTGATACCTGTATTTATGAATAGGTTGCTACTTCTGTGTAGAGTCAATTTTGTAGACCTCCCGTCTCAGAAAAGAACATTTACTAACAGCACATCAGACACATTTCTTGTCAAGCTCAGTGCCTTAGATTCTTCTGAAATGTACACTAATATTAACCTGCTGAAAATCTTTGAACTATTATTTATTGTAACCTTGTTTGCTTCATTTAGGATTTCAAGCATACCAAGTCCTTTGTTATTTAGAAGATTTCAGCCTCTGTGAGGGACATCAAATTACTACTTGTTATACAAAAGTATCAATGTCCTGGTTTCAGCTGGGATAATTTTCTTCATAGTAGCTGTGTTTTGGATTTAATATCAGAATAAAGTTGATAACACACTGATGTTTTAGTTGCTGCTGAGTAGTGCTTACTCCAAGTCATGGAGTCCTCAGATTCCCATGGTCTTCCAGTGAGGAGGTGCAAAAGAAGCAGGGACAGGGCACAGCTGGGACAGCTCATCTGAGTTGTCCGAAGGGATATGCATAGAATCACAGAATCATCGAATTAGCTGAGAGGGAAGGGACCCATCAGGATCATGAAGTCCAGCTCCTGGCCCTGCACAGGACACCCCAAGAATCACACCATGTGCCTGCCATGTTGTCCAAACATTTCTGGAACTCAAACAGGCTTGGTGCTTGGTGAGTGCCTCCACGCCAGAACGTCACTCCCAGTATTTAAACCGGGGAAGTTGGCCAGGAGGAGCCAGCTGCTGCTGGGGGACAGGCTGGTCATCAGTCCGTGGGTGGTGAGAAACTGTTGTGCATCACTTGCCTTTTTTGGGCTTTACTCCTCTCTCTCCTTTTCACTACAATTAATATTATTGTTGGTTTTATTATCATTAGTATTATTAGTATCTTATTTTACTTTGTTTCAATTATTAAACTGTTGTTTTCTTAACCCACCAGTTTTACTTTTTTTTTCCCCAATTCTCCCACTGGGCTGGAGTGGGGACAGTGAGCAAGCAGCCACATGGGGCTGAGCTGCTGACTGAGCTGCTGGCAGTTCTTTTTGGCACCCAGTGTGGGACTCAGAAGGTTGAGATAAAACCAGATCTGACTAGAGCATGTTAAAACAAGTTTGTTATAAGCCTTCGTTGTATTGGTTTAATAGTTGCTGGTCACCATATTGATTCATTTGCTCTAGGCCTGGGCTAAGGTTATCACTGTGTTGTTCTGTGTTGTACTGGCTTGTGAAATGATGGAATGACATGAGCCTGTCTGGCGTGTGTCGCCTCTGTCCTTTGGGAGCCATCTGCTGGAAACTATCCACAGTTACATCTACTGCCTTGTACCCTCAGAGAGCCAACCCATGGGAAAACCACCTTCCTTCCCCTCAGGATGATTACAATAGCATTTGAGAATTTTAAAGACATTGCATATCCTGTGACTACCCTTGAAACCAACCTGGTCCTTTTGGTAACAATCAGTGTGTTGTTGCATTTGGTTCAGGCCTTATTTAGGGTTAGGAAATGATCTGTGACAACTGAAACCCCACAGATATGTACTGTACCTACACAAACTTCAGTAACAGGCCAACAAGAGGCAACCACTCAATCCTTACTCCTGAGTGAGCTGCAGGATATACATAAATATTTCAGCTGTTGTCCTGATGAGCATCCTACCACCTAGCTGTTCCAATGCGGGGATAATGGGACTAATGGGCTGGAATAGAGGGAAGGAATCACTTTCTAAGAAAGCAAGCATTGACAAGGTGATTGCAAGAGAGACACAAGTCCCCAGCCTCTGGAAGCGACTCCTGTCAAGCCTGAAGGAAAGGTATCCTTACAAGAATGACACTACATGTCACCATGCAAGTGGAAAGATACCCAATACTTGAGGGAATGCTAGAGATTTATTTTGACCTGGACTGGACAATACAAGGTTCCCCACAGATCCAGACCAATTCCTCTGCACATGACCCATGTGGTGGAAGTTTGTAGGGTGTACCAAGAGTACACACCAACCCACTGGCAATGTTAATCTGAAAAGACATCACACCATCATCTGTGGATACAGTGGCTTGCTATCTCTGGGAATTTGAAGACAACCTCTCTTCCTCTCTCATCTGTGGAGAAACTATCAGATAAACTGTCCCAGGAGTTTCAGCAGCTCAAAGAGTTTATGTTCTATTCCTCACCTCTACAAACCCACGCTAATGACAGTAAGCATTGGCCCAAGAGGGAGGATATGGAAGGTACACGCCATGGGATGCCCTGTGGGTTTAGCTGAGAGACCACAGAGAAGGCATGAATAACTGGGATGGAGACCTACCGTGACTCTAGAGACATGGACTGTAAGGAAAACAATCCCAAACTGAGGTTCTTCCAGGAAAGCTGCTACTCCCATCTCCGGTGGATGGTTTCTTCATGACACTCACAAGTCATGACTGAATAAGCCAAAAGTCATGGTCTGAATGAATTCAACAGACTTCTACAGGGATTGTCTACAGATTAAGGAAATGGTATCTGTGTGTGCACCTATAAAAAGACGGGAAAGGTGCTGGTATATTGGGAAGTGTGGGATCTGGCATGACATAAATGGCATGGAGTAAGTAGCTGATACTTTTCTGGTTTCAGCTGGGAATTAATTTTCTTCCTAGTAGCTGGTACAGAGTTGGGTTTTTTTAATTAGTATTAGAATAATGTCAATAACACAATAATGATTCAGTTGTTGCTCAGCAGTACTTACCCTGAATCAAAAACTTTTCAGTGTCTGATGCTCTGCCAGTGAGAAGGTGCTCAAGCCACAAGGGAACAGGGCCAGGACCCTGACCTGAACTGGGCAAAGGGATAGAACATCATGTCCAGTATTTAAACTGGGGGGAAGTTGGCTGGGAGGGGCCATTTGCTGCTGGGGAACAGGCTGGGCATCAGTCAGTGAGTGGTGATGAGCACTTGTGCTCTGCATCACTTGTGCTTCTCAGGTTTTCTCTCTTTTTCCCATATTATTACTTTGGTTCAGTTATTTAAGTGCTTTATCTCAACCCATGAATTTTGTTTCTAATTCTCTTCCCTACAGTAGGGGGAAGGGACAGGGAGTGAGCCAGAGGCTATGGGATGCTTAGTCGCTGGCTGGGGTTAAAACCACAAGGGATCTTTTGGCCTCTGCTCTGTAAATATTGTTTCCATGTCTTACATGCTGAAAATAAAAACTGCCAATATTTAGTCAACCTAGCTGTGATGATATTTCAAAAAAAAAACAACCCCCAAATAAACTTGAAGACAAATTAACTTGTATATTCAATTTAGTTCTGTGTGAAAGCTTCTCATTTTGTTCATATGTACATGCAGCAATACAAGATTCACTCTTGCAGCTTGGAACAATCTATTCAAATAACTTTCATAGGTGATCTCACTACTTGTGTCTCTACCATTGCCAAGGGCTCAATTACTCCTGCAATTCTGATGTACTAGGACTTAAGAGATGACTTTGGCAAATCTGATACAATTTCAAAGTGTGTAGCAGTAAACTCACTATGCTGACAAAATAAATCTTCCTGTAATAAAAGCTCAAGCAGTGTTTTAGTGTTTAATGTGGAAGTCTCTCTCTCTCTCTGTGGACTGCGTATGTAGTTTCATTCTGAAAATCACATCAATACAATTCAAACTGTAGTATGAAGACTGTCAAAGTGTTTATGTAGTTTCTCAGATATAATTATTATAAATAAATAGCTCCTCAGAAGCTAGAAGAAGTGTTTGTGTCAATAGTTCAGGTGCAGTTTAAGTTGAAATTCACACCTTACAACCTCTTTAGCAGATTTCCTTTCCTTCTGGAAGATTAACTTCATCACTTTTGCATTCATTGATGCAGTGTACAATTAGGGCTTTTGTGCCTGTGCTTTTGACTGTTAACTTCCGTGACACTTGTAGGGCTTTGCTACAAACTTAAGGTTCATGAAGATTTTTTTTCTGCAGAAGCTTTTTTGATAAACTCAACAGAACAAATAGTTCCTTCCGGGTGTATCATTACAAGTGTATAGTATCTAAGCCATAGTATCTAAGCATTAAAACACAGCACACAAAGGAGTTTTGTTGTTAACACT
Organism: Chlorospingus semifuscus; assembly: GCA_035048045.1. Taxonomy (NCBI): domain Eukaryota; kingdom Metazoa; phylum Chordata; class Aves; order Passeriformes; family Passerellidae; genus Chlorospingus; species Chlorospingus semifuscus. Next base: position 14,220,730 of record JAWWMS010000001.1, read on the forward strand.
GAGCAGCACTACTCAGCTGCCTCTGTCAGGTAAGAGTTGATGATCACAGCTAGCTACACTCACCATGCAATTAAGAGCTTCTTCACACCACTGAAATCAAACTGAAGCACTACATTTATTAAATTACAACCGGTGCCATGTTCAGCAACTCCATAGCTGTACATTGCTGTTTGGTGTACAAGCTGCAGAGATCACTTTGGAGTCTCCTCAAACTTGGGCTCTACAGGAGGAATGGGAGAGAGAAAATTCCTATTAGTCTTTTTTTATTCCATCTTCAAACACCACAATTAATTTGTAATTCAAAGAAAACTAACCATTACATTGGCAAGCTAAAGCAGTGCATTGCAGTCTACACCTCCAGTGACTGATTAAATGTGGGCAGCAGTAAACAATAAGTAGGATGGAGACAGGTCTTTTTCACCCTGCAGGAGTTATGTATAAAGGCTAAGCCTCAGTAATGTTCTGCCTAAACAGCTTTTAGTGACACCTGGGAGAGGGGAGAAGACAGCAGAGAAACTGAAGAAGTCAACCAGAACATTACTGGATGAGTATTTCCAACACAGCTCTAAGAAAAAGTAATCTCTCTTCTCTCCCTTTCATTAGTGTATCATCAGTGTTTATTAACAGAGAGGAGCACCCAATTTCAACTCAACTCAGCAAGATGCTCTCAGTGCAAACACTGACCAAGGAATTCTTGATGTGAAAGGTACAGGCTCACCAAGGTTAGGGCTTTGGGCCCTAATGCCTGCTGTCTTTAATACAAAGTCTGAGAGGCAAGGGTCAGCTTATAGTAAGCAACCTTAAGGTAAAGAAATTGATGTTCCTACTCATATTATTACTCAGATTAATTACAATTTGAAACCTAATTGAAATTAGATCAAGGGTAGGCAACAGTGGCCAAAGAACAAAGTCATGTTGTGTCTGTGCTTTGCTCTGTTCCTATGCTCGCACAAATTCTTTTTCCTTACAAAAACAAGTAAACTTTTAATATGCATAGTTTCACATATGACACAGAAATAAAACTGAATGTAGTGAAACTACATCCCTAAAATTGTGGAAAAATGAAACAGAAAAACCATAGATCCTACTTTACAGGTACTCTGTTTTATCTGCACCAGTAACAACCTGACACCAACTTTACCCAACGTAGTATTTCGTACTACCAAAATCCAAAACATTTTCAGGTTTGTTCCAAATCTAAATTAGAATTCCCAGACAGTCTGATCAGAACTACAAGCTGCTGACTATGGTTGCTTGGCCTTGGCTGGCTGCCAGATAACCACCAAGCCTCATGCTGTCTGCCCCTTCCTTTCCACACTAAAACAAACTCAGAGCAGTTAAACAGAAATCATAGCCAAATAGCTGAAGAAAAAGGTTTAATATAATTTAGCCACAAAATATTCATAAGTAAGGAAGTTAAGTCCTATGTTAAACTTCTGAAATCAGTGGCTTTCCAGAGGAGCTTACAAAATCACAAAAGTCACAGTTTGGATGATGTTAAGACTAAATGATATTCACATTACAGTCTGCTGATCTTTCTGGCAAGATGAGAAAAATACACACCCTAGGCTATTTCTAATTGAGCTCTTTCTTTAGAGTGTCTGAAGGACAATTAAGATAGCCTGTTCTGGCTGCAAGTTTTGTTAATCATTAGCATAATGAAGACCACATCCCTGCTAGAAAAGGCAAATAATCAAAACAGAAGTCACATGGAAACAGATGTGAACTGTGCAGAAGCATAAGATTCTCAGAGGACATTTTACCCAAAATTAATGGTACAAATATAAACTAAAGGGGAATTTAAGAAACCTGTGAGTGAACATGTCTCTACTTGCAATTAGAATTCAGTAAGATTGTTAACTTACCCTCAAACTTAAATTCTGGAAACTTGGTGAGATCTCCCTCACCATACGCCCGCTGGAGTCTTGCAAGGGATTCATTCATATCTTTTTGAAACTCAGGTCCTGCATCAACAGGCCCTCCAGCTTGCCTAATAAAACATTAAAAATTGTGATTAACAACTCAGTTCTAATGTTTCACATGGAAAATTCTACGTTTTCAAGCCCATTTATAAATCTAAACGTTTCTAATAGCCAGTCAAAGGAAACAATTTAAAATATTTCCAAAACTCAATCTATGACACCTTAGGGCCTCCTTACCTTACACACCAACAAGGTTCTAAGGGTAAAGGTTTTCTGCTCTCTGTGATGAAAATCCAACTGTCAGGGATGAAAATCCAAGCCTTCTGAGACAAGAGGTGGTCTTATGAGGCAAAACCACTGATGAGCATGGAAGCTCTCAGGCTTTTAGTTTGGTTTGTTCCAGGTGTGAATTCCTAACAAAACTACGACTTGCACATCTTCTGTCTCTGAACTAGTTATCTCAGTTAGTAAAGCTTAACTGTTCTTGCCAAGAAAATACATTTTGAATGCTAAAGAAGCAAAAATCTCCTCCACAACAGGAGCTTCTTGGCATTTCAGCATCAGATAACTAAAATAGTAACTCTTTAGATTGCCAGCACTCAGTTGTACCAGCACAGGATCCATGCTTAGAATTGGTAAAACCACCAAATATCTCCCTCCCTCCACAGATGGGTTTGTAGGTAGGGATAGACACATCTTCTACCAGTAGAGCTAGGAAGCATCTTAATTCCTTCCTAGGAATACTTCCCAAGAATAAATTATACAGAATTCCTATCATCTGCGTTTCCTGGTCAGCAGTTCATCCAAACATTACGAGAATCTAAGATTCCATTTGAAGGAACTGCTTATTAACTTAAGCAGTTAAGTAAATGGACCACCCTGATAATTCCATTAATTCTTAATTGGTTTTGGAGGCTATTTCCATTCAGCTTCTGGAAACAAGACTACAGAATAACTGTTTTCCTCAGCCAAAAAAAAAAACCCACAAAAAAACCAACCAACCAACCAACCAAAAAGAAAGGGTTTATTTAGCTTTCCTCCCCCTATTTATAGAGCATGTAGATGGGTAAAAATTAACATACCAGTACATTTATACAGCAAGAGACCTTAACTGTGTAGCTTAACTGCCCAAGAAAGAATGGCATCAGATTTTTTCTTTTTTAAGGGGAAAAAATTGCTATTTTCTATTAGATATGCAAGAACAACCTTTCCCACTAGTGAAACCACAAATGTTGCAGAAAAACACACCTTAAATATTTACAGACCAGCCTACAGAAGTATCAAACTCTGAAAAATCAAACACTTCGGGTCTGATGTTTTTATGTCAAAAACATCAGATTTTCCCCTTAAGACAAATTCCTTTACTTACTTGCTCTTGGTGTTGTACTCTCTGATCTTGTCCACGAAGAGCTTCTGGACGGGGTCGAGCTCTTTTGCCTTGTTGAAGGCAATCGCAGAGAGCCCAATGTTCCTGCGCAGGTGAACGGACACGGCGGAGTGGAAAAGGGAGGAAAGCCGCAAGATCTGCCGCAGGATCATGGTGGCACTACTACTTTAACCATTAATAAAACACGAAAGGAGGAATAAAAAAATTAGTCACAGCGATATAACAAATTCATTAAAAAAGCAGGAAAAAAAAAAGCTTGGAGCTAAAACCAAAAAAAATATTTCCTTTAGGATATTATTAAGATAAATGCATAAGAGGAAAGAAAACTGTACTTTGGAGCTGAGCTTTAAAGCTCAATACTTTAAAGACAGGTAGTCAAAGGTTATTTAAAACAGCACGGGGGGGAGGGGAAATTCCAGCAACCACTGAACCCGAGGGCACCGTGATCCCACGGCTGCAGCTCCGCGACCCCTTCGGTACGGAACCGCGACAGAACAACCCAGACAAACCGTGAATTCCGCTCTTCGCGTTGTTTAAGTGGGAAAAAAGGCGACACTTCCAACCCCAGAGTCACCTTGGCCGAGCCGCTGCCTCCGCTCGGCCCCGCCGCCCTCGCAGTGCGCGCCGGGAGCCACCGTCCCCCCCCGCCCCTTCCACCCGCACACCCGGGGCTGCCCCACCCGCACACACTGCCCGGCCCCGCTGAGCGCCCCTGGGACCTGGGACAGCGCGGGAAGAGCCCCGGGAAGAGCGCCGGGAGAGCCCAGCACGCACCGACCCCGCACAGAGCCGCCTCCAACCGAGGGAAAGGGGCTCAGGGCCTTCCGGAGCCGCGGGGGCTGCCGGGAGCCGTAGTTCGTGCGGGGGCGCGGCGGTGTCGCGCGTTTCCCCGCGCTGGGCCTGCGCGCCGCCCCGATTCTGGCGCAGCCCGCTCCCGGACCCGCTCCCGGAGCCGGTCCTGCACCCGGAGCTGGGGGAGTTCCCGGACGCGGACGGACGGCGGGACGTGCCGGTGCGGCGGGAGAGCGGACGGACGGACGGACGGACGGTGGCGGCGGCGGGTGAGCGCGGCCCGGCCCGTGTTTTGTTTCCGTTTCTCTCCCGGCGGCTCCGCGGTCCCATTTCCGTTTCGGGTTCAAACAACGACGCGGAGGCGCCGCGGGAAGCGGGGCCCACGGGGAGGTGGCGCCTTGGCGGCCGCGGGGAAAGGCCCTGGGATCGGGAACCGAGGGCTCCCGCCGCAGGGATCGCGGGGCCTCCCCGGCGTGTGAAAACTTATCCCCGCTTGTAAAAACCCTGCTTTGGCCGAACACGTAACAGCATGTGTGGCGTCTTGTGGCTCTCCCCTTGCCGTGGTGAGAAGCCCCTCGAGTGATGTGACCATTTCTGGGCCACTCTTTCCGAGAAGGACATTAGAGGGGCTGGAGGGAGTCGAGAGAAGGCAGCGGAGTTGGGAAAGGGTCTGGAGCGCAAGTCTGATGAGGAGTGAGTCCCCCCACACTCACCCCAGGGAAAAGCAGGCCCAGGGAAGACCCTGTATCTCTTTACAATTCCCAGACAGGAGGTTGCAGCCAGGTGGGCTCTGCTCCTCGCAAACCAGTAATAAAGAGTCCTAAGCTGTGCCAGGGCAGGTTTAGGTTTGACAGTAAGAGGAATTTCTTCACTGAAGGAGTGATTAGACATTGGAACAGGCAGCCCAGGGAGGTGGTGGAATCACCATTCTTGGAGATGCTAAAGGAAAGACTGGATGTGACACTTAGTGCCATGGTCTAGTTGACATGGTGTTCAGTCTCGATGATTTTGAAGGTCTTTTCCAACCTAACTGATCCCACTATCTTGCACAGTTTCCTTCCCAGTGTTCGGCCAGGTACATGCTGCACAGCCACAGCTCCCAGTTTGGCTTTATTTTCTCACTTCAGGCTGTTTATAGGGAGATTAAACACATCAAATCTGGTGTGATTTTTCCCCACCCTGTTCAGTGCTCCACTGTCTCCATCATAAAACTAAACTGGCTCATGATTGTAAAAGCTGATCTGTAAAGGACAGGCTGTCTGCTTTGTTGCCTGCTTTGTGTTGGTGTCTATAATTTGGATAATATGGATGGATAGGAACCATGTGCTGCACACACCAGAGTTTCTCTGGGGCACAAGTAACTCCAGGGACTGGGCTTCAGTATCAGCTGATTATGTGTATGAGCTCCAGAGCTGCACCCCATCTCACAATTACCTGCTGGGGTAGCAAACAATGGGCTCATTCCTTGCTTAACTCCTTGTGTTCTAGGGAAAAGAGAGATCTTAAACAGAACAGTAGGACTGTTCTCCTTACTGTAAAAGATACTGGAGTAGCCCTGGGCTGTCACATGGGGAAAAGGCTCTGTTGACACATGCCTTCTTGTATGTGAGGGGAGGTCAGCTTTCTTCTTGGCTAACAGCTAAGTCTTAGGGCTTGTTAGATTGAAGGAAAAAGTAGAAACAAGCAGAAATCAGTAGGCTGAGCCTTCCAGCAATCAACCACAGGTTTTATGTTCCTTTGAACAAGTGCTGCTGCTGAAGTGTTCCTGCCACATGAACCCTCCATGCAAGCCAGGCTCTTTGAGCCTTCTTGTCTCTCAGCAGCCTTCAGGGAAGGGGCAGGCAGTTCAGTCCCATCTGAGCCTATATTCACTTTCTAACTCTGCATCATCCTCTAGGAGCAAACTGCTAGACTTCATGTGAAATGTTCATATTGTAAGAAATCTCTTTATGCTAATATAGGGAAGACTGAATAATTTTCCCCTTGAGGCTTCTGTGAACTTTAATGACTTTATGTGTTTACATTATGTTGTTATTCTTTATACCCATCTCCCTTCTTTGTGTCTGTGCTCAGCAGAACCATCTTGCTTCCTCTTTGTGTGCCTGTTCTTTGTGCACCTGCTTTTTGTGCCTGGGTTCCTCTTTCCTGTCCCTCCAGGGATCTGGAAATATAGCACAGCCTGAGAGATTCAACCATGAGCTGCCTTTGAAGAGGGAGTGAGCAGTTACTAGTCCCAGCTGCCAGTTTGGAGTCCAATCCATAGGGACTTCTAAATGCCTTAACTAAGTTTGTACTGCTGCTGTGGGCAGTAATATTTTCTCACTCTCATCACTCTGCATTTAGCTGTATTGAATAATTTCTGGCAGAAATCTATCAAGGTGGTGAGTTCTTTCTGTAAGTTTGCACTGTTTTCTCAGTAAATAACGTATGAATATGTTATGTCAAAGAACAGAAATCCAGATCGGAAGAGCGTCG
>JAWWMS010000001.1:14237709-14263405 GCA_035048045.1 Chlorospingus semifuscus
AGAGATGAAGATGATTTTAGAGATAGATAATGAGAACTTTTGCCTTTGAACAGCTCATCTTTAAAACAATACCCCATAATTTGACATGGCCCATAAACACAGCTGTGGGAAGGCTTGTGGCAATGGGAGGACTTCACGATTGCAGATTTCCCCTGGTGGCCGCTATTCGTGACAAATTGAGAGCCACGAGAGGACTGGATTTTTTTCCCTCATGGAGAAATCCCCATAACATTAACAAGAGGGACTGCTCTCCCTAAGTGAATTGAAGAAAGACTATTCTAGAGGTGGTAAACTGACTGAAATTTTAGATTTTGTTTCTTTACGTTATCAGTGGGAAAGAGAAGGTTGTGGGGGAGAAGAAGTGTTCCGAAGGTTTTGTTCTGATTCTCACTACTTTCTTTTAGATATTGTTAATAAAGTTTTCTTTATACCCTTTTAAAATTTTGAACCTGCTTTGCCTTTCTCCTAATCCTATCTCACAGCAGGAAGTGAGTGCATTGGTGGTTGACCAATGCTGAACCCACCACACTCCTTGGTGCACCACCTGGGAAATCTCAAAATTGGCAAAATCTCCAATTGGCGAACCAAACCACTACATAAAATTGGTGTTTCCACCCAGTTTCAAACTGAAACCACCACAGTGTCCTTCCTGTGTTTCGTTTTTTCACTTTAATGTAAAACTGAGGTTCATGGTCATATAACACAAGGAGCGTCTTGCTCCATGCCCCCATCACACCTTGTCTCTCTCACTCCCTCCTTCTTCCCCTGCTCCCTGCCTCCCATCTTAAAAGAAACACTTGAATAAGTACTTCTGTGTCACTTTGGAACACTTCTCAGTATTGTTTTTCAGGCCTTGATACTTTAGCATCTCAAAAGATACCTGTTTGTTCAAGGTATGTAAAATATGGCAGGGCAGAATATCAGAAAACAAATAGCATGCATATGAACAAAAGGAAGATACTTGAATTACTCACAGGAATATAGACTTGTTACTCTTGACCGCAGTACCCCTTTGAGCCAGATGGGAAAAAACAGCTTCTTACTCCATCCTCATATCTTACCTGCATGAATGAGGTGTTGAGAGATTCTCAGTTCACTTATGTTTATTTTCCCCTCACTTATGTAATGTATAGAATTCAACTAAGAGTAATCAGTGATGCTAATCCTTCGGATAGATTGGACTCTCTTATTTCTTGACAGAAAAGCTGCTATGTCAGTTCAAATGTTCTACCAAATTTTGATGAGCTGGCTTTAAATTCAAAGACAACAGGTGAAAAATAGTTGTTCTTCTATAGTTGAACTTGAGTGTAGTTATGTTATAGCATTTCATTCTACAGCAGATAAAATACCGTTCCTATTTTTTCACTTTACTAGTAATACTCTTATGGTGGTCTGCCTTGCCCTAACTCATTTCCTCTGGTTGGAGGGATGAGAATCTGGAACTGATCATCTCTTATGGACAGGTAAAGGGAGAAGAGATGTGAGGAGAGATGCAGGCAAACCCAGGGAATTAATGTTGTTCTAGTGTTGCAGTAAGTTAGATGGCAGATTGTTAATTCACATTTTTACTTAGAAGGTGTTTCCTCTACAGAGACTCATTGCTTTGATCTCCATATTTGTATTGTGGATGAAGCACAAAGTTCTTTTGACGTGTAGTTTTATGACACACAGTGAATTACTTTGTTGAGCAATAATGAACTGTATCTCCTTTTTCTTTACTTTCTTTTTTGAGGATCAAAAATAGAATCTTAACCCTTAGTAGCTTCCCTTACCCATTTCCGTATGCTTTTGAAGGAAGCCTGTGTTGTGCATATTAATTTTTCATGGCCTAGATAAAACATTCTCCTAAGTAAGGTATTTGTTTCCTTTTTATTCAGATCTGCTTCTTCATCTAATCAACCACTTACTGGTTGTCAACATCTGTTTTCAACTCTTTGATTTCACATTGCTGAGTTTTGTACTCTAGGGTCTTTATAGTGTTTGTTCCTTTTTTAATATTTTTTTCAAGCTGAATTCATATTAAAATCTAGAGGAATACTTGTCTGAAAAGACTTGTTTTTTCTTGTAATACAGGTACATACTCCATTTGTTTTCCCGTACAAACTATGACTGGATTGTGGATTTAGCATTGAGGGCTGTTACCTGCAGAACCATCTCATGCTGTGCTTCAATATAAATTAAGTAATATTAAGTAACACAAAGTAATATCTTTAATAGTACAAGATACTGAAGTTACTCTGGCCATATAATGTTCTGTGAATCCAGCTTTCATCAGCCTAACCACAGTCAAGGTTTTCCAACTCATGATAGAATTGTAAGGATTCTTTTTTATGTGAAAATATGTTTGATAAAAATCTCTTAAAATAAGTGTGGTTGTTGGTATTATAATGAAAAATTGAAATAATTTTGAAAAATCTTCTGTACATTGTATGAAAATTGGTGAGGCACTAGCTGGACAAAACACCTCAGAAGATCAGAGAAGGTGGTGATATAAAGCATTAGTGAATGTGTCCTTTCTTGCTGCAGAATAGATACAGACATATCTTGTTAGCTCTGTGATCCAATACCTGAAATGACAGACAAAAAGCCAAAACATTAATAGCTGATGAAGCCTAAGATGAGAATAATTTTCTAGGTTTTTTTTAACTTGATGTTTAACACACTGTCTGCTTCAGAGTACTGAAAGAAAATGTTAACTGCTTTGTGTAGACCCCAGAGATATCAGGGAAGTATTGTAAATGCTGAAAGAAATGCCTTATGGTTGGAGTATAGCTGGATATGTTCTGGGTCTTTTTGGAGTTTGCTTTTTCTATTTGTTTTGGGGTTTTTTATATGGTCTATTGCTTACAGACCAAAATACTGTACTTTATGCTCACATGCTGACCATTCTGTTCAAGATCTGTGAAATAGAGCACTTAAATAGAACAAGAAGCTGAAATACTGTGGGAAAAAGGAGGGACAACTTTGTTATTCACCTTACTAAAATATATGCTCTATAATGGAGTATGTAATTTTAATTTAGGACGCTCACAGAAATTTGATGACACTCCTGTGTCCTGCTTCTTTCCTGAGTTTGCTAGTCCTTCTTCTTTCTTGAGTTTGCTAGCCCTACTAATCAGAAAGTTTTAAAACAATGTTGTTGTTTTTGTCATGTTTGCATTACTGTCTCTAAGTTTTGTGATGTTTCCATGCTTAGGGATAGAGCCCAAGCTGAACATCCTGGAAATCGTGAAGCCTGTGGAGACCGTGGAGGTTGTGATTGATCCGGATGCTCATCATGCAGAGGCTGAAGCTCACCTTGTTGAGGAAGCTCAAGTGATAACCTTGGATGGCACAAAACATATTGCAACAATTTCAGATGAAACGTCGGAGCAGGTGACGCGGTGGGCGGCAGCGCTGGAAGGCTACAGGAAGGAGCAGGAGCGCCTCGGAATTCCTTACGGTAACAGTGCATCCAGCTGGGGGCTGGTCCCTTCTGTGCTGGGTGGGGTTGGTGCTCAAGGGCCTCAGAGGAGGAAAACTGTGGTATGGGTTAGTACAATGCAAATAATCTGCATAAGGGAATGGTAGAATCATGTAGTGGTTTGGCTTGGAAGGGACCTTAAAGTCCATCTGGTTCCAATCCCCTGCCATTGGCAGGGACAACTTCCACTAGATGAGGTTGCTCCAAGCACCGTCTAGCTCAGCCTCAAACACATCCAGGAATGGGGCAGCCACAGCTTCTCTGGGCACTGTGCCAGGGCCTCACCCCTCTCACAGGGAAGAATTTTTCCCTAATACCTAATCTAAAAACCAAGAAGTAGAATGAATGCTCATAATAGTTTCATTAAATGAGTGCTTTTTGCCATAACTACCTTGTCAATGCAGTTTTTAGAAAGCACTTCTCTTCCTGCCCTCCTTAAAAATGTGTGTTAGTGATAAAGCTCTTCAGGTGTGTGTGGAATTTAACAGACTTGGTATTGGGGCATTGCCTGTAAAGTTGCTGAAACAAATTGTTCATGGACTGGAGGATGCTGAATATTCTGTTAAATTAGATTTTGTATGAGAAGCTGTGCTGGACTTCATCATACTGGAGGAAGATTATTCAGAACTGAAAATAAATATTCTTCTAGATGATCATCTTTTTTTGAGTTAATGTTGTTACTTAGTAGGTTGCTCTTTTAGTGTTAGCTTAGAAAACATCTCCAGATGTCTGTTTAAGATTGAACTGGAACTGTGCTATGTAGACCTGCATCATGTTTGGGAGGTTGAATCCAGCTGAATTGCTTCTTATGACTGGCAGAAATGTACTGTCAAGACATATTCAGGAAGTTGTTCTGTATGAGCAGACCTGTAAAACTGGAGCATATTTGGCTAGAGGGAAGTTTGGAAGGATTTAAGAATTCCACTCAAGTCACAGATCTTTGCAGGACATGCAGCTTGCCAATATTTTGAGCATATTTTTGATAACTAAAGCAAAGGCTTTTTCATGGCTTTTTAGTTTTCTCATTGGTAAGTACTTCAAAAATAGTTTTCCCCATGTTATGTCCGTTGATAATCAGGGATTTGATGTGTAATGTTTGAAAAAAAAAAAGGGATTATCAGAAGCAGATTAATACTTTTCATCATGCTGTCACATTAATATTAGAATAAAATTACTTAAACCAATGTTATGTTGAATAATATTTTTAATAAACTTTAATAATGTTGATGCTTTAAGAAAACCCTATAACCCACAATTCTGGCTTCAAAAGGTCAATGATTTTTGGGCAATAGGAGTGCAGATTTTTCAGGAAAATCATATTAGTTCATTATGACAGAGATCTGTAGATTATAAAAATAGTGTTCTCTTGATATCAAAAAATATGCTAAATTACACCCCTAAAAAGAATAACATTTTAAATGTTTTCTGAGTAGACATTACAGGGACCTGGGCTGGAATAAGGTGCTCCTGGGTTATACATTATAATCCAAAATTATTTCTTTAATATTTTCAGAAGACAGGATGCATTGATGTTAAGAGTCAAGGCTAGTCAATAAATAATCATCCAGAAAAGTAGTGTTCAATGTCTTCATCCTTACAGGCTTCTCTGGTTTGCTGCAAATGGAAAACCAGCATTTAGCAGGTCTTTAAAATATTGGTTTATGTTATGTTTTGGGTGGATTTTAATAGAGATTATAAATATTTTCTGTTACAAGTATTTCTGCTATTGGAATCCAAATATTTGGTAACTAGAAGGGAGGAAAACATTAATTGTTATGAGAAATAAATGCAGAAAATGGAGCAGCAGAAACCACAGAAGTGGTTAGAGAAAGTAATGATTTCTGTTTCCTTGCAGATTTTGTTCTCTCAATGAGAACAAATTAGCAGCTTTTTGATGGAAGCTCACTGCTGCTGATGTTTGGTAGATCAACCTTCTTGTGGTGTGTCTTTTGCCCCAAGATTACATTCCATTGTTTTAGGTAGCATTAGTGAAAAGTGATACCATGTAGCTGTTCTTTGTTAACCAAAATTAAATTTGTAGCTCCTAGATAAATGTTTATAGACTTAGGATACTTTCCTTTCTCTAAATCTTAATTTTCTTAATTTTTCTTAATGCTTAATTTTATTTGTTTTAAATCTTAAAATAAAAACTTGTCAAGGTGATGTCTGCTTGGGATATCAGAATTTAAAAATACGTAATCACTCTGCTCCAGTGAAAAGTGACAAGATTGTCACTACTTTAGTTGTGTCTTTAGGTGTCTCTACTTTAGTTTCTTGTCCTTACCTGTTGACATATTTTAATATTTTGTATCCAGTGTTAACATCCCAATACTTGAAGGTCTGGCTGAAAAGGTCCTGCAGAAGCAATCACTCACCTCCAGTAGGCCAATGCTCAGACAGGCTCTATGCAAGGGATACTTGAAAAAAACCTGGTCCTCAGTTTTATTGCTTCCCTGTAGTGTGGAATGTGCCTTTGGTCAGTTGAGGTCAGCTGTCCCTCCTCAGCTTCATGTGCACCCCCTGTCTGCTCCCTGGGGTGGCTGAATGAGAAACTCCTTGTATTGGAGTCCAATAGTCTGATGAGGTAGTCTGTTCTTCTGGATATTCCATGTGTGCAGAAATATCTAGAATAATATTGAATATCAGATTTACTTGGAAGTCATTGATATGACATGGGATTTCTGGTTTAGTAGAGTGATACAAGGTACATTAAAACCCAGCACAGAGGTAAGATATACTTGAATGAATACAGCAGTTTCAGAACATTGCACAATCCCTATCCCAACAGGATTCCCTGTACAGGTGTCTATAATATACTCACCATCACAAGGTTAGGTGTTCCTAATGGCCAGGAAGGAGAACATGAGTTGAGCCAACTCAAGCCCATTGTTCTCTTCGAAATTTTCTTGGTAGTTTTGTGGTTTATATTCTTTGTGTTGGACTAAGCCACGTCTTTGTGGCCTCTGCAGGCACTGCTCAGCAGTGGACAAAACATCTCAGTGTTAGTAATAGTGGCTTGGTCACCAGCCTGAAGTACAACACAACAGGGGCTTCTGGGAAGAAAATGAATCCATCACAGACATACCCCGTGGTGGTTTTTTCAGCAGAAACTGAGATGATGTGGATGAGTTTAGAATGTAGTATTTTGTCGTAATCACAAACTGATCAACATTTTTGAAGGAGAGTATCCTTCTGTGAGAGAGGGTACTGTTTTCTTGAAGCTAAAGACATGTGGAAGAAGAAAATTCTTTTTTTTTACATTTGAGATATGTCAGGCATAGATCTGATGTAAAAACTTCCTCTAAAGAAAATAGTTTTTTCACTCTTTTTGTAACCCCACCAATCCACACCATCCCATCACCATTTTAAGTGCAGTCACCAACTTTCTGGGTAATTTGGCCTCAGTAACTCTCCTTTTTGATGTTGTGCCTTTACTCTTATGGAAGTTATTATGTAATAACCTTGCAGTGTATGATGAGGTGATTTGCAGTTTCATCCATCTTTTCCAGACCCCGTTCAGTGGTCGACAGACCAGGTGCTCCACTGGGTGGTGTGGGTGATGAAGGAGTTCAGCATGACTGACATCGACCTCAACGCGCTCAGCATTCCTGGCCGGGACCTCTGCAACCTCAGCCAAGAAGATTTCTTCCAGCGTGTCCCACGGGGAGAAATCCTCTGGAGCCACCTGGAACTTCTTCGAAAGTGTATGGCAGTTTGTTTTATTTTTTTTAAGACTTTTTTCTTGGAGTATGAAACCAATTAAGACTTTTTTCTTGAAGTATGAAACCATTTTTCCTTTACTCAATGTTGATGGTAAAAACGAGGGTATCGGTACAAGATAAGGTATTAGAATGTCTGCTGCCATGAAACATTGGCTGCATACTAAACACTGCCTGTCTTTTATCAAACCTTATAACTGGTGGAAGGTAGTGAATGATTATTCCACCTTTGTTTTTTATAAAGCTTCATAGTTTGTGCATCCACTGAATTTGTTAGTTCTATAATTAAGTATTGATTTTGAGTTATTAAATGTACATTTCTGTGTCATGTTGAAGTGGAGATTTTTAAGGACAGGAAGTGAAATCCTTAGATGGTACACAACATAGCTGCTAAGTGATGCATTGTGTGTGCATAATACAGTAACATAATAAATATATGTGCATTTCAGATGTACCATGCTTGGAGGTAATTTGCCAGACTAATAACTAATTCTGTCTTCATTTGCATAATATAGCAGAAGGTTTTTGGGGATGGAGCTAGTGGAAATTTGCCATGTAGACCCTTCTAAATATGAGTGACAGATGTTAAATGTATCCACTTGTAAGACCATGAACTGTACGTGTCTCTTGCAAACTGATACCAAATTTCTATTTCTTTCCTCTATGAAATAAGAAAGTTTTTGATCTTCAGGTGACTTAGTATTTGCAGGTTAAATATAAGCCTGTTGTTTTTTTCTCCAATCTGTAGATGTGTTGGCTAGCCAAGAACACTCTGGAGAAATAGCAACTGTTACAATTGATCAGCGTAAGTACTTCTGTCACCATTAATTCACACAATGCACTGTGTGCAGGTTTAGCACTGTACTGTGGTTCAGGAGTTTGTTAGTACAACATGTAGAAAATCACTTGAGAGAGGTTTTCCTTGGGAAAGGGAGGAGGACATATTTTAAACTTCAAAACATAACATTGAATTTCTCTATATTTTGTTACTGGCTGAAAGGTAGTGTTTGACGTGAACTATGGAAGTTTATAACTTTCATTTTGGATGGTAGATTCTTCACTTTCTTGAAATAAGCTGTCTAGGATACATATTTGAGGTTTTTAGTTGTTTCAGGGCTTTAGATTATATATTGCATTAATGAGTGGATCTATTTAAATATTAATTTAAAATAAAAATGTGTTTCGAAAAACTGAAGAGTTCTGTGGAAGAGATTACTTGCTTAGAAACCAATATATTAGAAATAATACATTAAAGTAACTTTCCAGTTATTTGAAACTCATTCTTTCAGCTAAGCAGTGTCATAAATTATTGAAATGAATCAATTTTCAGATAATTTATAAGCATCTTACATGTTAAATAGACATTCTGTTTATTACATCCTGTGGTTGTGTCTAGTTAAAGCCAGCTTGAGTGGGGCATCTGTGTCCTCCTACACCATTGCAATAGAAGGTGTTTGCTGTTTGAATATCAGGTATGGAGCTTGTGCAGTGACTGTAGAGAAAAGGGCATTAGGGCAGATAAGGTGGGAACAGCATGAAGACAAAACAAGGGCTTGAGAGAGTTTGTATTCTTTTTGTGGAAGCATGTAATACACATGATGATAAACTAAAACTGGTGTTTTATCTGTAATGTGACACTTCTGCAATGAGTCTAAAACTGCAATTTTCATATAAGAGGTAAAAAGGTCTTTAAATTATACTTAGCATTGTGACTTAAAGCAGTGTGCCTTTTTAGCAAAGGAAAAAACTAGCTTCCAGATGTTATGATAATACAGGTAATTAATAAAATATGCCTATTTCTGTGCAAACAATTTATAGTTGATGTTCTGCAACACTCTCTGCCCTACAGCTGTGCAGATTATACCAGCATCCGTACAGCCTGCTACCCCCACCACCATCAAGGTGATAAACAGCAGTGCAAAAGCAGCCAAAGTACAGAGAGCTCCAAGGATCTCAGGGGAAGATAGGAGTTCCCCTGGGAACAGAACAGGTACTGCCTCCATTATTGTACATGCTAATGCACTGAACACTGACCCATTCATTTGAATTGCAGTTTGGTGAGACACAACTTTGTGGCTCCAAATGAGAAGTTTGTAGGGTTTGTGTGAAGGGAGGGGTGTGGAGGGAGCCATAGGTACAAAAATCTGTGGTAAAATCTGCCTGCACCGGTTGGTCAGCTCACACAGGCATCATGTCAACATGATGCTGCAGTTTTTCCATCCTGCAGCAAATAAAATGGATGTATTTCCCCATCACTTAACAATCTCTCCTCTCAAACCACTGCATAGCATTTATTCAAGCTTTTAAATTCTTTCTATTTGTAGAAAGGGAAGAAAATAAACTCTATGTTGTAAAATGTAGCCTAGCTGCTACTTGCACTGTCTGTTGTGCTCCTCCTCCATTCTTCCCCAGTCTGGTGACTTCAAAATTTATAAAGTTTCATATTTCTTTTTTAGTTAAATGAATGTATGTCTGGAAAACTGCACACTAAATTTGCAGTTTAATATTGGAATTAATGTTATTTATACATACTCTTTGATTATTAATTTATTTTTTTTCTTGCTCTCGTTTTTGTTTTGCTTCTCCATAATGTTGTGAATTTTTCTATTAAATCTTTCCTTCTCTTCCTCCTTGAGTTTTTACTTAGACTCCATAAAGGCCTCTAAGGATGTCATTCAGAATGTTAAGGTTTTATTGGCTGACATTAGTGAGGAATACTTTGTGTTTCTCTATTTAGTCATCAGGTCTGCTCTCCTTATCTCATTGAGAATTTAGGAATTTTACTGTGGCTGCTTGAGTTAGAAAAAAATCTTAACTATTGGGTGTGAAAGATGCAACATTGATGTAAACTGAAATTTGGGGTTTTCTTTTGTGTTTCTCATATTTCATGTTGACAATTTGAGACCAAATTTTTTTAAAAAAACAGCTATTACACTTATGTGTGTGTGTGAAGAGGAATTAGCAGCTCTTGATAAATCTGTTCTGTTTTAAAGACAGGTATGCTTCTAAATGATTACATGGGGGGAGTTGTGGTTTTTTTAAGTTCTAGGAGAAGATTTATGTGAAATCTTCGTTAATTTTTTCCTGTATTCTTAATTTTTTAATAAAAATGGGTACTGATGACAGGAAAATGTTTGCAAAAGAATCATTAGGAGGGATTAATTAAATGAAAGTTTTCCTTCCATCATATAGTCTATGCTGGTCTGCTTTAATATCTTGGTTGCAAGTTTTTAGCCATGAGTGGAACAGGAAAAGGACAATTTGCAGTGAGAGTTGTTATTCCTTTAACAGGGAACAATGGCCAGATCCAGCTGTGGCAGTTTTTATTAGAACTTCTCACAGACAAAGATGCTCGGGACTGTATTTCTTGGGTTGGTGATGAAGGAGAGTTTAAATTGAACCAGCCTGAACTGGTTGCACAGAAATGGGGACAGCGCAAGAACAAGCCCACCATGAACTACGAGAAGCTGAGTCGGGCTTTGAGGTAAGAAACTGAAGGAACTCTTGGGGTATGATTTGCTTTCATTTGGCTGCCTCATTTTTAATTAACATAATGCAAAACTTGCAGCTTTTTTAGTAAAGGCAAATCTTCTGAAGCTGGTCCTTGCAATGAGATCCTGCTAATCGTAGAGGAGAGGTATTTGCTGGGCATTTTGCCTTTGTTTTGGGGTTTTTTAATTCAGTTTTAAAGAAGCCAGTAGAATAACTTCTTGAAAATAGATTTTCTTTTTTCAAGATCATTAATTTGGGTTGCTCACTTCCAGAAATATACCTGTATTTTATTTATCTTCAATATTTATGCTTTTAGTAGCATACCAAACAATATTGATTACTGATAAAAGGTACAGAAATATATGAATTATTAATTTATTTTTATGTTCTCTTGTTCTTCTTGCTCTTGTTATGGAATAAAGCAGATACTTCTCTGTAATTGTTAGTGATTTTCTGTATGTAAGAACCTTTTTAACCTCAAATATTCATTGTTTCATGTCATTGTTCTTATTGTGTGGATCTTAAATTGAAAAATAGAGTTGACAGCTCTGTTCCAAGAGTTGCAATTCCAACATCACAGTGATCTGAAGAAATGGAAGTGTTTCAGTATCTTCATTTCGTAGAGATTTTTACTTTGACATTGATGAAAGGGACTTGGATTATTGATTCACTGTGGATGAGGTACTTGAGGAGGGGGAAGAGTGCAAGTACCTGAATTTTAAACTACTTTTCCCTGATTATTTTAGTCTCTGGAATCATTTGAAAATTCATCCATGTTCTTTGAAATCGTTGAGCGTGAACTTCTGATTTCTTATTCTGATATTGTTAAATATATTTGTCTTGATTTGTTTTCAAGGAAGATGTTTTTGCCTAACCCTGCAAATTATTCAAGCAGGTTTAGGAATTCTTTTTGTATGAGTGTAGTTGCATTTTGATTGAGGGTCTGTGTTTTACTTACTAGCATTTTCACTTCTGGATACGTGCTGTTTGCTTGATTGTTTTTTTTTTTTTTGAAGTAAACTCCTCTAGCATTATATAAAAATATCAACTTCTATTTGAAAATACCTCTGTAAGAAATGATGGTAAAGTATCATATTCTGGCTTTCTTTACCCTTTTAGGGAGTGTTTAATTAGCATTTGACAGGCATGAGATACATAGCTAAACTATACCCTTTTGTTTGTCTTAGAACTTCTTTAGGCACAGCACTGAGGATGCCAGAATTATTTTATGTTTGACAGACAAGTGGAAAAATTAATGAAAAACAAATATTTTGAACAATATTAGGTATTGAAAGATGCAATTGATGGAAGTTCCTGAGCCTCAGGTCACTAAAACAGCAAGGAGCATTGGTAGATGCTTACTTAGTCTCATGTTTCTCCTTTGGTCTCTTGGAGTCTTGTTCCTTGTTTCAGTCTCTTGGAGTGTGTTCCTGTTTTAGATGGATCTTTGGTCTGGTCTTGTATGGCTGTTCTTGCATTATTTATATATTAATGAAAATGTTAATTTTTTAATAGAATCACAGACTCTCTTGGGTTGGAGGGCTGGAGGAGGTTTCTGGACCTTTCCAGTGCAGCTCTTCCCCAGCCTGTGTTGTTCCAATACCATTCCCATGTTTCCAACCAGTGTATCTGTGAGTCATTACTAAAGACATATGTGAAAACCTTCTGATACACAAAAATTATGTAAACCATGCTGATGTTTTTGGGCTTCATCAGCAAGCTCCACAGAGGATGCCAAAGGCAGCTGAAGAACTTTGGAATAATGCTCTTATCAGTAGGATATTAAACACCAGTTTGCATAAATCACTATTAGAAAAGTTTCACATTTCTGTTTTAGTCACAGAATGGCAGAATTCATCAAAGTGGTGTCATTTTGGCAGCTGCATCAATATTGACATGTTTTCTAACAGCTTAATGTCTGAAGGGATATTTAATGACTCTTGCTACTCCTGTGATAAACACTGTTGCCAAGCTGAAGTTTAATAAATAATTATATGTTTTGTTTACTAATGTACTGAAATCACTGTGTCAATCATTGATTAATACAGGAAATTATGTTGGTATTATTGAGAAATATGCTGTCTCTTCTGCCCAGCTGTAGGAAAAGCAGGCATATAGAAAGTAGGGCAGAGGGGCAGAAAGGGAAGAGCAGCTTTTTTTTGTTATAGGTATCTTGGTAAATGTTCTAAAAATCCAGGTCTGTTTAGTTATGCAGTAGGGAGGTGAAACTTGAAGAAAAATAATTCATCTTCTGTATTATTCTGAAACAAAATTTCCATGTGTCTTGGAATGTTTCAGTAACTTTGTGAACTTGTATGGCTATTAAATTTTATGTATTTTTAGCTTTCTTTATTTTTGAGTAGGTAAATGCTGTAATCAGAAATACATTCAACATGGTATTGAAAATATCCTCTCGCTACATTAACTGATTTTAACTTGAGTGTTTTGAGCATGAGATGTGGGAATCTTGCATGTTTTGGGCCTTCATATAAACATGATCTAATTTCTTGTGATCCTTTTCCCTTCTGATCACATCAGTAATGTGGACTAAGTCATTCAAAGTATATTCAGTTTTTTAAAACATTTTTCTACAGCATTTATTGAGATAGGAATGATTATATGGGATTGTACAATAAATGGAAATGCTTCTACAGAGTTAACAAACTTTAAAAAATGATCACCACTGCCACTTGACATATGCCATGGCCACATATTGCAAACTTTGTTTTTCTGCTTCATATTGCCCAAGTGAGCAGAGCTCAGTTTCTCTATGTCCTCTATCCTGTCATATTCAACAGGAGAGTCTGCCCAAGGTTCCCACACTGAACCCAGTGTTCCCTTTCACACAAGGGACTCACCAGGTTATTGCTCATCCTTCTCCAGTTCTGCCCACCACTACACAATTTATGTTCAAAGCTGAACATAAATTATGATCCCACCCTCATGTTTACAGAGTTCATTCAACCCACTGCAGCTAAACCTCAGGAAGAGGCTGAAAGTGCTGGACAGCATTCCAGCAGTTCCTTCAGCTGGTGCTGAGATGTTTTGGAGGCAGGGCTGGCATGGAGAATTGCTGGGTGGAAGCTGTAGTGGGTGCCAAGAGTAAGCATAGAGATGCAGAGAAGGAAATGGAGGATTGAGGGAGGCAGGTGGTGGTTTGAGGGATAGAGTGAGGAGAAGGACTGAAAAGGAAACTTTTTTATAATTTTATGTCATTCAGGAAAAAGCTGAAGGAGAGCTTTAGTAAACACACCACACTCTCTTTACCCACAGAGCAATAATAAGCTACTCTGACACTTCCTGTACTCCATGACAGACCTCTGTGGTTTCTTGTATGATCTCAGTAACCAACAGATTTACCAACATTGTTTTCTACACAGCCTGTCTCTCATCTGGCTTTGGTCCTTCTGCTTAGGTCCTGACCCTCAAAAGTAAGAAATTAAAAGGCTTTTTTGTCCAGAACTTGAGATGTCTGAAGAATTTGCTGAGATTCTTAGTTACTTACCTCTTTTCCACTGGAGCTGGGAGTCAGAAGTTTGTCTTTTAATTGACTTAATTTTGCTACTGAACAAGAATCGTCTTTGCTTTATGAACGTGTCACAGGATTTAGACAGTCAAGAAATCTGAGTTCATTTGTTCTATATTTGGGTGATGGTTTTGAGGAAATTATATTGTATGAGTTGTGTTGATTGAGTTTTTATTATTTTCCAAATTTATCATAAGCTTTCAAGCTTATCAAATCCAAGTTACATCCCAGTCCTTTAAGTTTCCTTAATGAGGAATATTATACACATTCTATTAAAGCTTGTAGTGAGAGTAGAACAGCAACAAAACTGCAAAATTCTAACTTGTGTTTTATTTTGTGTTTTATTAGTGTGACCAAAACTGTTGGGGGGGGAGGGTGTTATGTAGACCTTGTTATCTCACTGGATTTCTGCCCAATCTGATCATTCTTTTGTCACACAATATAAAAGATATTTATAGTTAGAGACTTCACTTTTAGTTGTAAATAAAGGCAAAGATGTAGTTTTAACAGCATATGAATTATAAGAAAAAAAAAAAAAACAACCCACCAAAAAAACCAAAAAAAAACTAAACCAACAAAACTCCACAAATCCAAGCCATGCCTTTATAGTTTTATTTCCATTTTTGAAGACAGTATGGAGAGAATAGCTGCTTTCATAATATAGAAACTGCCTGGTAATTTTAAACCTGTTTCCAGCATTAATTTTCTTCTTTAGAAAAGCAAAGGACCATAATAAGGGCACAGAGAGTATTTTCTTATTAAGGCAAAGCACTACATATAAGACATCTTCCCTGACAAGCTGTTTTTAAACTGCCCTAAGACTTATTCCTGACCTGGTGCTTCCAGTAGCCTGTGAAATAATTACTGTGTTTTATTTCTCCTTAATATACCCAGGTACAGAGACAATTTTCAACACTTCCCTTTTCTCATATAAGAAAATGCCTAAGCAATATCTTGGAATATGAAATTATGAGAATCTCAGTGAGAAAAAGAATAATATTTTAGCCTCTGGTGACCTTGAATAAGTAATGGATGCATATGAAAATTGCAGATAATTGCTAAAATTCTGTTTTCTATTTTGCAGGTATTACTACGATGGAGACATGATCTGCAAGGTGCAGGGCAAGAGGTTTGTGTACAAATTTGTGTGTGACCTGAAGACTCTGATTGGGTACAGTGCAGCAGAGCTGAACCGCTTGGTCACGGAGTGCGAGCAGAAGAAACTGGCCAAGATGCAGCTCCATGGCATTGCACAGCCAGTGACAGCAGTGGCCCTGGCTACAGCATCCCTGCAAGCTGAGAAAGATAATTAAGCACTGGGACCTGTAAGTGGGAACCTGAGGCCTTTCCTCTATAACCAGAGCAGTTGGTGCTCTTACCTTGATCAGAATTGGAAACGTCTTTTGTTTCTTGATTGTACAATATAGAGCATGAATTTCTATAAAGAACTCAGACATGCATAAATTTGGATCTTTTAACAGCATATATTTTAATGTAATTTAAGGGATCACCCCAACTTCTGCAGCTAGTGAGAGGTGGAGCCTGTGACCACAGCTGTGCAAAGTAATTTCTGCAACACTTTTAACAAAAATTAAGTCCCTGTAGTCCCCAGGCTGATCAGTTGTGTGAATGCAGCCTTTTCCAGTCTTTTGTTCTCTGCTGAACTACCAAATGGCATTTGATGCTTTCAAAGTTTACAATATATTCATTATTCTGTTAATCAAGTGGAGCTGAAAGACATGTTAAATGTTACAAAGCATCAAGTTCTTAAAATAGCTTCTGTGTTTAAAAGCAAAGGACACTTAAGACTAGACTTAACTGGAGATCAGTGCTGAAGAAGAAGATCCAGGTTTAGATGTGGCTTAGGTGAAAAGCCAATTATGAGTATTTCATTGTAGTATGCACATAATATACATATAGGAGGGCAAATACCTGTTTTGAAATACATACTTGACATTAGCCATTTGGTAGAAAGCAAAGGTGAACTTCTTCCCCCCATGCCATTCCCCATCAGGTAATTAAAAAACTTGAAAAAACAGCCCTCACCCAAAGAGTAGATTGTTTTGGTGGGGAATATTAATGCTGTGTTCTGCAAGGTGCTTATACCTGCATGGTAGTCAACCTTAGTATCCAAAGACTTAAGTGAATCACAGTCAGTAGTCCCTGGTTAGGAACAGAAAGCAAATTGCAAATAGTTTTACAGAGAACTGTGGTTTAATTTCCCAATCATTGTACAGTCTAACATATATTAACTACAAAGAGGTACTTTTTATTTAAAATTAAGTTCTCTTTGAACTTCCAAGTGATATTTTTGAAGCTTCTTAAGCCAAATGCATGCTCCAGAGCTGGGTGCAATTTGAAGTCTGGATGATGAGTCAGCAATAGTTGGGATGTATCCTGAATTCTGAGCTACTCAGTGCTTCTTGCAAACTTACACATGCAGAAAAAAGTAGGCTTCAGCTTTTGAGTTTCCATACTTGTTAGACTGTTTCTTTTGATGTCTAAGAACGGTATGATTTGGGGGTTGCTTTTGCCTCTTCTGCTAATAAACAGCACAATTACTATGTCAGCACTGATGTTCACCAACTTTTTAGAAATTAAACCCCCTCTTGTAACACTTAACAATTACAAGGGAAGACCTTTAATTCTGTTAGGGATTGAGCTACTCTTAAACCTTAAATCTGAAGTCCTTGAAGAGTGAGATTCTGAACAAAACCCCACAAATCTGAACAAAGTGTGTTTGTGCTGAGCAGTGAGAGCACTGGGCTGCTGCTCTTGAGCTGAGCAGGAATGGTTACACTTGCAGGCAGAAGGCAGAGAATACAAAGACTTGTGTGTATCCTCAAGATGTGTTGAGGGCAAGGTTTTTTTGTAGGTGGATGCTCATCTGCAGATAGTTTTTGCTTGACTAGAAGGTTTGCATATAGTTCTAACTTGTGTTTTTTCATCATTGACATGATTATAAAATCAAAGGGTTTTTTGCTGGATTCTTTTGGTAACTCTTACTGTTGTTCTCATCCTTGAGTTCTTACAGCACTCCATCTGCTGAGCATGCTGGTGTCATTTTGCTTGTAAAAAACATTGTAAGCCCTGAGCAAAAAATGTAAATGTATCTGTCATGAAAGGTCAACATCACCCCTTTTCTTGCTGTTGGAGTTGGTGTCACTGATTGGCAAGTGTTGGAGGCATCTTGTGCAGGAGGTGCAGGTCTGCTTAACCAAGAATTATGTGAAGTGGATGCTTGAGGGCAGCAGCTCTGCTTGTAACAACATTGTGACTAAACACAAGTCAGTACAAGTCACTGGTTCTAGACAGCAGAGTTCTTGAGAGGCATTTTTAGTTAAAATACAGGATAAAAAGAAAAGAAGCTTAAAATACCAACTTTCTACATCAAACTGGACTGTGGGTAAGCACACAGCAAAACTGAAAAGCAGTATCAATACTTCATTCCCCTGCCTCTTCCTGTTCCATGGTAAGTCCGATGGGGGAAGCTTCTGCTCCCATCCTTTGTTTGTGGTTACATCCTGTTGTTGCTTTGCAGCCTTTCAGTAGGAGTGATGGTCCTTGGGGTTCTTTGTTGTGGCTCCATCTGCTTCTCCACCATGTTCTAATTAGTAAAGAAAGAACCTTTCAAGTGGTATAAAATTATTATCACGCTGTCTGTAGTTGAGGGAGAAATCTGTGACTAACTTGATGTCTTCAGTAAAACAAAAGATGTAGAATATATTGTCAAAGGATTTTCTGTTACTGCCAGAAGGAAAACATAGAATATTCCCAATTTTTGTAAAACAGAAGGGGTTTTGCATACTTTTTACTCTTTAAATAAAGACACTTATACTCTGCTAATTATTACAAATTTCTTTGTTTTGCCTTTTTTTTTTTTGTAATTTTCCATGAAACAATTATTTTCTATTTTTACTCTGATAAAGTATTTGTGGATAAAATGTCAATATAGTAAAATAAAAATGTTATACAGCTAATTTGCCTTCTTAATTTTTCAGACATTTGTAGTATCTTTCAGGGACAAGCAGTTCTGAGATGCATACTTGCCCTTTATTCTCTTTTCTCTTAAAGTCAGAAGCTCAGTACAGAAAGAAGGCAAACTCAGCTTATATTCTGAAGATCTATCTTCTTTGACTCAATATTTGGCTACGTGTTTCTACTTTTAAACTATAACTCAGTGTCCTTTATTTCTGTAGCAGCTTTCTTTAACATCTTAATTGTAAATCTCAGAATGCTGCTTAGATTAAACAAATGATGAAAACTCAGTAGTAGGACAGAATGGGTCCCTGTGAAATTATTCCATTTATGCTTTTATCAGTGTTTAAATCAGAAAGGTTCATGCTGACCTGTAAATTTTGGAGTTTTTCATTCCTTCAGATGGCCCCATTTACTTCATGTGGCTCTGCTAACAAAACTGCTAGTACTGTCCATGTTAAAAACAAGATTAAATTCTGATTGTACTGCTCTTTATTTCTGCTGAGACACAATTTAGTAATATTCTCATTATACTTCTGAACTCCTCCATCTGGACTGCCAAATTCAAGACTGAAATATTTTGTCATCTTTATACCGACCACATCACTTGATTTTAACATGTTTATGTTTAGCTTAGCAGCAACAACATGTAATTGACGGCAAATACTGGTTTTCAGACATTTCAGTAACTTGTTGGACCTGATGACCTTAGAAGTCTTTTCCAACCAAAATTAATCTATGATTTTAAAGCACTTACAAGTGCTCTGGTATCATATAATGGAGGAATGGAGGACCTGTTATTTGGGTTTATAGCTATCAGTATATTTATCCAGTGTGAGTTTCTTTTGGGATTCCTACCATACAGAAATTGTTATTGAAACAATGTAGGGAATTACAACTAACTGCTTGCAATGTCTTTCTTAATCAAGATAAGCTGATGTGGGACTCTGCTGCCTGATCAAGAAACTGTTATGTGGTCCATTAACACAGGTTTGTGGGGAATATTTTTACTGACTGGACTGGGGTGTCTTGTTCTTCAAGGTCATACATATTCTTAAAGGTTGTGGATTTAATATTGGGCTGTTAAGGGTGTTAAAATATATTTGGGTTGAAAATGTTTAATTTTTTTCCTTTGGAAAAGTAATTCTTAATATGAATGATGCTAAACAAGAAATTAATTAAAGGACAGGAATTAATGATTGACTAGTTTTGAGGGCTGTAACATGGAACCCTGTGCATTAGATACATTATTGCTCCATTACATTTTGCCTCATTATTTCATGATTGGAGC
This sequence comes from Chlorospingus semifuscus, assembly GCA_035048045.1. Classification (NCBI taxonomy): domain Eukaryota; kingdom Metazoa; phylum Chordata; class Aves; order Passeriformes; family Passerellidae; genus Chlorospingus; species Chlorospingus semifuscus. The sequence goes on from JAWWMS010000001.1 coordinate 14,257,179, forward strand.
CCACAGAATCTAATCACACACCAAACTGAAATTTTACCATCTTGCAATTTAGAGTATTGACATCTTACCCATTCATAACTTGAAATGAAGGTTAAAAAATGCTGAAGAGGGAAAAACAAATAGTCTGATATTGCAGGCGTCTAATTTTAATTAAAATTGCCTTTTACTTGTGAAACTGGGCTTCTGAAAACCAAAATTAAATGCTTCTAGTGGCAGTTGTTGTATTTTGTTCCTTCCTTTTACTTATATGACCTTTGAAAGCCTTCAATGAAGTGGCAGTACAGCAGGCAAATTATTTCTTTTTCCTGACAGTGGTCCCAGGGAGTGTGCTAGCTCAGCACCTGCCTTTTTGCCAAGGGACATTGGTGCCAAAATAAGTCCAGGAGTCACTCTCTCCTGGGAAGCTTGGATTTTTCCTTTCTTCAAAAGGACATCCTGTGCATGCAGACTGGTTTTCAGGAGATATTTTCAACATCTTTTAAAGTAGCTTGTGTCTAAAAAATGTATTTTTTCTCCATGACCTTCAGGGCAATCAGTTTTCTATATGGAAAAGAGGTAATTTCCCTTTGCAAGGTTTAACTTAGACAATGAAGAAATGCCTGTCACTTGCTGGAACTGTAAATCTTTAGTCATTAAACAAAATCTTAATTGAAACCCTGGCTGTAGTCGTTCAGCAAACCAATAGTAGGTGTAAGAGAAGCAACCACAGATATTGCCAAGTAAGATCTCATACAGCTTCTTTCCCAAAAGATGAGCTCAGCTGTACCTATAGAGATTTTTGGCTAAAAATATTGAATAAGTAGTCTCCTGCCCCAAGGAAAAGAAACCTTTTTTCAATGCTGATCTGAGTCTCTTAGAATTTCTTTACCCATCTTCCTCTTTGAGAAGGATTTCTCCACCCACGCCTATCACACATTCAGAAATACAATATGCATTCTTTCTTGTCAAAGAAGAAATCCTGATATATTTCCCACTCATCTGCAGCAATTCTGAATAGCTTTCAGAAAGAAATACAATTGTGCTTTATGCCTTGATCATATGAAATCCATTAGGTTCTTACATACACGTGGGCAGCCTGTGACAACAATTATTGTAAACATGTTGATGTAGTGTTGTGTTGTAACTGCTCTGCCTTTTAATGAGGAGCCTGTAGCCCTAATAGTAAATTAAAATACAATTACTATCACCAGAAGGACCAGGAAGGAAACATTCTCAGCAGCCAGCCCTTCAGTGTGACCGCTGTCACCTCCAGCCCCCATAGGAGCTGATGCTGAAGCTTCATTCCTGTGTGGCTAAAAGAGGAAACTCCACTGTGCTGAGCTGCGTCCCTCAGCTGCACTGCTGTGCCTCTTTCTCATTTCATCTGTGAAGAATTTACAGTGACAAGAAATAATTAAAATACAACTTCATTGGATATTAATCTTGGTAATGCTCTTGAAGAGGGAGGTCATTGCTTACTTTCAGATTATGGAAAGTTACAATTTTTTTAGGATTTTTTGATTTTGGAAGAACTGAGGTGATTTTCTATGTTCTGTAGGGGGGAACTTACTTTTGGGTGGAAAGTAACTTCTTAAAAAGAAGTCCTGCTCCACTACCAGTATTTCCCAGCTGATACCACTCTGACAATAGATTCAAGCACACCACAGGTCACCAGCACGCTTTATAAAATCTAGTGATGCTCCTGAACAGAGACAGCATGTCCCAGGGTTGCAGGAAGGAGATGCATTGGCACACCCAGCAGAGCTGAAGGCTGAGCCCCACTGGGAGGGGGCAGAACAGGTGTGGGCAGGGGGCTGGTGCAAGGACAAATCCCAGCATGAAAGGCCGGACACTGTGAGGGGACACTCTGGGAGGCAGCACTCTGCAAACAGAACTGCAACAGACTGAACATGAACAGGAGAGAAAGCAGTAAGTCTGAGAATTTTATTTGCTATCAAATACATCCCACACACCCAGCTACACACAATCCCCATCCCACTGCTCCAAATTGGGATCCCACTTCTCCCAGTCTCCCCCCAACCCCATCTTACTCTGGTGGCTGTGCAATCAAGTTAGTTTCGTATGACACTGATTTTTTTTGAGGTGGGTTTGAGCACTTCCAGGGTGGGATTGAGCTGTTTTTACTGGGATTTGAGTGGTTTTGAGGTGACAGATGTATCCATATTGGCTTTTGGAGCGCAAAGAGATGGAGAACAAAAAGAAATTAAGGTGAAACTAAAAGAAGCAGCAGCCAGGTGTGTTCCCAACATGGACACAGGGCATGTGAGTGACCAGGGCTGTGACCAAAGTGCCTCCTCCAGTGGGGGATGGAGCTGGAGCAGCGCACGAAGCTCTTCCCGCACTCGGGGCACTTGCAGGGCTTCCCCTACCGGTGCCTCCGTTGGTGTTTGCTCAAGTTAGAGCTGCTGGAGAAGCTCTTCCCACACTGGGGACACTCGTAGGGCCTCTCCCCAGTGTGGATACGCCGATGGATGATGAGCTGGGAGTTCTGCCTGAATCCCTTCCCACACTCAGGGCATTGGAAGGGCCTCTCCTCCGTGTGAATCCAATAGTGTCGGAGGAGTTTGGAGCTGCTCGTAAAGCCCTTCCCACACTCGGAACACTCATAGGGCTTCTCCCCAGTGTGGCTCCTCTGGTGCCTGATCAGGGTGCAACGGTGGCTGAAGCTCTTCCCGCACTCCCCACAGTCATAGGGCCTCTCAGCATCGTGGGTCCTCTGGTGCTTGATCAAGTCAGAGCTCCAGCTGAAGCTCTTCCCACACTCAACACACTGGAAGGGCCTCTCCCCAGTGTGGGTCACCTGGTGGCTGATCAGGTGAGAGTTCAGTCTGAAGGTCTTCCCACATTCCCCACACTCGTAGGGCCTCTCTCCAGTGTGGATGCGCCGGTGTTGGATGAGGTTGGATTTCTGCCTGAATCCCTTCCCGCAGTCGGGGCAGAGGAAGGGCTTCTCGTCTGTGTGAATCCGCTGGTGCAAGACGAGACTGGAGGTGGTCGGAAACCTCTTCCCACACTGCCCACACTCATGTGGCCGTTCCCCGGTGTGGGTCAGTTGGTGCTGGATCAGGCTGGAGCGCTGGGTGAAGCTCTTCCCACACTGCCCACACTCGTACGGCCGCTCCCCAGTGTGGGTCCTCTGGTGCTGGATCAGGCTCTCTCTTTGTCCGAAGCTCTTCCCACATTCCCCACACTCATAGGGCTTCTCCCCAGTGTGGGTCACCTGGTGCCTGATCAGATGGGTGCTCAACCTGAACCTCTTCCCACACTCCCCACATTCATACGGCCTCTCCCCAGTGTGGATCGTCTGATGCTTGATCAGGTTAGAGCTCCACCTGAAGCTCCTCCCACACTCTCCACACTCATAGGGCCGTTTCCCAGTGTGGATCACCTGATGCTGGATCAGGTGGCAGTTCCGGCTGAAGCTCTTCCCACACTTCCCACACTCGTAGGGCCGTTCCCCAGTGTGGGTCCTCTGGTGCTTGATCAGGTCGCAGTTCCACCTGAAGTTCTTCCCACACTCCACGCAGGTGTGGGGCTTCTTCCTATCATGGAGCTGCTCATGGAGCACCAGCTCCGAGCTCTGGCTCGATCTCTGGCCGCCTTCCCGGCCCGGGCTGGCTCTTTCCCCCTCAGATCCCGGCGATCTGCGTTTGCAGCCCCTCCTCGTGTGGGATCTCCGGGGCTTTTCCTCCCCGTTGGCTTCCTGCGCCGTGGAGCCGCTCAGAACGGCCTCTTCCACCAGGTTCTGCCGCGGGCATTTGTCCTCCCTGCTCTCCATGCTCAGCTCCTGCTCTGGGGATGGAAGGACAAGGACAGGATGGGATTTGCCTCCGTGCCACAGGCAAGGGCAAGGAGATCCCCTCAGGGCGTCCCCGGCAGGACTGCACCGGCACCCCCCGATGTCCCCCCAAGGGCCTTTTCCGCTCAGCTTTGGACTTCTTCATTCTCCAAACATCCCCCCCAAAAAACGCAACCCAGGGACCCCCCGGGATATCTGAGCCGATCTGTGGGATCATCGCTCCCCCTCCCCACTCACCTGCGCGATGGGGGGAGCGATGATCCCACAGGTGGGGGCTTCGACCGCGCCGCCGCTTGAGCTCAGCCTTGACCCGCCTTTGTCCCTCCTTTTCCTCTTCCTCCCGCTCCTCCTCTTCCATCGCCCTTTCCGCTCCTCTGTGTTATCTCCACCTCCTTCTCCTCTTCCATCCCCCCCCTTTCATCCCTTCTCCTCCTCCTCCCTAACCCCACCTCTTTCTCCTCCTTCCATCGCTGCTCTCTCCGCCTTCATCTCTCCTCTTCCTTCTCCCCCTGCTCTTCCCCCCTAACCGGCTGGAACGGCGAGGGGAAAGGGGGCGAGGAAAGGGCGGGATCTGTGAGGGGAAAGGGGGCACGGAAAGGGCGGAACCGTGAGGGGAAAGGGGGCAGGGAAATGGCGGAACCGTGAGAGGACACTCTGGGAGGCGGCACTCTGCAAACAGAACTGCAACGGACTGAAAATGAATGGGAAAGAAATCACCAAGTCTGAGAGTTTTATTTGCTATCAAGTACATCTCACACACCCAGCCCCACACAGTCTGCATCCCACGGGTCCAAATTGGGATCGCACTTCTCCTAATCTCCTCCCAACCCCATCTCACTCTGTTGGCTGTGGAATCGAGTGAGTTTATCACAAGCTAGAGTTTTTTTGAGCGGAAAAAGACACTTTGAGCTCTTTTCCTTTAAGACTGAGCTGTTTTCACTGGTGTTTGAGTGGTTTTGAGGTGACAGATCCATCCCTCTAGGATTCTGGAGTGCAGAGAGAGGGAGAAGATAAAAAAATTAAGGCCAAACCAAAAGGAGAAGCAGCCAGGTGTGTTTCCAACATGGATCACAGGGAATGTGGTTCCTCCAGTGGGGGATGGAGCTGGAGGAGCGCATGAAGCTCTTCCCGCACTCCTTGCACTCACAGGGCTTCCCTTACCGGTGGCTGCAATGGTGTCGGGTCAAGTGAGAGCTCTGTGAGAAGCTCTTCCCACATTCCCCACACTCGTAGGGCCTCTCTCCAGTGTGGATTCGCTGGTGGACGATGAGCTGGGAGTTGTACTTGAACCCCTTCCCACAGTCGGGGCAGAAGAAGGGCTTCTCCTCTGTGTGACTCAGATTGTGCAGGACGAGATGAGAGTTGAACCGAAAGCTATTCCCACACTCTCCACACTTGTAAGGCCTCTCCTTAGTGTGGATCTTTCGGTGTCTGATCAAGGTGTCATGGTCCCTGAAGCTCTTCCCACACTCCCCACACTCATAGGGCCGTTCCCCAGTGTGGATTCTCTGGTGCTTGATCAGGTCAGAGCTTGACCTGAAGCTCTTCTCACACTCCCCACATTTGTAGGGCCGTTCCCCAGTGTGGATCCTCTGGTGCTTGATGAGGTCAGAGCTCTGGCTGAAGCTCTTCCCACACTCCCCACAGTCATAGGGCTGTTCCCCAGTGTGGGTCCTCTGGTGCTTTATCAGGCTGGAGTTGCAGCTGAATCTCTTCCCACATTCCCCACACTCATAGGGCCTTTCCCCAGTGTGGGTCCTCTGGTGGCTGGTCAGGTGGGAGCTGCAGCTGAAGCTCTTCCCACATTCCCCACACTCGTGGGGCCTCTCCCCAGTGTGGATCATCTGGTGCTTGACTAGGTCGGAGCTCCACCTGAAGCTCTTCCCACACTCCCCACACTCGTAGGGCTTCTCCCCCGTGTGGATCACCTGGTGCCGCATCAGGTTGGACTTGCGGCTGAAGCTCTGTCCACACTCTCCACACTTGTAGGGTCTCTCACCAGTGTGGGTCATCCGGTGGCTGATCAGGTGGGTGCTCGTCCTGAAGCTCTTCCCACACTCCCCACACTCGTGGGGCCGTTCCCCAGTGTGGATTTTCCGGTGCTTGATCAGGCTGGAACTGAAGCTGAAGCTCTTCCCGCACTCCCCACACTCGTAGGGCCGTTCTTCAGTGTGGATCATCTTATGCTCCATGAGCTTGGAGTTCCACCTGAAGCTCTTCCCACACTCCACGCACGTGTGGGGCTTCTCCCTATCATGGAGCTGCTCATGGAGCACCAGCTCTGAGCTCTGGCTCGATCTCTGGCCGCCTTCCCGGCCCGGGCTGGCTCTTTCCCCCTCAGATCCCGGCGGTCTGCGTTTGCAGCCCCTCCTCGTGTGGGATCTCCGGGGCTTTTCCTCCCCGTTGGCTTCCTGCGCCGTGGAGCCGC
>JAWWMS010000001.1:14263505-14280149 GCA_035048045.1 Chlorospingus semifuscus
AATTTATTATTATTATTATTATTACTATTAATAATAATATTATTATTGTTATTGTTTTAAAAATATTATTATTTAATAATATTGTTATTATTGTTATTATTATTTTAAACCAAAATGGGCAAAAAAAATTAGAGAATAAATTACATTCACAGAATTGTATGACTATCTCATGCTGAAAGAATAAATACTTTGACAAGTATTTAACAAAAATGTAGAGGGAAGCAAGAAACCAGCTGAGAATTACACTGAGCTGTGTAACATTTGCACTCTTTAATAAACACAACCTTTGTCAGAAAGGTATTAAAGCATGCAGCATAAATATTTATGTTCTTCCTAGTCACAAGCAAGAAACCTGTCACAGCAAAGTTAAAAATTTACTAGAAAGTACAAACAATAGTGTTGGCATAAACCAGTGCAAAGCAGTAATTTCTTCCATGAGTTTTACCTGCCTAGGACTGAAATTCTGTTACTGCACTATTTCAGGAGCACTGAAATGCCCCAGCTAATATACACGTGCAAGAGAGGAAGGCCTTAAGCACTCTGAGCCATGAAAATCAACCTAATGTACAGTTCAAACATGAACCTCCATAAAGGAGAAAATAAATGCAATTTCAACACAATTCAGAGGTCTGCATGTAAAATACAATGTGCAGCTGAATTCAAAGCAAAATCCTTAGGAGACTGTTTTAGGAAATTCTGCCATGGAATAGAATGGATGCACAGATCCAAGTGTTTTCTGCTCCCTGCTTTTGAATTAATGCCAAATGTAGAGGGGCACTGGTCAGGACATGGTGTGTGGCAGGGAAGCAAGGCCTGGTCAGCATCAGTCCAGTGTTTGCTCAGCAATACCAGAATCCCTGCTCAGTCTCAACTGGAAAGATAACCTAGAAGACAGCTCACTAGTTTTTTAACAGTGGTTGTACCTCTCAGTAAATGTATGGCAAAAACCACTGTGAAAAGCTAGAAAGGTCCCATTTTAAGCATGACAGAGATTACTGTGCAGGGACTGCAATGTCCTCCCCATCAGCCACCCCATTAGTATGGGGAGTTCCCAGCACCTAATTCCTTGGGATGGTATCAAACCACTTCCACACTAAAGGGTGCTGCTGAAAACTGTGACAACCAGTAACTACTGTGTCCAGCACACGTTCCTGCAAATTCCTTCCCTCTACACCCTGCACAGGTTTGCTCCATTGGCATGTTTAACCCATCTGAGCTAAGCACATCAGACTTTCCCAAATTAGTGCTAATGCATTTTGGATTAACTCATCAAACTGGCAATTCTCAGCTCTTGGCATCAAAGAGATGGCAGAATATCCTTTCACAGAGTGACTGTCTAATTCAAATGCAAATTTGAGTCCCGTGTTAATTTTGGTTTTCAGCACTACTTAGCTTTAAAAATAATAATATTAAGGAAAAGAAGCTTTCAAGTTTAATATGAGGATATTGAAAACTATGGAACTGAAACCTCATCACATAATATACTCTTACAAAGAAGAAACAGAACAGGTTTATAGTCAACATTGCTCTCTGGGCTCTTCATTGCTTATTAAGCGACCCAAAAAAGCTTTTAGAAGATGCTTTGCTTACCTACAGTGCTTTTGGTTGCCATTTTTATGCTCACAAGAAGCACAGTTCAAATGGGGAACAGTATTTTGCTCCTACCTGCCTTTCCCCTGTTAATAATAATTTCATATACCTTAAGGAACAAAACATACAGATACAGCTGAACACAAACTAAAACTAAGGCCAGTGGGGAATCTCCTTTCATCCCAAGCAGCCATTCCTGTGAAAGGTTATGCTCCATGCATACACCACTGCCATCTGTTTTGATGGAAAAAGCCTATATTCCTGAAATGGTGTCATTCTATTTCTTGCTGCACTGTGCTATGCGTCTCAAACTCTTTTTCTTTTTTTCTAAACTCAGCATTTTCCATGCTCTGTATCCCCTGTATGATACAGAGAGACTATGAGACAGATGGACTGTGGGACAAGTATTCTCCATGTAAGCACATCCAGTGACATGGCAGCATGTCACTGTCATATCTTCTGGAAAAATCCCTTCACCGGGATTTCCTCACCTGGGAAGCTGAGAAGCCTCAGAGAAAAATGAAAGCAATGATTATCTGATTGCTTCTCCTGTGTTTTGCTGCTTTGGGATGTGGTTGGAGATTGTTTATCCAACAGGTGCTTGTTTGATTGGTTTCATGTGAATTGTTTTCACTTAATGACCAATCACCGTCAGGTTGTGCTGGACTCTGAGGAGTCAGTCACGAGTTTTTAGTTAGTATCTTGTTAAGCCTTCTGTCTGTATCCTTTCTCTATTTAGTATAGCTTTAGTATAGTATTCTTTAATATAATATAGTGACATAAAATAATAAATTAACCTTCTAAGAACATGGAGTCAGAATCATCAATTCTTCCTTTGTCCTGGGGACCCCAAAAATACCGCAGTAGTGCAAGGACAGGAACTGTAGGAATTTCCTCTCATGTGAGGCTCAATGACTTTCCATCCTCACTGCTGACATTGTTCCAGGTTTACTCTCATCAAAGAGAGAACCAGAAAAATCATAATCTTTTCATGTGCTAACTTTTTGTTGGTACTTTCAGCGTCCACATTACTCAAGCAAAACATGGCCATAAGTGACTCACTAGTTCAGGACTGAATCAGCATCTCAAAATGCTTGCATGGAAAGCACTGCCTGGTCACTCACCAGCTTTTGATGATGAACTTCGTATCCTGAGTCATGCCGGAACTCCGCATCCATCTTCACCTCAGAGATCTCTTCTGTCTTAACGTTGGTCAACCCAGAACCTGCATTGCACCACAAAGACAATTCATTAAATTCAGGATTCAGATTCAGGAAGATTCTGCTTAACCCCATTGCTGGAGAGCAGAAGGCAGCAGTGCCATTCACATGGAGGAGGTGTGATGCAATGTGAGAAGGAACAGGGAGGAAAGTGAGGTACATCTGGTGTTTCAGTCCCACTGAGGTGACACACAATGAGCTAGTAAAGTTTCTCCTCTGTTAAAGGATCCTTAGTCCTCAGCAGCTATATTAGCACAGGCATTAAAAGCTTCCAGCATGAAACACTGCATGAACAAAGCTGTGAGGGACCAACAGAGGCCTCCTGAATTGGCTCACAGGCTGCATACAGATCTGCTCTGACAGCCTCTTTAGCAATGTCAAGAAAATTTGTTGTTTAGGCCAAAATCCTCCTCCTCCCTCAGCTCAGGCTGCTGTGAGGAAAAAACAAAATACTCATGGCGTGAATAAGAGAATGCCAGATATCTTATTTTCCACAAACATACACTATTTACTAAAATGTTTGTGGAGTTTACAGAGTTTTCAGATTTCATACTGCTCAGAATTAATGACTGTCCTTGTCTTCTCTCTGAAAGATGATAACTGTCTCTCTGTTAGAAACACACAGAAAAGCAGGTGACTACAGCTTGCAACATTTATAATTGTACACAGTTAACAATCCTATTCTCTGAGGGGTGTGAAGGGGAGATGCTGCATTGGTCTAGCTGGAAAGAAGGCCAAAATTTCCTCCTGGAAAATGGCTTTGGGAGAATGAGCGGTGAATCCTGTATATGTCTATGAATCCTAAAGAGCTGGCTCTGGCTTAGAGAGACTGTATGGATATTCATGGAGCTGACTGTTTTGCTTCTCAGTTCCATGTACTTGACATTTGTATTTTTTGGAGGTAAAACACTGCAGAAGAATGGTGTTTATGAGATGAAATTTCCTCCCTCTACTGATACAGTAAGAACAAACCAGTTCATATTCCTTGTTTGTGTTTATTTCAGCATTTTCTCACTCCCAATTCCTCTCTCCAAGGCTAAATTCTTAGAATCTTGCGCTCAACTTAAGTTTTGATTAAGAGGAAGAACCTCTTTTAAAATTCTCAACGCTACTGACTGCTCCTGTGCTCCACAGGAGCTGGACTCTCAATAATAATTCCATAAGAATTCCATGTGCCAATGAGCTCTACAGCCTAAAATAGCACTCAATCCAATAATTTTTTTTATTGCCTTTGAATGTGCAATTGATTTTTTCATTAAGTGGTGGTTTATTTTTGAATTATGAACCAGCAAGAATAGATCTTCCTTCTCTGGACTGTACAGATAACCCACTCTAAGGTTCTGATCTTTATTTTCACAGGAAAACATGCAAAGGAGAGAACAAGAATCATGCTCATGCTATAAAGAATTTATGGTTATTTTTTTAAAGAGTCTGACTGCCCCATAAATTTTACCTTACTTTTTTTTTTTAAGGAATCAAGCACTTCAACCCCTCACATCTATTAAGTTCCTGATTTTTGGTGCTACATAACACTACTGACACAAATAAATTATGACATTTATGGGAGACCATTTTAAAATGCAAGAACTGTAAAGTACCTAAGGAATTACAGTCTGAAAACAAGCAATGATACTCTGTCAAAGAAATGCAGGAGGACAGGGAGCTGCAGGAAATAAAGCCCACATGGTACCTGAAAACAGGTTTAACCTTCTATCCTTGAAGTAGCTGTGGCTAGTTTTCCAAATTAAGAGCACAGTTTACTCTCTTTTGTGCATCATCTCAAAGTACCCCCTACACCTACATCAATGGGAAATGAGGAAAAGTATGCTGGAGACTGAAATGTTACAGTTTATGGCTTAAATATTTTTACAAAGGACTACTGCCTATCTTAGCAAAGCCATATAACAAAAACTGCCCCAAAGAATTCTGACTGAGGCCCTGTGCTGTAAATTGCCTTGGGGTAAGATAAAGTGACACTGTTCTCAGGTCTGGGAAGAATTTGGGAAGAATACTTTCACAGGAGGATTAAGCCCAGCACCTTCAGGGGTAGAGGCTACAGCCCCAGGCTTATCTGCTGCCAGGCTTGCACAGACCCCTACACCAAAGGGAGGATGAGGAGAGGTTTCCTGTGTATGGTGAAAAAGCCTCTGCTCTGAGGCAGTGAACACCCATCCTCCACTGGGCAGTGGCCCATACTTCTTCCATATTGGAAGTTCAACTATGACTTCCACATATAGGGCCTCTCACCCCTGGAAAGCCACATCTATGGGACATTCCCATGGGACACAGCTGAGGGGGTGTCATGGCCCATCAAAGGCCCTCCCCAAAGGGGTCCCCAGGCCCTGCACCAGAGCACTGCACATGATCCTGCATGATGCAGCAGATCCACAGTCCTACAAGTGTCAAATGGCCCCCCTCAGGGAGGTACCTGTGTGTTCCCACCTGCCCAAAAGTACACTAATCCATTGGATTCTATTCTTTTTGGCAGGGGACCCTCACCAGCAAGAAGATCAGATGGAGGGAAACAAGGAGACATCACTGGGACCCAGGGAGGGGTGACATGCTTCTACTTAATCTGTATCTGCCATTCTCCCTGTCCCCACTCCCCATTTCCACTTCCTTCTCTCTTTTCCCACTCTTTCTCTTTGCCTCTCTTACCATTAAATAAAAGATATCTTTTTTTTTTTTTTTGTATCAACATCTAACCTCTTTTGGTTTTAATTGCATTTTGGGGATTAGTCAAACATCCAAGTTGGTTCCATTTTATTCTGAGAGTTAGTTCTCTTTGCTCCTCTGTGATTAGAGCAGATCACAACAAAGGAGAACAAGGAAGCTCAACCTGTCAACCCCTCCTGCCTTTTTGGTTTTAGGATTAAAAGGGAAGGGGGAAAATTACAGTAGTGGAGTACCAGTGCAGTGGCTGGGGGGAAAGGGCTTTCCCAGGACTTGCTTTACTGTCCTTGGCTGCAGAGCTGAAGAGGTGGCTGCTCCCAGCTGCTCACCACTGTCCATGGCCACACTCACTGCCCTTGCAGATAACCTGGCAAAAGCACCACATGGAGATTGCACCAAGGCAAAGGCCTGAGGAAATGTACAACTTGACTGCTACAGCTGGCAAATCCCCTGAAGCCATAAATATTGATTAGAACGTATCCACACACATATAAGATAAATCAGTGAAGAATCTGCTTGTCTTTTGTTGAGGGAAGTCTTACCTCCCAAACGCTTAGAGGTCACTGGAAGAGTTAGGAATCACATGGGAAACAGGGATTCTGCTTGGAGTGAATCTGGATTTCCAAAAAGCTTTTGAGAAGGTCCCTGATCAAAGCTCTGGCAGAAGCTAAGAGCCAAGGATTAGAAGGGAAAGTCCTACATTACTTTCCATAACTAAGAGAAAGGAAATGAAGTGCAAATACACATCTGTTTTTACAATGGAGGAATATTACCAGTGGGTCCCAAAAGGATCTGTGCTGTGCTGTTTGCAGAGTGATCTGGACAGGAGAGTGAACAGGGAAATGACAAAGTTTACTGACAAAAAATTCAAGAAAAAAAAGAGGATAGTCAAAGTAAAACGAGGTGCAAAGAACTGCAGAAGGATCTTACAAATTCCAAGAGCGCAATAAAAGGGAAATTATATTTAGTGTTGATATAATGCAAAGTGGTGCTTGTGGGGCTACACAGCCCTAACTACACATACAAAGACTTTAATTTAGCTCTGTTCCACCTGGGACAGAGACCTTGCAGTCACAGTGGGTAACTCTGTGGGCTCAGTAGCAGTCAAAAAGGCAAAGAGAAAGGTAGGAGCAATTATGAGACAATAGAGAAAATAGAAAAAATTGTTACACCACTGTATATAGGATGCATCCTCATTTTAAATCTGGCTATTTGCTCTGGTCACCTCACCTCACACAAAGGCAGAAGAATTAAAAAGATATAATGCAGGGAGACACAGATGATGATCACAGGTATGGAATGGCTTTTGTACATGAAGGACTGAAATTGTGAGACTAGAGGAGGCAAATGAGGTGAAACACAACAGAGTGTGTGACTGTGAATGACAAGGGGAAAGTCTGCAGGAAATGGTCATTCATTACTTCTCCTAAGAAATACAGAACACTAACATGGCTATGATACAGCAGATTGAAAAGTAACACAAGAAAAATGTGTGTGTGTGTATATATATATATATACATATATACATATACATATATATATATATATATATATATATATATATATATATAAAATTCAGTACAATCCAAAATTGGAGTGTGGAACTCACTGGCACAAATCATGAGGATGTTCAAAATAGAAATGAACAAATGCAAAGAAGAAAGGTTCCTTCAGGGTTACTAAACACAATGGTGAAAATACAGCTTTCAGTCCTGGAACCTATCAAATGCTAGCTGCCAAATGCTCAGTGGATGTGCTGGGGTATAAGGCAGAGGTGAAATCTGTACATACTCTGTTTGTACCACTGCTAGAGGTAGGGAAATGGACATGAGCACTTCTGCTTTTGACAATTCCAATCAAACAATGGCATGGGAGCCATGCTTTCAGCACAGAGCAGGTTAAACAATGGGGTTTTGCCTTGGGATTAGGCAGAAATCTTTTTGTTTGGGCCAAGTGACCAAGGGCCCACAAAAATGCCATGGAATCTGAACACAAGGTAGGATCTGATATTAGGAAGTTAATGATGTTAAGACTTACTGAAACTTGTTTTTGGCAATTTGCACCAGAAAAAGGACAGAAACAGAGAAATCTTTTTTTTTTAGCTGTTGCACTAACAAACCCGATAGCAACTTTTTCCTTCCTTCTACTTCCTTCCTTCTACCTCCCTTACAAGTGAGGAAAAATACTTCAACTAGGGTAAACTGCTCATCTTCTGCAAATAACTGATTATATATAGTAAGGAGAAGTATGACATTGCACTGGAATCAATTAAATACCTGGTATGAGATAAAAACATACACGGGGTTACACACACCTTTCCACAATTATAGAATTGAGACTTTTTGTTGAAGAGATTCTCTCCATTACCAGTTCATTCACTTTGCTGTCCTAGTGACCACACATTTAGACTTGCATGCTAAAATCAAAGATATACTTTTCAAGGGTAGTAACTGCAGCAGGAAAAACTTCAGGGTCTTTTTAAAACTTTGATCAGAGGTGAGATGCAAACAGTCAAGGGATTCCTAACACCTCTTTACCCTTGCACTGAAGACAAGCACACAAAGAACAGTTCTCTCTCTGACAAGAACTTTAATCCTGACCTCAGACAAAATTATGTTTTTTCCATTACCAATTCTAAAACACACAAGCCAAACATAAAAGCCAATATACAAGATGAAAAGTGAGAGCAACAGCCTCATTGCAAATTCACAAATAATGATAATTGCTACCAGCTTTCTTTTGAATTACATACCACCTTTAGGGAGCTGCAGTCCTAATAATTTCAATTTAAAAATGCTTCAATTCAGCTGAAAAATACATTAACTCACAGCTCCTTAGAAAAATTGACAAAACTATTTTGTTATAAAAACCATGGGCTTTTTTAAAAGCTTCTAGTGAAATAGAACAAAATGAGCTAACTATGATGGGCTTTTTATTGATATTGCTTTTAATTAACAATATTAACTGCTTTTATATGAACATGTGTATACATGCATGTGTGCACACATACATTTCCAAACATCAAAAAATTGAGAGTATGAAACCCCAAGTTTTCCTTGCCCTAATGGGAAAAAAAATCATATGGAGTGAAAAACAACTCATATGAAATAAAAACCAAGTAGCTGCTTTGGGGAACACTCTTTACTAACATTGATGAGCTTCTGTTTGTGTAAATATATTTATGCTTTCTGAAGACTAAAAAAAAAGGTTACAGTGAATGCCACCAAGGATAATTAGATGCACATTATCTACCAAACTGCTTGCAATTACTTTGTCTACTGGTTACATAAACAGCTAGAAAGGTTTTGTGATATTGTTCTGCACAGATAGAAGAGTGTTAGCTGTGCCTGAGGTTACATCCAGAGTTAAAAATTCAATCTCCAAGTGAAGCACTGTTGAAACAACTAGACCTGGGTGCTCTCTACAGAGACAAAATCAAAGTAGCAGTTTGAGTGACTGCAGTACTGACTGCATTCAGGAAAACATTCAGCTCCATGTCCATGAACTGTGCTTCAGTCATGGCAAGAACAAGAAAAGAATTGTTGAATCAAAGCCTGTTACACATGTGGCAAACAGCTTTATCTGGGTTAATCTGCATCAAAAATAAAAAGGTGGAAGGGAAAGAATGCAGTCTTCCAACAAACCCCTGGAGCAGAGAGCTGCCTGTTGTAATTAGAAGTTCAACTACTGCTTCCATATCACTCAGTTTGTAAACTCATTTTGATAAGTTTTCATATTGTAAACTCATAAAGGTGAAAATGAAGACTATATGCCCTTTTCTGTAAGGTTAACTCAAACATCTTTGAGGAATATGCACTTGCACTTTTAAGACTGCATGGAGATAAAACTTTCTGGTCTCTCCTAAGATGTCAGTGAACTGCTGGTTCACTTTTACTTCATGGATGATTATGGGGCTCTCAAATTGAAAAAATCAGAAAGTAAGTGCAATAAAAGTGCTATCTTTTTTACAAAAGAATCTTATTGGAATGAAGTATAAAATAATTATTTCTCAGAATACATGTGTGTAAAAATGAATAATCAAAACAAGTAAAATCTGGTTTGATAATCTTTCTGGCATGTCAATCCAGATGCTGTGCCTGTGCACCTATAATTGCATTCACAGTTAGCAACAATCTCATACAACAAACCAAAACAATCTAATGGAAAAAAATTATTAATTATTTTTACTTTGTTTAAAGCAATTGTATTGAACTAACATCACAAAGACAGGAAAAAATATGTTGGCAGTTTCTGACACGAAAATCATAAATAACTAAGCTGCTCTATGCCCTGACCTCATACAGACTGCAGCATAAAACCATCAAGTCCAAACAATACTACATGGAAGAAAGTAACATACTTAATAGCAAAAATCCTTGCCTTGTGAACTATGGGCATCCTGTAAGTGATGTATTTACATGTGAGTGCACAATTACAACTGCAACTGTGTAACAGATGAAAATATGATCTGCCCTGAACAGAGCATTTGTTGTTATCACCTTGAATTACAGAAAATATGCTAATACTAAGCAATGTCCCTTCTGATGGCACATTTTCTAATCTTCACTCAATTTGCACCAATCAGAGCTGCTGAATTAATGTAAGTAAAAGGAGCTTGCTCATGAGCATCTAGAGATGTTTTTATATGTATTTTTATGTGTATTTGTCTCTATATGCATATGTGCACACACACACACAAAGAAAAAATTATTAATAAACAGATACCCAAAATTTAATTGCAAGAAATTAAGTGCTCATCATGAAAAAGTGACTGCTGGAGCACAGGAGAGAAGGAAATACTACTGAATTAGTTTTTACAGTGAGGGTATCAAGAAAAGAGGTACTTCTTCTATCTGAAGTTCTTAATATGGAAGTTCTTAGGCTGGACTGGAGCCTTCTAACATCTAACATCTCCTTGTATAAAGCAATTTATAAACAGCAAGAAATATGTCAATAAATCTGTAATAATTTTTTGCTTTTATGTTTGTTTGCCCATTTGTGAATTAGGAAGGGGAAGGACAGTAAGTTAAGGCAGTAGAGTCCTTGTTTAATGCCCATGTGAATTACACAAAAGTTTTATTCATACTAGAAAATGGGATTAATCCACATAATATCATTTTCCTAGGACTGATCAGATTCCAATTCAAGCTTTAACTGTGGACAGTCAAGGTGGAGCACAACAGAGGTGGGGGGTTAGAAACTGGCAAAAATTTCAACAAATGCTTTAAACTTGGTCCTTACTCATTAACTTTTCTACCCTATGAACTGGACAACTCCTGACTTTTTCTGGCTTGACTCACAGACTTCATTTTTTGAAAGAGAATGATGTGATGAAGGAAAAGGATCCCAGGTATCACAAATACTGCTACCATCTAAATACTTGTCGGACCAGATGGTTGTTGGGTTGTTGAGGTCCCCTTTCAACCCAGTATTCTGTGAGTCTGTGACTCAGTTCTGTACTGTGACCAAACTATCTCTCTTGTAGGAAAGTGACAAAGATGATCTGCTTAATTTAATCTGCCTGTAAGAAAAACATACTGATCATTATAAGAACGATGTGTGAGCAAGAAGTAAATAAAATGGAAAAGAGAAAAAAGGGCACACGTTTGCGTGTTTGCCTTAGTCCTTTCAGAGCTTGTTTTCTTCAAAAAATCCAAACAGCTACAAAACATTCATTTGTTCTCCTTCAGGCTTGGAGTGTTACAGACTGACATGGTACCACTACTTCCATCCTGAAGAAGAATGGTCACTTGAGCCAAGCAAGTAGAACATCAGCTGGAAAGTCAAGCCCACAGAAAGGGCAAATCTTTCAGGAAACCAACAAGAAGCTGGGCAATTAAAACAAAAAGTCACAAGCAGCTGGATGCATTAATCTGCAGGTCTTTCATTAATACTTTTTCACTCTACTATATTTTAAATTTTTTTTCTTCAATAATAGCCCCAAACTGTAACAACAGACAATCCCAAAAGGACAGTTACTGCACAAAAAGTATTCATTTTCCTTTTTCAACCTCCAACATAGAAATGTTGTTTGTAATCAGCAAATAAAATAAAATTGTTTTAAAGCACACACTTTTAAACTATCAGAATCCCTTCTGTACTTGACAGTTGAAATAAGCATCTATTTGCTTTCTTCTATTCCTAGTTCATTAAGATATTCAGATTGGAATAATTTCTCTGTTAAACTGAAATTTTGTCACACATAATTTGCTTTTGAATGATGATGAAAAACCACATGGACATTTATAGACAGAATCTGTATGAGTAAGAAAATTTTTTTCTAAATCCATAAATGGTGATTAAAGACATAGGAAAGTTAAGCACTACTTTGCATTTTAGCAGAACATTGAGGAAATTTCCCATGCGATTTTCACAGAAGAAAAGTTACAGCATCTGCCAAATTTCAAGCCATAATGGTCAGATGCTGAAATATTTTTGACCTATCCTTAGTAGTCTATTGCACACATTCACCAAGATGACTCATGACTTATTGTCATGAGGCTTAAACACTTCAGTACTGCTTGTATTAACACAACCAACAAAGCACTCTAATGCACTTGACTGTCACAGACGCATTTCACGAAAAATCCTTTCCTTAGGATTACTTCTCCTGAGAAGCTGAGAGGCCTCAGGAACAAAATGTAAACAATGGTTATCTGCTGCTGTGGAATGCAACAGGTGCATCTGTGATTGGTCTCATGTGGTTGTTTTTAATTAATGGCCAATCACAGCCCAGCTGTCTTGGACTCTCTGGTCAGTCACAAGATTTTATTATCGTTCCATTTTTTTTTCCTTGCTAGCCTTCTGATGAAATCTGTTCTTCTATTCTTTTACTATAGTTTTAATATAATATATATATCATAAAATAATAAATCAGCCTTCTGAAACATGGGGTCAGAGCCTCATCTCTTCCCTCTTCCTGGGACCCCTGTAAACACCACCACACTTGACTAAAACATACAGATTCATTCTGAAACAAGAGAGTGGCTGAGAGAGAAAATCCTCTCTCTAGAGAAGGGACACTAAGGATTTCCGAGACGTGTGTCTACGTGTGAGGGAACAGAAGGGAGGAAGGAATAACCTGTGGTAATAAATACGGTCCTCATAAGAGGAAATTTTTCAAGAGGACTGAAATGAAAATTGCAAATAATAATAGATTTTAATATTATAAGAAAACTGTTAAACCGAAATAACATTACAAAATTTGGATTAACCATATGCATGTTTCATCTGTGATATTTCTACTGCTCCTGGGAAGAAGGTAGATAATGCAGTACTGAACAGATTTTTTCCTGATCTCAAGATTTTTGGCATTGTAGCTCTGTACCAGTTTCCAGGATCTCTTTCATGGACTGAATCAAGACTCTAAACATAAGTGAACATGTCAGACTCCTAAAACAGTGCGAGAAGCACACCACCTTGCCAGTTCTGACACATATCCCAGTTGCTGCAACATATGAGCTTATTTTAGCTCCCACTGTAGCAATTTCTGTAGTTGCTGAACATGAGTGAGTTAAGATTTAAAAACACTTAGGAAGATGCTGTCCACAATGCTATCTAATGAATGTTTGGTTGACAAGATAAAGGGGAAAAGGATACAGATCAATCAGTTTAATATGATCTGAAGGAAGAAAACACAATTATGATGTGACACTGAAATAAGCCGGACCCTAAAATATATTCTCACTACATCAAAGAGTCAGAGAGTAGCCTCTTCTGAAATAAAAGACTGTTTCCTCTCAAGGCTTTAACAGTTTCAGATAATTCTGACAAAAACACAGGAAAAATAACCCCAAAAGCAAAAAAAAAAAAATAGTATGAAAAGCTAAAATGATTTTTCCTTTTGGAAACTGGAATTGTCCCATTTGAACTTTTCCAAACATTTGCAGCCTGACTCAACCTAGTGATCTGCTATTGTTCTGAAATCAATACAAAGACAGAGGGACCTACAGAGTAGAAACAATCACCCTGCTCTGTCCTAGAATGGAATTAATAGTTGTGTCCTCAGGCATCCTCAGGGAATCCAGAGGGATAATACCAATTTTTAGGTATTTGGAGGTAAGTAAGATAAGCACCACAGCAAAAAATATCAACTCCCTCCCTGCAGTCCTGAAACTGTATGCATTAATTCTTCATTAGCTCTGCTCACTCTGCATAAAGGATTCGACATTTCTATTACACATTCCCAAATTAGAAGTAGTGTCTGTACAGGGTACCAAGTTTACCATCTCCTGCACCTGCCAAAGTGTTATTTCTGGAAAGGATGAGACCTTTGATACAAACCAGTTCTGGATCTTGGACACATTCCTGCTGCAAGCACACATCCCAAACACCCTCAATACGGACAGCACTCATATGGGATTTATTTGTGAGGGAATGATGCTTCCATCATTCAGAAAATAGTATTACATTTTGTGAGCAGAGTACACAACAAAGCAAAGGTAAATCATTTCAGCCCCAGCAGACCTTATGCATGCCAGAAAAAAACACAGGTGAGGTAAAAGCCATGCAAGTCATATACCTGGTCGTGTGGTGAGTCCTCTGTCTGCAGCTGGGCGGGCATCAACGGGCTCAACTAGGCACGTGCAGAAAAGAAACAAAAAAGCAAACAAAAATAAACAAAATCCCCATAAATCACAAAGTCAAGGGCTCTTCTGTTGGGACAGTGCAGGAGAGACATACTGCATTAATAGTTACCAAAGCAACAACTAGAAAATATCCGCCTTCAGTTAATCCTGAAAGTAAAAGGAAGGGATGGATAAGACTTCACAAGGAAAGCTTCAGCGTTGAGGCAGCATCATTTTTACATCATATTACTGCTTCAAGTCAGAAACCAGTAAGACTGAATAATTTCTGTCAATAGAACAAAACCATAGTCATTACATGCAAACTTTTCCCCATTGTCTGATCAGAACTGGCAGCCAGAATGGACATGATGAGTTCTTCCTGCAGCTGCTCTTTATCAATATTGACTTAAAAGCCTGCTGAATCCCTCCTTTTTCCTTTCAACAGGGATTCTTTACAGCACCATCTATAATGTTTAAAAAAAATAAAGTGCATTTTGAAAATACAATCAATATTCCTATATGTTATGATTTGTGAACAGTGTATTTATCTTCCAGTTTTTGGAAGGGAAAGAAAGAAGAAACACAAATTTCTATCTAAATGTATCTCATATACAGTTCTACAAAACTCTTTTATTACCCCACTAAGGTTTTATCAGCTGAAACCTAAGCTGAAGTAGCTCACTGGCACTAACAGAAAAACAGCATTTGCAAAACTTAGAGCTATTTGAGTCACTGCCAACTGCCTCACTAAGTTCAAACATACTGGAAATGTTTATTAAAAGATTCAGATTTTTTTTTGTTGTTTCTCTCTTTTGCTCCAATTGTGTTGCCTTCCTTATCTACTCAGTCTTTGACAGTGTCAAAAGAACCTAAATTCAGAAATGAAGTGTTACATTGTTCCTTAGAATTCAGAATTTTTAACACATATTCATTTGAATGTCTGCATTCAGCTACGAGCCTTTATCAGCAGTAAGTGAGATGCAGTAACACAGGAAATCTGACAGACCCACAGCTTTCAATCAAGAACTGCTCATCAGAAATTCACACAAGCCTGATGATACTGTTGACATGAGCAATGGAACGGCCCATCTTCTCAGGAAGCCTGTGTCACTGGCTTGGTGCTCCTGTGGGTAGGACAAACAACCTACCATGCTTGTCAGTGAGAGCCCAAGTGGCTCCCAAGTCCTTTGCAAATGAGATGACTGCATGAGCTCCTGTCTGAATAAAACCCAGTAACTCAGCTTTACACTAGCTGCAAATTAAAGGCACATCAGCACATCTGACTCACTTGTGTCTCCAGAAAGGCAGACTTTCATAGACCTTGCAAGTCTAGTGCTGCAGAGGCACTTTCCTTCACAGCAGTTCAGAGTGGCACATAGCACATAATTGTTTTCCTTACAAGGCTCTTCCTGTGGGAAGGACTCCATAGCATAGCAGGGGAGACTCCTCTCCCAGAGTGAACTGAAGAAAGATTCTTTTTAGAAGTGATAAACTGACTGAGAATCCCAGGTTTTGTCTCTTTGCATTGTCAGTGGGAAGGAAAGAGGGGCTGGGGGGAGGAAAGGTGTTCTAAAGGTTTATTTTAGTTCTTACCATTCTTCTTTTACTGGTTTTAATCAAGTTCTGTTTATACCTTTTGAAGTTTTAAGCCTGTCTTGCCCTAAAATCTCTTCTCCTAAGCTTATCTCAACCCCATGAGATTTATTTTAACTGATTTTTTTCTCCTCCTCTGCTCAGTTATAGCAGAGGAAGATGAGTAGATGATTTTCTTGAGTGCACTGGCGTTTGGCCCACAGTCAAACCACTGCACCTCACCAGACCACATCATCACAACAGCTAATGAAGAGGGGAAAGATTTAAACCTGCCACAGCATTTATCAATAATCAAAACTCAAACATGTACTCTATGTTATTATAAAAAGTGCATTCATTTTGAAGCTCCAGAATTGTATTTCTCTTGAATACGCTTCCATGTGCACAGAAGTAAGACTGAAAATGCATTGTCCAAACAGACTCATGAAACTAAACTGGTACATGTTTACTTTCACTGACTGCTCAGGTTTCATGCAGGCCACACATTCCCACCATTTCCTAATACTAACAGATCTCAGAAGAGCAAGAGAGAACGTGTTTACTTCTCTTTTCAAAAGTAAAAGGTAAGTACATCAAAAGCTGCCACAGACCAGCAGGAGAGGAGTGCTATGTGATGCTCACCTATCAAGAACATTGTTGAAGGGAGTAACTGAACAAATCATGAGGATAACACAGTACATTTACAGGAATCTCACTTTAGATAAACACTAGATATAGAAATTAAGGCTCCCTGTAACCTGCAAGCTAAAACACAAAGAGTAAACCACAAAACCCACTTAGTCACTGGCAAAATGCCCAGAGGGCTTGGCAGTGTCAGAGCTGTTGGGGGTTTGTTGGGGGTCACCTCTGAAGATGCATTTTGCACTGCTGAAGTACAGCTTCCTGACATTTTTCATGGTCCCTCTGTACAGTTCTCAGAAAGTGTTTTCTTTGTTAACCTAATTTGTGTTGCATGCTGGACCTCTATACAGTATATTATGTGCTGCTTCAGATCAACTCCT